>OY856410.1:1212836848-1213199348 GCA_963693085.1 Alisma plantago-aquatica | reverse complement strand
AGGTATAATGGAGTGAGTGTAAAATTTTCAAATCTTATTAATGGTATTCAAAACAACCAAAGTTTAGCAACAGAATAAAAATCTTGACTATATTCAATTTTTCAAAAGATTACAAAATTCCATTATATCTCCCATATAGCGTTTATGACAACAAAAGGATGTACATAGAGGGAAGTCTAAACTACTTCAAGATTGTCTCCAAGCTTTCTCTCATTAAGCAAGTCCATGTCTTCATGCCATGTCATCCAAGTCCTTCATCTAGGGTTGGAAGCATACCCCAACAAGAAGAGAAACGTAGATAACATCAACAAAGGTAGGTATTTGCATATTAAATAAAAATCTGAGCAATTAAGAAAAAGGACATTAATTATAAAAGGCTTCCAATAGAAAAGTAAAGGATTACCCAATCGGGCATAATATAAAAGAATCTCAGTAAAAGAAACAAATGAAAGCAAAGTATAACAATAAAGCATCCATGTGTTTGACCTGTGACAGTACTAGACAATATAAACATGTAGGTAGGAAATAACATATCTACCAAAAATAATGTGCAGGTGAGAAGGGTCTTGTATACATCTTCTCTAAAATATGGGGTGGCAGGGTTTGTCAACATCTGCCTAGGCATGCCTACCCTAAATATTTTCATATGCAAGAATTTTCACATTTGGATGCATATGTGGGAATTTTCATATCCACATAAAAGAACATGTAACATGATACTAGCATTCACCACATGATGCATAACAAAAGAATAATCAAGTATAAAAGATAATAAGAAAGATGAGAACATCCAACAAAATAAAGTGGGATCAAAAGATCCATGCCATCACATAATGTGCCATATAAACATCCACTAGAAAGGTAGGGAAAGAAGCACATTCACAAGATAATGTTCAACCATGAGCAAAGAATAAGAAAGAGACCAAGATAATGTCCAAATCTTATCACACAATAACAATATAATATACTTTACATGAAGCATGTTTTCCAAAAGAACAAGATAATGTGTAGGTTAATGTCCATAGGACAAAGAGAAAGATAAATTTGGTGAATTGCTCAAAAGGAATAATAGGAGATGCAAACATACCTTGTTTCAAAGTCATAGAAATAATCCTCACCAATCTAGTAGTTTTACAAGATCACCTTTTCCTATTTACAATATACACACATGTATTAGGGTTTGAGATTCATATACATGTAATAAAACCCCAATTCTAGACCTTTCTATAAAACATCAATTTTTGGACTCCAATCCTAAACTAATCGACTTATTAGGTTTTTATGATTAAGAAAACATATTTATTTACTAAATTTAGAGTTCATATGAATTAGTTACCAATTTTAGGACTTTTATGTTAATTAATTAGATCCTTAAATTCCATCATCTAAAACATGCAAATCAAGATTTGAAAAAAAATTGTTAAAAACAACACATTTTTCCGATTCTAAAACATATTTATTAATTATTTTTTAATAAGTGGATCAAAAGATATGGTTTTTACAATATCAACCAATCAACTAGTTAGATAAAGCCGTATAGGTGAGAAAATCCATGAAAAGAGAACAAAAAGTAGGATGGACCCACATGACTTGACCCAACCACAGGTGGCCAAGTCATTGGTCAACCCGCGCAGCCTTGGTCCACAAAGAAAACAAAATGCAAGAAAAAGATGATAATACCCCTCATGCTAGAAAGCAAGAAAAAGAGAAATGAAGAAGGGCAAGATATTATTTCGGCCGAGGGGATTCTTCCCCCACCTGCTCATGCCATGGTTTCCTGAGCAGCTTGGCCGAGTTTGGGTGAATCTACCATACACGATCAAACAAGGAATTGAAGGTGGGGAAAGGAAGAAGGGGACTAACCAAAGTTGCCTCTGTAGACAATTGACATGAAGATATCCCTAAGAGGCAGAGAGAAGAGCCGCAAATTTGGAGAGCAAACTGTGGTCGTCGTTGTGAAGCAAGAACAAATTGGGAAATTGGTGTGAGAGGAGAGTTGGGTATGGTGCGACGAAACCTGGGCTAGGGTGATCTATTTATAGGGTGTAGTGTTAGGGCATCTGTGCAAGGGGGTTTTGAGAATCTTTGAGAAGGATTTGGGCAAATCTCTATTAATGGAAATGAGTGCTCACAAAAGGTATGAATCCATGTGAAATCTCCTCATGAATCTGTAGGTCGAAGAATCTTAAAAAATCATTAAGAAACGAGAGAGAAAGCCAAGAGAAACCTACCCCTATTATTGTTTAAACATGGTGGGTCTCCTACTCCAGGTAGGAGATGGTGTGTGCACTGTCAGATCAAAGATTGGACGGTTTGTGTTTCTCACAAAAATCAAATTGGACACTTTAACCAAAATTAGATTTGTAATAAAGTGAAATATAAATACTTACATTATTTCTTTCCAAATCAAATTAAGGGTGTAAACAAACTCAAAATTTGATGAAATTTTACACAAGGCTAATTAAGAAATGTAGATTCTAGTTATGCAATTAGATTTTACTTTTAGGAACTTTTGATGTATTAAATAAATCAAATACTATTTTCTTTTTCCTCATGCATTAATGATTATAAAATTATCTATATTTGATGAAACTTCACCCACAAGTCACATTAAGTGTCTTGGATATGAATTTACCATCAATTTCACATGTTGAAGTTGTTTGCACATTTATTTATTATTTTGAAGGTTCTACACACTCTCTCCCATGATTTCATCTTTTAATCAAAAATCTTCCAAATTAGATGAAAATTCACCCATAGGCCATTTTTATTATGTAGATTATGATTCCAAGATTATTTTCCTCTTTTGGAGTCATTTATTTGATATTTTGGGGAAAACTCGAATCTACTCTTTCCAAATTGAATTAAACTAATTATTAATATGTGAATAATGTGAAACTTGACTCCCAAGGCAATTGGGATCCAAGGAACACGAATCTTAACTTAGTTTCCACTTTTGAGATTTCTTTTTAGGAGATATGTCACAATTATTATTATAGCCCATTATTATATTATTTCACCATTAACCCAATTATCCATCCAATTATGTTCCTTATTTTCATATTGACACTAAAGGAATTATTATGACATATTTTATGTGTCCAATATAGGCCTAAGACTAATGTGACGACTTTAGGTTACATTTGGGTAATTTATACATGCATTAGATCATTAGGGCCATACTAAACATCTTTTAGGTCTAAACCTTAACCTTATTTGGATAAGTCTAAAAGGTCAAAGTTCTAGGGTAGGTTTCAAGATCTAGTATGTCATAGCACTCCACCCCTTAAAAGTATTTCGTCCTCGAAATCTATTGATCCAAACATCAACAATGAACTACTCTCCACCCCCTAAAAGGTTTAACCTCACAAGTCATACTAAACAACATTTAGAGTTACCTGCATATGTTTTAGTTGTGAATGTTTTAATGATTTATGTTGTTAATGTATCCAACTAATATGTCATAGCTATCTAGGGTTAATTTTTTAGGTCCTTGTGTCTCTAACCTAACAACCCTACATAAACAACCAAAAAGTAATAGGGTAAAAAGGGTAGGTCCACTACACCTTTATATTATCCATATATTCCTACTCATTACTTCATAGAAAAAACTAGGGTTAAGATCCTATTCCAACTAATTCTAGGGTTTCTCTACATGCTTTAATAAAACTTCATTGTGACTTAGTTCAATAAAACACCGACAAATCAGAGAAAATTTTTGTACATATAGTAGTATGCAATTAATTTTTTTCGATAAAAAACATTGGAGGTAAAACGAATATGGTACCAAAATCAATGGCATAAAGCAAGTCCCAATTTTCCATAATAACATCTCACCTAAAGGATGATCATGGTTGAAAAAGGTTCTAACTAGGGAGACAAAATTGAAATAGTCAGATTTTGACCACCATGGGCTCTTATACATTGTTGTAAGGAGTTGGATCCCAGAGGGGAACCATTCCCTACTAAAAACTTGAAGAATAAAACTTCCAATCCAAGCACACCCAAAAAGGTAAGATGGAGTGCGTGTAAAATTTTCAAATCTTAGTTGTATTAAAAAAAACCAAAGTTTAGCAGTGAATAAAAATCATGACTATATTCAATTTTTCAAAAGTTCACAAAATTCCATTATATCTCCAACAAAAGGATCTAGATAGAGGGAAGTCTAAACTACTTCAAGATTGTCTCCAGGCCTTCTGTCCTTAAGCCAGTCCATGTCTTCATGCCATGTCATCCAAGTCCTTCACCTAGGGTTGGAAGCATACCCTAGCAAGAAGAGAAAAGTAGATAACACCAGCAAAGGCTGGTATGTTCATACTAAATAGAAAATTGAGCAATTCCAAAGAATAAAGGGCAAGTATAAAAGTCTTCCAATAGAAAAGTAAAGGATTACCCAATCGGGCATAAATGAAAAGAATATCAATAAAAGAGACAAATAAAAGCAAAGTATAACAATAAAGCATCCATGTGTTTCACCGGTGACAATACTAGACAATATAAACATGTAGACTAAGAAATAACACATCTACCAAAAATAATGTGGGGTGAGAAGGGTCTTGTATACATCTACTCTAAAGTATGGGGTGGCAGGGTTTGTCAACATCTTCCTAGGCACGTCTACCAAAATATTTTCAAATGCATGAATTTTCACATCTGCATGCATATGTGGGAATTTTCACATCCACATAAAAGAACATGTAACATTATACTAGTAGTCACCACATGATGTATAACAAAAGAATAAACAAGTATAAAAGAGAATAAGAAAGATGAGAACATACAAAAAAAAATAAAGTGGGATCATAAGATCCATGCCATCACATTATGTGCCATATAATCATCGACTGCAAAGGTGGGCAAAGAAGCACATTCACAAGATAATGTTCCACCTGAGCAAAGCATAAGAAAGAGACCAAGAGAATGTACAAATATGATCACATGATCAATAACATTATAATGTACTTCACATGAAGCATGTTTTCTAAAAGAACAAGATAATGTGTAGGCTAATGTCCATAGGACCAAGAGAAAGATAAATTAGATGAATTTCTCAAAAGGAATAATAGGAGATGCAAGCATACCTTATTTTAAAGTCTTAGAAATACCCTTCACCAATCTAGTTGTTTTCTGATATCACCTTTTCCTATTCACAATATATCCACATGTATTAGGGTTTGAGATTCATATATATGTAATGAAACCCTAATTCTAGACCTTTCTACAAAACATCAGTTTTGTACTCCAACCCTAAACCAATTAACTTATTAGGTTTTTTCTTATTAAGAAAACATATTTATTTACTAAATTTGGAGTTCATATGAATTCATTACCAATTTAAGTCTTTTTATATTAATTAATTTGATCCTTAAATTTCATCATCAAAAACATGGAATTCAGGCTTTGAAACTATTTTCATTAAAAAGAACACATTTTTCTAATTCCAAAACATATTTATTTATAATCTTTGGATAAGTGGATCAAAAGATATCGTTTTTGCAATATCAACCAATAAAATAGTTAGATAAAGCCACATAGGAGAGAAAATCCATGAAAAAAAACAAAAAGCAGGTTGGGGCCGCATGACTTGGTCCAACCACAGGCGGCCAAGTCACCGATCAACACACACAGCCTTGGTTCGCAAAGAAAACAAAATGAAAGCAATAGACGATAATACCCCTCATGCTAGAAATCAAGAAAAGAAGTAACGTGTAAGGGCAAGATAGTAATTTGGCCAAGGGGATTCTTTCCCCTCCTGCTCGTGCCATGGCTGCCCGAGCAGCTTGGCCGAGTTTGGGCGAATCTACCATACACGATCAAACAAGGAATCGAAGGCGGAGAAAGGAAGAAGAGGACTAACCAAAGTTACCTTCACTGACAATTGACGTGAAGATGTTCTCAAGAAGCAGACAGAAGAGTCGCAAATTGAGAGAGCAAACTGTGGTTGGTTGTTGTGAAGCAAGAGCAAACTGAGAAATTGGTGTGAGATGAGAGTTGGGTATGGTGGGCAGAACCTGGGCTAGGGTGATCTACTTATAGGGCACAGTGTTAGGGCATCCGTGCAAGGGCGTTTCGAGAACCTTTGAGAAAGATTGGGGAAAATCATCATTAATAGAAATGAGTGCTCAAAAAAGGTATGAATTCATGTGAAATCATATTTTTGTCGAAGAATCTCGAAAAATCATCAAGAAACGAGAGAGAAAGTCACGAGAAACCGGCCCCTGTTACTATTTAAACATGGCAGGTCTCCTACTCAAGACAGGAGATGATGCACATGATGTTGGATCAAAGATTAGGTGGTCTGTGTTTCTCATGAAAATCAAATTGGAAACTTTATCTAAAATCGGATTTGTAATAAAGTGAAATATAAATAATTACATTATTTCTTTCCAAATCAAATTGAGGGTGTAAACAAACTCCAAATTTGATGAGATTTTTCACAGAGGCTAATTAAGACATGTAGATTCTAGTTATGCAATTAGATTTTCCTTTTGAGAACTTTGATGTATTAAATAAATCAAATACTATTTTCTCTTTCCTCATGCATTAATGATTATAAGATTATCCATATTTGATGAAACTTCATCCACAAGTCGTATTAAGTGTTTTGGATATGAATTTACCATAAATTGTACATGATGAAGTTTTTTGTACATTTATTTATTATTTTGAAGGTTCTACATACTTTCTCTCCCCTTATTTCATCTTTTAATCAAACATCTTCCAAATTGGATGAAAATTCACCCATAGGCTATTTTTATTATGTAGATTACGATTCCAATATTATTTTCCACTTTTAGAGTCATTAATTTGTTATTTTGGGGAAAACTCAAATCTTCTCTTTCCAAATTGAATTAAATTAATTATTATGTGAATAATGTGAAACTTGACTCTCAAGGCAATTGGGATCCAAGGAACTCGATTCCTAACTTAGCTTCCACTTTTGAGATTTCTTTTTAGGAGATATGTCACATATGTTATGATAACACATTATTGATTTATTTCACCATTAATCCAATTATCTATCCAATTATGTTCCTTATTTTCATATTGGCACTAAAGGAATTATTATGACATATTTTTTGTGTCCAATATAGGCCTAAGACTAATGTTAAAACTTTAGGTTACATTAGGGTGATTTTTACATGCATCAATTCATTAGGGCTATACTAAACATCTTTTAGGTCTAAACCTTAACCTTGTTTGGCTAAATCCAAAAGGTCAAAGTTCTAGGGTAGGGTCCAAGATCTGGTATGTTACAACTTCAAATTTAGTTTTATCTTTTGGTTTCAATTAATATAATTTGAAGGTCTAACTATTTTTTTGAGAATTTTTAAGCTCTATTCAACCCCCTCTAGATTTGTAGATCCAACAAGTGGTATCAGAGTAAGGATCTTCTCCAAAAAATATCCTATAAGATGAGAAGATGGATGAGAACCTTCTTGGTTCCCTCAACCTACATGGAGGCTTCTCCATGTGCCCCCTGGTCTTCAATGGTACCAACTTCCTCTATTGGAAGCAACTGATGTAGTTTGACATTCAAGGGATGAACTTTGATATGTGGAAAGTGATGATTGCACCCTAAAAGGAGCCAATCAGATATGTATCAAATTGGGATGAAGCAGATCTACAACATGCCCAACTCAATGCCAAAGCATTTATCATCCTCTATGCATCCCTCACTCCATCTGAGTTCAACTGCTTCTCCTCATGGGATAAACCAATGAGATATGGGACAAGTTGTGCATCACTTATGAAGGCACAAAGCAAGTAAAGGAGGCAAATATATACATGTTGAACAACCTCCTAGAGAACTTCAAGATGGGGAAGAAAGAAGGAGTTGATGACATGTACTCAAGGCTCAACATCATCATTAATGTCTAGCTGCTTTGGGACATACTTTGGATAGAGGAGCAATCAACTCAAATATCTTGAGGTCTCTTCCAAAGAGATGGGAGTCAAAGGTGACCTCCATTGAAGAAGTAAGAAGTCTAGGTGATCTTCCAACTGAGGAGCTTATTGGCAATTTACTAGCTCGTGAACCAAGACTTGACAAGCAAGAAGAGGAAGCAAAGCAAGAAGAAAAAGAATCAAGAAAGATCAAAGATAGTGACTTCAAATCTCAAGTGGACACTCTTATCCTTCATCAACAACTTTCTTGTCAGACCTCTCCCTCCTTATCAAGTGAAGATGATGGCCCTAGTGAGAATGAAGCCAACTTCTCCAAGGAAAAGCACTTCAAAGGAAAGTAATCTTCTTCATCTACTCCAAGGTGCTACAAGTGTGGTCAAAAAGGACACTAAAAGAGTGAATGTGCTAAGAATAGAAAATCACACCACAAGAGAAGATCCAAGAAGGACAAAGAGTACAAGAAAGATAGAAAATACAAGAGGAAGGACAAGAAGGAGAGGAGGCACAAAGACACAACTCATGAAGCTTGGGAAGGATCATCCTCTAGTGGCTCAAGTTTCGATGAAGATGGAGAGCACCACCTTGCACTCATGGCCTCTACAAGTGAAGATATTGGTGAGGTAAGTGAGGTAAGTTTGCATGAGTTAGGTAAAGAAGCTCTTATTGACATGCTTGTTACTACATTTTCTTCTTATTCCGGATGTAAATTTAAAAAGAAGAGGTTGGGTAAAATTATTGATGACTTGTATGCTAAACTTGATATTCTTGAGCAAAATGAGAAAATTCATCTTGAGAGCATTGATTCCTTTCAAGGACAATTTCTTGATCTTGAACTCCAATATAATGGAGTTGAAGTAGAGAATGGTGTCTATCTTAAGAATATTTCTTTTCTTAAGGAAGACAACCTAAAGTGCCTTAATGAGCTTGAGTTAATTAAAACTGAAAATGATGAACTTAAGATTATTAGTGATGCTTGTAGAGATGAGAGGGATGTTTATCTCAAAGAAATTAAATTGCTTAAATTTAAAAATGCTAGGTTACTTAGTCAAGTTAATGATTGATCTTCTAGACCTATCTTGCCTAGTAATGATGTTGCTCCCATTACTCTTGAAAAAGATTATTATTTGACTAAAGCCCTCTGTTTAGAGGCCAACCTTGTTCATTCTAGAGATTATATTGGTAGCTTGTCTTTCACTGCTATATCTCTTACTGATGATAGTCATAGACTTAGAGCCTCTCTACAAAAATTCCTCAAAGGGAAAAAATCCCTAAATAAAATCCTTGATCACTCCACCAAACAAAGTGGTACTAGTGGTTTGGGATTAGTAGGGGGCTCCAAAGGGTAAGAGTAAGGACAAAGGTAAGAAAAAGAGTAAGGAAACTCCTATTTTCATTGGAGAGTCTTCTGGCTCTAAGAACCATATGATTTTCTCTTATTGCAAAACTGACAATTATTATACTACTTCTTGTCCTTAAAAGCCTATGAGGACCAACCCAAAGATGAAATGGGTCCCCAAGCTAACACCAGGTCCCAAAGTTGGAGTTGGGAACTAATACTCTCCTTTCTTATAGGAAAAAGGAAAATGGATTGTTGACAGTGGATGCACAAAGCACATGACATTTTATATAAGCCATTTCAACAATTTCACAAAGAAGAAAGGAGGTTCAGTTACTTTTGGGGACAACAAGAAAGGTATGGTAAAAGGTGAGGGTAATGTAGGTGAATCCTTGTGTACAAGAATTTTATCTTTTTGGATGGCCTACTTCACAATTTAATAAGTGTTAGTCAATGATGTGATAATGGTTACCTTGTGTTGTTTAATTCTTTTGAATGCTTTCTCCTAGATCCCTCACTTACCATGTCATATATAAGGGAACTAGGAATGGTAATATTTATGTAATTGTTCTTGAATCTATTAATCCTATTGTTGGTAGAAGCCTTGTAGTCAATTCGAGTGATATTTCTCTTTGGCATCTTCGGCTAGGTCATGTATATATGCATCAATTGAATAAGTTGAGAAAAAAGGACTTCATCAATGGACTTCCTAAATTGGATTTTGAAAAGGATGAGGAATGAAAACCTTATACCCAAGGAAAGCAAACCATGTCCTCCTTCAAATTTAAAGAAGTTCTTAGCACCCAGAGAGCTCTTGAACTTCTCCATATTGATCTATTTGGACTTATGAGAACTCAATCACTTTGTGGTTTCAAGCATTGTCTTGTTATTGTTGATGATTTCTCTCAATATACTTGGACCTTATTTCTCTTTTCTAAGAGTGATACACTTGATGTTTTCTCCAGGTTTTGCAAGTGATTTGAAAACTAAGCTTCTTGCCAGATTGTTTTGATCCATAGTGATCATGGGTGAGAATTTGAAAATGATCTTTTTGAACATTTTTCTAAAGAATCGAGCTATGCACATAGCTTCTCTTCACCTCGAACACCTCAACGAAATGGGGTTGTGGAGAGGAAGTACAAATCACTACAAGAAATGGCTAGAACCATGCTTTTAGAGTATGAAACTCAAAAGAAGTCTTGGGAAAAAGCCGTTAGTGCCTCATGTTTCTTGCAAAATCGGGTATTCACATATCCCTCTTTGAAGAAAACCCCCTATGAGCTATAGCGTGGTAGGAAGCCTTCTATCGAGTATTTTCTTATTTTTGAGTGTCCTTATCTGGTTTTAAACATGAAAGATTCTCTTGACAAGTTTGATCTGAAATCATACAAGGCTTTCTTTCTTGGTTATATCACTACTAGAAAGGATTATAGAGTGTATAATGTATTAATGTCAAATTTATTGAAACTAACCCTTATATTTCCAAGGATATTGTTAATGATGATATTGCAAATGAATTAATTCCTAACCTGAAAGAACTCAACATCACCCAAAAGGAAAAAGAGGTGGCCAATCAAGAAGAAGAGATAGATGAAGAAAAGAAGGATCCAACTCCATTCTTTGCAAAGAATCATCCTAAAGAGATAATAATATGTGACACTTTTGAAAGAATGAAGACACTGGCTGTCTACAACAAGGAACAAGCAAGCAATGCCTTCATCTCACAACTCGAGCCAAAGAATGTCAAACAATCTCTTGGGGATGATGAGTGGATCCCAGCCATGCAAGAAGAATTGGAGCAATTCGAGAAGAACAAAGTGTGGAATCTTGTGCCAAGACCATGTGATAGAAAGCTCATTGGCACCAAGTGGGTTTACCACAACAAGCTAGATAAAAGCGACACGATGGTAAGAAACAAAGCAGGGTTAGTGGCTCAAGGCTACAATCAATAGGAAGGTATATATTTTGATGAGACATATGCACATGTAGCTACACTTGATTCCATTCATATGTTGCTTGCTTTTGCTAGTTATAAGAATTTGCTTCTATATCAAATGGATGTTAAAAGTGTGTTTTTGAATGGTACAATTGAGGAGGAAGTGTATTTTGTACAACCTTTGGGATTTGAACATGATAGTTTACCTAACCATGTTTATCTATTGCAAAAATCTCTTTATAGCCTCAAACAAGCACCTTAAGCTTGGTATGAAAAATTAAAGAACTTTTTGTTAGATCATGGGTGGTATATCATGGGCAAAGTAGATTCAACCTTGTTTCTCAAACACACTTCTAAAAACTTTCTTATCATTCAAATTTAAGTTGATGATATCATTTTTGGCGGAACTAATCTTGATCTTTTCAAGGAATTTAGTGATCTTATGCAGAGTGAGCTCGAGATGAGCATGATGGGTGAGCTTACATTCTTCCTCGGCTTTTAAATCAAGAAAACTAAATATGAGAACTTCATCAAACAAGGCAAGTACACAACTGAGCTACTCAAGGGCTTTGGGATGGAGAGCACCAAGTTGATGGACAATCCCATGTCAAATAGTGCCAAACTTGATAAAGTTGAAGAAGGTGAGAAAGTGGATGAGAAGCTTTATAGTGGTATGATTGGAAGTTTACTTTACTTAACTGCCTCTAGACCCAACATAATAATGTTGGCTTGTGTGCTCATTTTCAATCAAATCCCAAGAAATCACATCTTATAGTTGTCAAAAGGATTTTAAGGTACTTAGTCAAAACCCAAAATTTTGGACTATGGTATCCCAAGTAAAGGGACTTTAATCTTACTTCTTATAGTGATATCGATTACGCAAGATGCTTGATTGATAGAAAGTGCACAAGTGGCTCTTGCTTCCCCTAGGACCATGCTTGGTGTCTTTGTTTTCCAAGAAATAGAGAACAATGGCTCTATCAACTACCAAGTACATTGCAGCCAGAAGTTGTTGTGCTCATGTTCTATGGATGAAGCAAATTCTCCAAGACATTAACATTTATTTTGATTCTTCTCCTATCTATTGTGATAATACTAGTGCAATCAATTTATCTTACAATCCTATATTGTATAGTAGAGCCAAGCATATGGAAGTTTTTCATCACTTTCTTTGTGATCACATTGCCAAGAAAGATATTTATATTACCCATGTGGACACAGAATATTAGTTGGCAGACATTTTTACTAAAGCTCTAGCTAGAGAGAAATTTAATTTTATTAGATCTAAACTACTCATAACTTCTTTGAATGAATAGGATATGCCTTCTAGCTAGTTTCTATCTATCCTATATGCTTTGCTTATGTCTTGATCACCCTTGCTTGCTAAAGTGCTAAAATTTCATGTTCTTGTGTTGTTTTCCACTTGTTTTTGGGTTTTTTTGCAAACACTTGTTTTATCTAAATAGTACCAACTGATGAGTCATATGTTCATAAGTATTTTTATAATGCAAAATGGACTAGAAAAATAAATTTAATTAGCACTCAAATGGATAGAAACTAAGATTTCTAAATTTGGGACAGAACATTTGTTGGTCGAGTTGCCAACTCAATCGATTGGTGGCCCAGAGCTTTTGCAAAAATTCATTCGGTCGAGTTTCTTTCTAACGGAACTAGATCGATGGCCAGGCTGGAACAAAACTTAAATAGGGTTCGACCACTCCCTCTCAATTAGAGAAAAATGGACTGATTCCTCCTCCAGCTCTATCAAGCTCTCAACCCTAGCCCTGACCTTCCCTCTCCTAGCCCTAGCTAGCCCTCGTTTGACCTTCTTATCTCCTTTTCCTATCAACCTTAGGTTATTAGAAGACCTTAGGTGGTGATCTTCTCTAGTTTCTGCTCCCATTCTTCTTTATCTCGCCTTCATAGCTTTGAATAGAACACAGAGGGTCACCCCTTCTGGAGTTCCTTCATCCTCATCCAACTCTCACCTCATTTCCTATGATGATACCTTCTTTGTCTCAACCGAAGCTCTAAATTGGTACAAGGAGCTCCTTCCAGGAGCCCCTTTCCTTTTCATGCTTTGTTTGAGCCTCGACGCACTAAGCAAAAAGGCATCGATGAGGTAACTGAGTTGCTTTATGATCATCACCTAGCTGTCCTAAGTGTCAAACGTTAGTTCTATCACAATTCTATCAGAAGCACTAAGGAGGTTCATGAGTTCTATGCTAATTTTTCGTGAAATTGTGATACTCTTGTAACCCCGCCTAATACTCAAGTGATTCTTACTTCCATGATTTCCAGTAAGAAATTCTCTATCTCAGAATATACCTTGAATATCTTTTTCAATGGTACTGAGGTAAGTGACACATGGAGGAAATATTATCCTAAATATTTTGACCTTCTAGACCCTGAGGCTTTCTACAAGCAATATGATATTACTCTTCCTGACATACATAAGTTCTTGAAGAAGCCATAGTCTCCCTACAAGAAGAAGTCTACCCTACCTTCCTATGCCTTGGATCATAAAAACCGCATTCTCGCTTTGGTAGTTTAACTACAACATTTATCCCAAAAAGAATCAAACTAAAATTGCAGAGAACATTGTAGTGATTATGTTTTTCTTGTTGAAGAACATTGGAGTCAAGTGGTCTAGATATGTTCTCCACCATATGACCTACTTAGAAGTTAGGAAGAACACCCGAGGTACCCATCCTCCCTACCCAAACCTGATTTGTGGTCTTTTCACCTCTTCCATTAGAAAGTCTCTTTTTCATGATCTTCTACAAGCCTTCTAGAAAAAGAGTCTGCATTAGTGAGACCACAATCAAGAAAACGTTTTTCCTACATCTTCTTCCATCACACCTGGAGCCTCTACCTCTACCTCCACCATTATACCGGCCTGCCTATGCCTCCTTTCATGTATCCAATGAAGTCCTCATGGGTTACATGGTGCATGAGCAGGTGTACAACCTACAAGTTTAGGATCTTTGTCAGATTATGTCAACTATGAACCTTTAATGTTCCTATCCTTATCATGTCTACCATCCCTACCCAGGTGGTGATTATGCATCCTATGCATATAATCACTTCTACCCAGCCCCTTCACCTTTAGCTTCCTTTATACCACCCTCTATTGTTGGTGGATCTATCCCTGGAGTGCTACCTCTCCCTACTAGACCCAAAACTACCCTACTTGTAGGACTTGGCACTTCTGCTCCCACTTTCCCTCAAGCCCAAGAGCTGCATGACCTTGGTATGCCTTGGGCTTAGTAGAATGCCATGTGTCCTGGTCGTGGTTTTGGTCCTTCTGTTGATGAGCAGGTTGATGAGGAAGTTGTTGCTACTAATGAGGAGGCATATAAGGATGATGGAGAGGATGGTTCTGATGATGATGGCTTTGTTGGTTCCTCTAGTGATGAAGTTGATGTTGTCTCTGTTGCACCTTCAGACAGTGATGAGGACTATGACCCCGAGGCTGATGCTGCTGACGATGACCCTCTAGGAAAAGATGGCATAGATGTTTAGATGTTTTAGTTTTTTAGTCATTAGATGATGATACTATATATCTTTCTATACTATTTTGTACTTAAGACATCTGGGCGCATTATCTGATCTATATTATTTCTATCATCATGTTGGTTTTATCGCTTTGGCTTGTAGTTGCTTTGAGAACATCCTTATGTGTTGTAATATTAATCCTATTTATTGTAACTCTATGTATTATCTATCCTATGAGTTTTTGGTATTCTTTCCATTTTCTTTTATTATGACGCAGATTGCTTGTTTCTCTCTTGTCTCTGTTTGATGTGTGTTATGTGGTTGCATGTCTTTATCTTGTGGTTGGTTGTTTTTGGTTATGCTTGGAGAAGACCTATTTTTATGCTCTTCTACCCTCTTCTTTTTTATAATGCCAAAAGGGGGAGAGAAGTTTGATGTTTTGAATCTCAACCATATTTCTTTTATTGCCTATGTGATCATTTTCTTATCTAAATGTATCTTTTATCATGTAACTTGCTAAAGGACCATGTAGTATATATGTTATATAGCTTTGTGTAGAAAGACTAACTATGCATGTTAGAGTGAGAATAGATTGAGGGGGATCAATTCACATTGTTTAAATTATGAATCCTCTTTCAATTCACAAGGCTAAGGTATAATTTTACATTAACTTTTCAATATGTTGAGGAATGGTTTGTCATTGTCAAAAAGGGGGAGAATGTTGACTTGAGAGTTATACATTGTCCATATTTTGATAATGACTTGACCATTCCATTCATATATATCTAATATATTTATTTAAGATTGATTTTAGGCTTTTGGTACATGAAAAGGATCAAATTACACAAGCCCTATCTTTTCCAAGTTCAAGTTAAAAGCAATGCAAATGTGCAATTTGGGAAATCACTCCAAATCACCTTAGAATATTTTTTTAATCATTTGTATTGATGATATGACTTGTAACTAAGATTAGAAAAAACCAGGGACACTTAATTCCATAGTTTGATCACTTAAAAATTATCTTAAAAAAATTGTCACAACCCCTTAATCGGTAGAGTTTGAATCTCGATCGATCTGTGATGCATTTTTAGAAATGGTTGCATCGGTCGAGTTGTATTCTCACAGAACTCGACCGACCAACTTATAGACAAAAGTTGATTTTAGTTGGTCGGTCGAGTTATCCCAGGACAAACGCGACAGACAGTTTGAAAATTAGCTTTGACGGTTAGTGGATCGGTCGAGTTACCTTTATTGAAACTCGACCAAATATATTGTACGAAAAATGTAGAAAAAGTGATTCAAACTATTGGAGAGTTGTGAGAAACGAAAATAGATTCATTGCAAGTTGTAAAATGGCTATTTTTTGTTCTTATGTGATCCCACACTCAAAGGAACACTCCAACCTATAAATAGGACCTTTTAGAGTTCATTCTAAGGTTGCTCATTCAGGCTATCCTTGGTCCTTGCTATAGTAGAATGTGTTACAACCCTTTGAGCCCCTTTCTCTATCTCATTTACAAAGCTTTTCATGATTATGAGTGAGTAAGTCATGTTGTAGGAGAGCTACCACAATGTTCCGTTGTAAAGATCTCCATCCTTCCATCTTCCCAATCCCCTTTCTCAAAGAGCAAAGACTGAAGTGATCTTCTTCGAGTGAAGGAGGAGTTGATGTTCTTCTTCAAGGCAGAATAAGGTGTGAAGATCTTCTCCAAGTGAAGGAGAAGGACAAGGCAGAAGATTCAAGAAGAGTGGATAATCCCTGCGAGGCCAAAGACTTGATTCAAGTGTGGATAAGTCCTTGTTGAAGTCTGAAGACATCATGATCAAATGGGTAAGTCCTTGTATAGGTGAAAGACTCTTGTCTTGGATACACAAGTCCTTGGATGTAAGGTTGTCTTTTTGTATCTCTTATAATGGAATATAAGTATACATGGGTTGCAAAGTCCTAGAAGTTGACCTCTTTAGGTAGTGGATTGACATTCTCCTAGTCTGGATATAGTAACCACTATAAACACCTTGTCCAAGTGTTTTGTTTCAATCTCTCTCATCCTTGATATGCTTGTTAGATAGGACTTCAAATTTAATTTAGCTTTTGGTTTCAATTGATATAATTTGAAGGTCTAACTATTCTTGTGAGAATTTTGAAGCTCTATTCACCCCCTAGAGCCCTAGATCCAACAATATATACACATACACACACACATAGGGCATTCATTTAATGCCCGCGCGGGTAGCTACCCACTCCACATTTGGTTACTTTTTTTAAGTTTCTTACATTACACATGTATAGGGTTACTTTACGTTACAATTGTTACTTTTCATGCATAAAGAATTAAATTTGTAACAACTATATCAAATATACAATTACATATTTATTTTAGAATTTTTTCTATGTATTTTACACGATTTTACCTTTTGAGTCGAATAGTTACTTTTTGGTCAATACAGTTACTTTTTTGTCCACATAGTTACTTTTTTGACCCAATAGCTACTTTTTGGATAGCACATGTAGCTAATTCTAGACTACCTATGTAGGATTAAAGATAAGCCATATATATATATATATATATATATATATATATATATATATATATATATATATATATATATATATATGGCTAAAAGAATTGTATACCTGAGTACATATAGTTTACATGTACTAACCTTCATTTATAATGATTGAAAAATTCTACTAAATAATCTGACCTTATGGATGTAGAGTATACCCCTTAGATAAGATGTGTACAAAAAATTAGCACAATCAGCTATTCATATATCATCCAACAAAAGAAAATGTTTATTCTCTAATCGATGGTAAGTTGCAGAAACCATTGAATGATATATTGTTATATCTCATGATCTATATGAGATATAGTTATTATTTTTTAAGAATGTCTAATCTATATAGTACTGACTCAATCCATATGGTTGGATTTTATGAACAAATTCCACATCTGCTATTTTAATGGTTGGTACACATAAGTTATATATATGTACGGGACGACCTCTCTCTCTCTCTCTCTCTCTCTCTCTCTATATATATATATATATATATATATATATATATATATATAGGGTAGCGATCCAGTGAGAAACATCCTACGGTGAGAGCATGAGAGGCATTTGAATAACTTATTTTGAGAAGAGGGAATGGAGCTTATTTTTGTAGGGTAACCAGTTGTTCATAAATCACGACTATACTCTCCCCATCACTGCTTGAGCGACAACATAATGATTGTATTAGATGGAGGTGCACTCTTGTACCTCTGTATCAGAGATGTATATCTGACTCACAGTATTATAACATTCAAATTATGATTTTTAGTTTCTCTTGTCGTAGACCTTTATTTTTGTCAAACAAATTTATTACCATGATGGCATTATCAAAATTGTCTCGGGTGGTTGTTCTTCTTCTTAATGCATTGTATATAGATTTATCTAAATACTAATTTTAAATATATTTATCTTATTGAGTGATAGGAAGACATGAGTAACATGAATATAAATTTTTCTATTGAACATATATAATTATAGGTCAATGTGCAGAACGTGATGACACTATTTTTCCATATATTCGAATCCCATGTTATATATGCAGTTACTCATTCCATGATTCTCATAATTTTGGAATCCTTATCGAATAACATTGTGTCGTGTGTTAGCATATATGCAAAAAGATCGACTCAAGATACTTCACAATCATAAAGCCTTACTAAAAATAAAATTTCTTAAAGTATCTATTTATTTATGATGAAAGATAATTTTTTATGATCGGAAATCCACCCTCCACGGGAATCTAATTGTTGAACAACACCATCGGGAATCTAATTATTGAGGGTGCCCGTGCTTAACTACCAGCGCTACTTCTTACCAACTTATGAAAGATAATTATACTTCATGAAAATGTTGAAATCTAATAAAATTTGATTCATTAATAAATTTTACGGTGAAGACAAATAATTTTTTTAACCATTGTCTTTATATTTTCCTGGAAAATTATTTATATTATATCAAAATAAATTCAAAAATATTTGAAATAACCATTAATATATATAATTTTGAAAAAATGAACACTGCACAAGTGAGATTCTCAAGTAACATAACATTTGTTCTACATCTTTTGTAGTTTATATTTCTTACTATCTACTATATAAATGTATGTCCAAACTCTTTGGTATTCATATTTAACTATCAGAAATCAAATGCTTTGACATATAGTTCTAAACCGAGAATGTTTGAGCATGGATCTTAGAAAGAAGTTAAGATGCTACTACAAGCAATCAACTCTGATTTGATTTTATTATATGTATTTTCAACTTACTATTTAAAGAATGCAAGTAAATCTCATATTCAATCTTGCCTCCCTGTGATAAACTTTTCAACTTGTATTCATATTTTATGTCAACATCAGAAAAGAAATTACTTTAATTATTCTTTATATCTTTCTAGAAAATAAAATTATATATATTTATATCAATATGGAATTAGTATTATGAATAATGTTTGAAATATACTATTTTGTAAAAGTGAGCCTCTTAATATCCATATGTGACATGTTTGAAATCAAATGCCAGAACTTATATCATTAAACTATCAACATATGAGCATGTGGATTAGAAAGAAATTAAGGCTCAACGTCATTCATTCAATATCCTCTTTTCCATTAAATATATATTTAGATTATTATTTAAGGATATAATTATTTCTCATATTTAGTTTCACCTTCTTTGGATAAATAACATGAATATTAGGTAATGACATATTCAAATAAATTATAAACATATGTTCCTTATCTTACCTCAAACATGTTGCCTAACCATAAATAGTTTTATACAAAATTAATTTATATATAATATTTTCTAAATAATCTCAATGCCTATTTTTTCCATCAATTTAAAAATTCTACTATATTATCAATAAAATTCCTATTTCTTTACATTTATCTAATAAGATTTATCACTATGATGTGATACGTGCATATGCACGTGTGCGTTTACTAGTATATATATATATATATATATATATATATATATATATATATATATATATATATATATATATATATATATATATATATATATATATATATATATATATATATATATATATATGGGGATTCACTTAATGCCCGCGTGGGTAACCTTCTTATACTACCCGTGCTTTTAAAATTGCGGTGGTAGACTTTCTAATTATATTCAGTACTCACATATTCCAAGCAGCGGTGGCACTTTTGTAAATATTCTATCAACTACTTCTCGGCATTCTTCCCTCTCGCCAGTACGCGATGCTCTTACCTCCTGCAAGCCTTCGCGCGATCCAGATTCTTTCGGCAGGAGAAACACATCCTATTAATTAGGATTGATGTCGTCAATCATCTGCGTCTCCCTCTCAACACCGATGTCCCACATCCAGTGTCTGGTTATACAAGTCCGCCCCACCTCTGTTGATTCTAAGCTCTACCCGATTGACCATTTAGCCGAGGACTGCGACCGTGATTTGGGAGGCTGCGTTTGTCTGTACTTTTCTGGGTGTTGCAATGACCGAATTTGGGAGGCGTGTGTGAGATCAGACAAGTTGAGGTGATGTCATCTCGTTGCGCTTGATTCCAGTGATCGTTCTACCTTGACCCATCAAAATGGAGAGCAACTTCCTGTCATCACACTTTGTTAAAGAGCCTAGATGATTCATTTTGACTTCCAGATTGGTAGAGAGTTGTCCGGCTTGTTCGTTGTCACATAGCTTACCGTCGTTGTGTGCCTCTGGCATCACCGTCGTTAGTCGTCCGCTGTAAGTCGTTCAGGGCTACAGGAGGTGGACCATCCGCCCAGCCAGCTGGGCATCGACCTGGATGATGGCTTCCCCAGTTGGCTGTTAAAAACAGACTGATATGTCCTTGAGATTGGCCCCCGGCTGCAATGGCAGAATCGGCGGGGACAACGACGGTGGTGGTGGTGGTGGTGGCCAAGGACGGGTCTGAGAAATATACACAAGATTATTCTATGGGCTCACTCAAGATGGACTCTTGCTGTCCAACATCAAATGCACCGTCATTCAGGGCCCGAGGAATGCCTTGTCCAACTGGAACTACAATGATGTATGCTTGCTCCGAGAAGGGTGTCACTTGTGTCCCAGTGAGGATGATCATGAATGGTAATGCCAGTTTCTAGTGGAAGGAACCTGGATGCTAGTGTCGAGTCAATCTTAGCTCCTTCTCGATTGATTCACTTTATACTACTGTACTTGCGTCGTGGGCAGTTCTACTAATTATAGCAGTGTAGATGGTTGTTATTAGAGCTATCCGCAAAAGCTTGACGTCAATATTAGCATGATTAAAACAATGTCTGGTTAGTACTAATCCTTACATAAATCTTCCCTTTGTCTGCGGTGGTTGCTAACTCGTAGCATAGGAACCTTAGTTTTAGTTATACATTGTTCTTGTTGGTCTAATATGTGCTGAATAAGGTTGTAGAATAACTGCCGTCAGAATTCTAGATGAAGCATGATCTAATCCATGTTGAATTAAGGCTACAGAATTTGAGTTTCCTACTTAAACTACACTCATCGCATATGAGTTAGGCATTGGATTGTGTTATTATGTTAATGCTTCTTGTAAGAGGTAGGCGTTCAATTGTATAACTATAAAAACGTTTCTTGTAAATAGTCTTCTAAACGAAAATAGTTTGTTTCCAGATTTTACTTAATTGGAGTTATGAAGTCGAACAGTTTACCAATGCTCTGTCATTGTTGTTTTAGATTGTGAACATTTTAAATAACTGAACATATTTGCTATTTCGGGCTAGTAGTAGCTATTGGTAGTCATATTTCAGATTGGAATTTATGTACAACAAAAAATATATTTCACATGTATTTAGATGTGTTTATATCCAGTTAAGTTACACAACCTACATCATTTCAATCTCATTTATGTAGCCTCAGAGGCCAGGTTTGGAACCAAACATGGATCTTTTATTTTGTTCAGAGTTCATGCTTAGTGTTCGGAATTCATCTTTATTTGTATTTGTCGTTTCTGATTGTACAAGCCACACATTTATTTTTCTTGTTAATCTTTCACATCAAAATAAGGATGTGCTTAGTTTTATTTCTGTGGTACAACAACACTCATTGAAGAATACATCTTAATCAGATAGAACCACACTTCTTGCATTCTATTTGTCATTGCAGGTGAGAACACCACTTAATGGCCAAGTTCAGAAGTTTTAGTTCCATCTCAAATGTCAAATTCTGACTTGACCCATCAATATCATCCCAAATGTCTAATTCAGAATATATGATTTTCAACTAGAAAATTTATTAAGAAGTCCATGTGAAAACTTATCAAGCAAGATATTATAATTAAGACATGGGTTTTGTGATGCCGGTATGCCAATGGCAATTAATGTTGGATCTATGTTGGAAAAATTGAACATAGCTCTAGTATGTGAGCGATCAACTAGGAGAAAAGTAATTGTATGGTCAAAAAAGTAACTTTCTGGACAAAAAAATAACTATGTTGATAAAAAAAAAGTAACTATATGATTAAAAAAGTAAATGCAGACATAATACACAACAAATATATATGTAATTATATATTTATTATAGTTGTTGCAAATGTAACTATATATACATCAAAAGTAACCATTTGTAAGGTAAATTAACCCTCTACATGTCAAAAGTAAGAAACTTAAAAAAAAATCAAAATGGGGGCGGGTATGCCACATAGTTACGTGCATCACTACAAGCCCCTTTCTATAAATTTGCCTCTTCATTTTCTTCTATCACCGTCCATGGAATTCAGAGCTCTTGAGCAAGAGGTTAAACAAACTTCTCTTCCATTTTGGCTTTTCCTGTAGGCCTGCCAATGGGTCATGTTTTTGAAAATCTAGCTCAAATTTGACCCAACAATGTTGACCCAGCCTGCCAGAAGTATGATTACTTATTTATAATTTTGTTACAATCTGACTTCAGCAACTAGGTCCGACCTGTGGTATAAATTTAAGCATTGAGATACATGCTCTAACATATTTCATTCCCCTTAAGGTCCCATACTACACCAAATAATTGATGCTATTTTTTAATATTTTTTGTTACTTTTGTGTTTTGGTGTTACTTTCAGTGCATGATAGTTACTTTTTGTACCATACAATTACTTTTTATGTCCTGATGTTACTTTCAGTGTCATATAGTTACTTTTTGTGTTTGTCTTACTTCTAGTATTGGATAGTTATTTTTCTTATCATATAGTTTCTTTTTGTGTCATGGTGTTACTTTTAGTGTCAGATAGTTAACTTTTTTTTCATGGTGCTACTTTTAATGTAGGTTAGTTACTTTTGTTACCATATAGTTACTTTTATTACCATATATTTACTTTTTATGTCCTAGTGTTACTTTTAGTGTCGAATAGTTACTTTTTGTGTCATGATGTTACTATTAGTGTCAGATAGTTACTTTTTGTACCATATAATTATTTTTTGTTTCTTGTTGTTACTTTTGGTGTCAGATACTTTTCATACCATATAGTAACTATATGGTATACAAGATAACTACTCGATAAAGACAATAACTGTTTGAAACATAAATTAATTCTAAGTCATCAAAAGTGACAGATCAATTATTGAATACAATAAAAAATACACCATAATACAACATACAATTTCATGTACAATAACTAAGTCAATTTCTCTATTGTCGAACCCTACCTCCTACTTCACTTCAAGATCACCACTGGACACATCACTGGTGTGGTGGGTGCTTCTATGGGCACCCTGATGGATGACATCATAATCAGGATGTAGGTCTATTATTGCCTCCCACATGCATAACACCAAAACATTAAAACAGCCAGAGTGTCGATGCTACCTTCAGTAGGATGGTAAGGTGAATTATGGGACGGATCGACAACGCCATAGCATCATAACTTGCCACATATAACCAACCGAAGGAGGTGTTGATCTGTGATTACATGCCTAACATGCTTGGGTTTTATGTCATGGAAAGTTTTGCATCTGGGTTTGTGGTTGTTCTTGTATCAAACCACATAGATATTATCAAGACGAAAATCATGAACCTATCAATGCCAATTGTTGTAGTTTGTGTGTTTCTTGACACTGCAACATAAGCATGCATAATCTAGGTAGTGCATTGCCTATGATCTTTTCCATTCGAGTGACTTTTCGAGCAAGATGGAAATATCACTAGGGTTTTGGGGGTCAAGGGTTTGCATAACAATTGATAGAGAGGACAAATGTTTTGACTTTGGTGTCTGTAGTGCCTTCTTGCCTCTTGCATGATGTGAGCCATGTCAGGGATTGGAAAGGGTATAGTAATTGACAAATTGAATTTGTAATATTTTGGATTTTTAGCGTAACTATGTGAACTATTTTATACATAAAGTAATAATAGGTCATAAAAATTAACTAATTGAAACTCAAAATAATATCTGGTTGTAGAAAGTAACTATTTGAATATTGAATGCATATTACATACTAAAATATATATATCTATGATTAAAATTATTGATATATACATGAAAGCAAGAAAGAATTATGTCATTATAATGATAAAATATACAACAATGTGATACCAAACTAAATACATATAAGTCATATATTGCTTGATCCTTACCCATATGTAATAAATGCATAAAACCTACACATGTACCAAACCATTTGGGGATTCAAATCATTCTTTAGTATGTGTTCCTATTAGAAATTGGTGCATCTAGGTCCAACATTTCCAATCAAGTGATATTGATAATACCATAAGTGAACCCTTCTCATATGGATAAATTACGAGTGTGAATCTACTCAATGATGGTGAGGTTGGAAAGAGATATTATAATGGTTCATTCATCCCAAAGATCATCATGGTGTTCACACTAACCTAAGGAGATGAAACCCCCTACGATGCTATCAACAACCACCGTGACCTTGAAGGTGACAAGGAAGACTACAATGATATATCATTCACTCTCAAATAAGTAGTTTTCCACGATGGTATAAAATGTAGCTATTCACTATGAAACAACAACCACCGTGACCTTGAAGGTGACAAGGAAGACTACAATGATATATCATTCACTCTCAAATAAGTATTTTTCCATGATGGCATATAATGTAGTTATTCACTATGAAAAGTAACTATTTAGTATGAAAAGTAACTAGGTCGTATAGAGAGGTAACTACTAAGTATGTAAAAAGTAACTATTTGACAGAAAAAGTAACATTTAGTCATAAAAACTGATAAATTAATATGTCTCTATCTTTGTCTTTACTCTAACCTCTAAATTAACTTGTTTGTGATAAATAGTTAATTTGTGTGCCATATATTTTCTTTTTACGTCAAATAGTTACTTTTATGTGACGAGATTCTAGACTCCTAATATGAAGTACCAATAAGAGCAACTACGGTTACTACAACTCAGAAGCGTGAAATATATGTAGTGGGGGGCACAAATCCAAAGAAGATGCAGTTGTTCTACATGATTTTATTTTCAAGAAAACATATGTGCTTGATCTAAGTGCTATAACCTTTCTGATCCATGAGATGGATCACATCCAACAATTGAGGGTGAGACTGTTACAATACACAAAATTCAGGACTTCGATCGAGTTCACACCCATTGTGAAAGATCCTAGCCCCCAAAAACCCATCGATGAACTTCATTTGATTCATTGAAAGTCAGTGGTGTATGTCTCCACTGTGGCAACATGTTCTATATGATGAAGAATATCTCTATATCCATCGAAATTATTATCAAAGATCCACTTTTTTCTTTCAACAAGAAGCATCATAGCTAATAGGAGTTTGTCATCTCCTAGGAATAAGGATCATGAAAATTATGTCTAATAGATCAAAACCACAACTAGCTATCCATCTACATCCACATGAAGTAACTCTACATATGTGCCTTTCTCCTATATTGTACACATGTTTTTACTTTTTGTAATCTATTTGTTACTTTTGGTGAGGCAGTGTTACTTGTGAGTTCAAATACTTACTTTCCATGACATATAATTACTTTTTATACCACATAGGCACTTTATGTACCATATAATTACTTTGTACACCACAAAGTTTCTTTCAAGTGAACCAGTTCCCCCCCTATATAAATGTGTAAATTTTAGTTTTATGCATTTTTCACCTTATGCCTACTTGTTTGTATGCCCACTGCTCTCGATTGTCTAGTTGTATTGCACTAAACTATGGATATATCGTTATTCTGCAATATTTTTTTAAATTTTATTTTTAGTAGTTAGTTTGTTACTTTAGATGACCTAGTGCTACTTTTAGTGTCAAATAGTTACTTTTCAAATGAAATAGTTACTTTGTATACGTCATAGTAACTAGTTGGTTAAATTTTATTGTTCCATTTTATGATTGTATTTAGTTTGACTTCATACAATTTTTTAAATTTTCTATTTTATTTTCATATTTTGTTATAATTATTGTAAGATTTTAATTACATATCTTTAGAACACAGGACTAGAATTTTACTGTAAACATTCCAATGAAAAATAAATCATGTAGAGCTTCTAATAAATTAGGTGTAATAGAGTGCTGCCAACTTGTTTCTCAATAATCACAAGAAATGAAAAACTACTATTACATAAAGAAGCAAGCAAAGCCACCTAATAACACAAGAGTCACAACACTAAAATTACAATACAAGCATGATAGTCGTAACCAGTAATAACATGTCTTTATATCTTATTTAGCCATCTTCCAAGCAATTAATCACACAGTTTGTGTGCTTTGGCACGAATCATTTTAATGAAGTATCTTTTTCATTCCCAACAAACATAATAAACAAATAACATCCACAAATTCACTTGCATCTCGGTGCTTTCATCAAAATGACTTGCATTATTCAAAATATATTGATTAACGTCCTCTATAGGTTGGACCATGACCGTAAGAGGGTCCTCCTTCACGACGATGCCCGTCATCCTCACACGAGTCTTACCTTGGAGAGATGCTTGCCCATTCTGTTAGAGGTTCATGATACCTTTCACCTCCGCCTAAGTCCTGACAGCATGGAGGCTCTCCAGCAGCTCCTTCCCTTTGAGTCCAGGGCGCAGGATGCAACCCGAGTAGTCTACGGTGTCCTTGATCATGAAGGCCGCCATTGTCTTCTCGTCGTCAATGCTAAGGCTTATGGTCAGGCTCGGCTAGTTCCTTAGATATGCGGCCATGGCGTAGTCCGGGAACAAGGGCCTCCGAGGTAGGCGACGGACGGCATGGGGTTGAGGCTTGCCTCCCCTTCCCTCTGAGATCGTCCATGTAGAGAGAAGGCACATCATTCTTCATGACTTGTCTACCACGTTGTGGCTGTTGTCGTTTCACACATGAGGTCCTAGAAGACTTTGATGTCGCTGAAGACACATCATTCTCTTGATGTCAACACCGCATTGGGTGAGAAATCCATCAACTCGTCCATCGGAGACACCCTGCACTACTGAAAAATAGGGTATAAGTGACATTTAAGTATGTAACCTTTTACCAAAAAGGTGACGTGATTGACTATTACCTAAAAAATGAATGTCACCTATTTAGAGTAGGCTTTGTGCAATGTCACCTATTTGAATAAACGTCATCTATTAGTGATTTTCACATTCTAAAACAGGGCAATACGTGACATCATAGTATATCACCCACATTAAAAGAACCACACAAATTGATGTCACCCTTTCATCAAAAGTGAAGACAGTCATTATCAGGAAGCTAATATATCACACGAATGTATGGAGGTGTATGTGCATTTACTGCCCAACAAAGGACAGAAATTTCATATTCCGATCACCAACCAAATGCAGAATTTTTTTTGCAGTAAATTCAAGTGATTTCAGTAGAAAACTATAAATAGTTTATCATCATCTAGACATCACAAATGGATAACGAATAATTTCATTTCTTATAACAAGTAATCTGTTACATACTCATCATGTTTAATTTGTTTACATTCATACACATGACCCAAATACAGCTTGACATAATCATAAACCCAAACATGAATTGAATCTAAAGTTCAAGAAAACCCACAACTAGTTGATCCCAGATGGGTAAACTCGGGAAAATCTGAACACAAATTGAACATTGCAGTCTGAAATTGGGAATCACCCAAGGTACCGAACAGAAGCTTGTCCTATATGGAAACTGTATGTTCCTTTGTGCATGCATTGTCCAACTTCATTCTTTACTTGATACAACAAGAAAAGTTAATTGTTGGTAGAGCCAGCTTAATAATCTCCATCTAAACAAACAAAAAGACAACAATAGTCGTGAATAGAGCAACAAAATATTGAATGACGCCAAGTTATGATTGACTCATGTTGATTGTTAATTGGGATCGAATCTTGAAATTAAGAGCACAGTTACAGTACACTATGATGAGCATTATTTGTTATGTTTAATGAAAATAATGAGAAAGTAAAAACATATCCACTTGAACAGAGAAAATCATAGAATTGCTGCTCAAGCATTTGACAATGTTTATTCAGCATCAACAAAGATAAATCTGAAAGGTGAAGTTGAAGTATCCATGTTTACTCTGAAATGTTGATTGTTAGCCGGACATTGCAGTACACTTCTATTCAACTTACAATCAATTATCTTTTCAAAATATGACAGAAGCAACCTAGAACTACAGATCATCATGGTCGATATTCTCTTGCCTAGCAATCTCCTGTTATCTAGAATGAAAAACTAAAATGCAAAGCATATAGTCCTTACATTCTTAAGGAACTATGATAATTTGAAAGAAATTCAATAGATGTATCTATAGATACATGGCGAAAATCAATTGTGCAGTCGTGTCGATGACTTATGAAGAAGAAGCACCTCAAAAACCAGGTGTTATATCCGTATTAGACACATATGGGACTTTCACACACTGTGGACAATCCTACACATGTATTGGGTACTTCTCTCGTCATGTCCACCAGTTTATTCATGGCCCAACACTCCTAGGGCATCCTCGACACTTTATGGATACGACCTTCACACATGAAATCCCTCCTCCCCAAACACATCCAACTCATGCAAGTCCTCTCACCCCCAAACCGACTTATCCTTAAGCTTACCCACCCCAAGGTAGTGGGTAAGAATAATTACCCTTTTCTGATGAAGATCTTTAAGCGTATGGATAAAAGGGGTAAAAGTATGATTTTTTTCAGGTGTGTGACTATAAAACCATTTCTTCCACCATTATAGTCTAGTAATATTACCGTAACCTATGGTACTACTTTTATTTCCATCATTATTAAAAAAAAGCATACACACAAATTCACATTTGGTCTATAAAGAGACATTAAATAGATAAGGACATACTACATCATTGTGATAAGCTAACTGTATACATCTCAACATTAATAAGACACTACAATGGAACAAAGCAGCAGAGATTAAAAAAAAATGAAAAGCGCTACGTTGAGCTTTAATGCAAAACTACAGCAAGAACAAAAATGACAACAGTTTAAATAAAAGAAATTGGCTCGATAGGTTACACAAAGACCAACGAGGCTGAATGAAGACATTCAGTAATTAGTGTGAATGTTACAGGAAAGAAAAATTGTTGGAGTCGCAGCAGTGATATCCTTGTTGCTTTAGACACTAGCACAATGTTTATAGGGATGAGAAATATACTTTTTTTCCATTCGTGTCAATATTTCTCCACCGGAAACTGAAGGTATATGTAACTTTAAAACTTTAACAATGTCGCAGGAACACCAGCTACACCATGTATCGCCCTTCAAAAACAAATACTTACATTATTCTATCACCTTCTATAATCGTAGAGGTAAGCATAATTTCACCCCAATTGTTCCTTATCTGTCTATATATTAGCAGGTTAGGGACTAGTAGGTATAGATAATATATGTTCCTTATCCTCCTGATAATGAAGTGGGTCAGCGGGTGGTGGTAGGGGTGAGCATTCAGTTAATTCGGTCGGTTTCGGTTAATTCGGTTGGCTTAAACGGTTAATTTGTGGTTTGAGGTTTTAACCATTAACCTAACCAAATTGTGTCGGTTAATTCAGTTATTATCCAATCGGTTAGTGATTAATTCGGTCGGTTAATTTGGTTAACCAAATAACACTCATGTATGCAACTTGCAACTCATATATGCAGTTCTTAGACAAAATGACAATGATGTACACAATATCTATACTTGTAGGTCTTCCTTCTTGAATTACAGCCAGCCACGTTGATATATAGCTGCTGGAAATTCATTTCTTTGACAAGATCTAAGTTTGTAGGTCTTCCTTCTTAAATTACAGCCAGCCACATTGATGTATAGCTGCTGGAAATTCATTTCTTTGACAAGATCTAAGCTTGTAGGTCTTCCTTCTTAAATTACAGCCAACCACGTTGATGTATAGCTGTTGTAAATTCCTTTCTTTGACATAATATCAAGGATATAGGCAATAACTAATATTATTGGTCTTCCTCCTTGAGTTACAGCCAACCATATTGATGTATAGCTGCTGTAAATTCATTTATTTGACATAATATCAATGACATATACAAGAGCTAAGCCTGTTGGTCCTCCTCCTTGAATTACAACCAATCATGTGAATGTAGGAGGGAACATTGCAATTAATTAGACCAAAGCTTGTCATTTATATTTCTTATTAGTAACTCAAAAAGCTACAAGGAAATCACTTATGTATACATCTCATGTATATAAATATTTAGATATGTATACTTCACATTACATCAATAGCAAGACAAGATTACAACAAATATCAAGACAATAGTATATATATTTCAATGCAAAAATAAAAATAAAAGTAAGAATGGGTTACCTAGAGCTGAGAAAATCATAGAAGATACAAAATAAAATAGAAGAATGGATCAACCACGGATAGATCAAGAGCAGGAAGCAAGAAGATTGCTAGACTAATGCAAAGTGTTGTCCACTTGCTGTAATCAACCACGAATCCCATAATAAATCAAACCAGCAGGCAGCAGCTAACCAACTGTCCAATAGAGACCAAGAAGATTGGAAGATGCCAACCAAAGTGGCTAATAATGCTCTTCAAAAACTGCAGCAAATGGCTAGAAAGATGGGTAGATGACCGAAATCCTTGGTTATGTAGAAGCACAACAGAGACCAAGAAAATTGGAAGATGCCAACCAAAGTGGCTAATAATGCTCTTCAAAAACTGCAGCAAATGGCCAGAAAGATGGGTAGATGACCGAAATCCTTGGTTATGTAGAAGCACAGCATGTACTTGGTGACCAGAACAGGGGAGACTCAGACCGAGGCCAAGGGAGCTAGAAGAACCAGTGGTGACGAAAGACTTGCGACCTGGAGTTTTGGTAGTTGCGACCTGGAGTTTTGGTAGCGGATCCGCCGAGCGACAGTGATTCAGAACAGTTCAGCGGGACAGCGGCAGCAAGGCCTCTTGGAGCAGTAGACGTCTGCGGCGGCCAGCAGTGATGGAGGGACAAAATCGACGAGCAAGGATGGATGACTGGCGCTAGGGGTGCGACGGTGGGCTCTAGGGGCAGGATGACCGGTGGGTCCGGCACTGTCGACTAGGGTTCACAGCATTTCTCGCTTGGGGGGAAGTTGCCACGGCAGAACGCTGTCTCAGACTCTCAGCATGGACGCGAGCGTGGGGTGGGGCTGGGATCGGGAGTTGGAGTGTGAAACTGAAAGGAGAGTCTATGGGCCGGCAGATTTTGGGCCTGTTAGGATTGGGTTTAGGTTTGTGTAAAATTTATTTTGATTAATCGATTAACCACATTAGAAAATATATTAACCGAACTGTTAACCGAATAACCAAATTAACCAATTTTTTTACCGAATTAACCGATTTGGTCTAACCATATTGGTCGAATTCAAATTAACCATTCGATTAAACCAAAGTTTGCTCACCCCTAGGTGGTGGGGAAACGACACATGAGCAGAAAAATCTCCTATCCTTACCCTTGCCCTACAAGGTATGGATAAGGTAAAGGGTAGTACCATACCCATTGACAGCCCTACCCAAAACTCACGAAAGTCATAACATCGAAGCTTCTCAAGGCGTAGTGACAAGTTCGAGATTCGGCAATTTTTCAGCTGGCTAGAAAATATCAGAATTTGGGAAAAATAGAGAAAATTCGTGAAAAAAATCAATAAATTGCGGTCAAAGTTCAGTCAACTACTCGGAAATAATCGAGAATAATTCGGCTATATATACATATATATGTATGTATATATAAATGTTTGTATGTATATATGTGTATATATACATACATATCTGATACATGTAACTATTAAGGTCACAAGACATACAATCTTCGTGAGTGAAATTGAAGGAAAAAAAGTAAAGAATAGTTGAGCAATAATAATGGACTGTCCAGAGGAGTGGGGTTGGAGGTTTAGTGCATATTAGAAGTTTTGTTTACATGGTATGATGAAAACGATCAAGCGACTTAAAAGAGAAAAGTCGTGAAAAAACGTGAAAAGTCATGAAGAACTGTGAAAAATCGTATAAATCGCAAAAAAGCGGGATAAATTGTGAAAAGTTGCGAAAAATCGACAACTAGCGTATTAATTGTGATGAACGTTCGGGAGCCTATAACACCGTGAAAAATCGTCGATTTTTCGTAAAATTCGATGACTTGTTACTATGCTCAGGGGGACCAACTTCTGAAAATAACCAAATTCATAACTCTAAGATTTGCACACATCGTCAAAATATTTGACAACTTTTTGGAAGTCATGTTTAAAATGAAATTTTTTCCTTGTTGTATGTGATGGCTGAATAACTCACAAGTGTGATTGCACACGGTCATTGATAACTGATCTAGGCCCAAATTTTATCTGAAGAGTTGATTGTACTTCTATGTACTTTCCCCATTTTTACTGGCAATCACAGTTCCAAATTTCTCAACTCAGTCAAACCTATCATGAATACGAAATTTGTGACTATGTTTGCCCAGATAAATAACCCACAGCTGGCATAGTAACAAATTCAGGATTCAGCAACTACTCAGCTGACCAGAAAAAATCGCAATTCAAGAAAATCCATGAAGAAATCGACAAAGTTCGGTCAACTGAGGGAATAAATAGGGAATAAGTCGGATATATAAACACACACACACAAACACACACACATGTGTGTGTGTGGTTGTGTGAGTGTGTATCGCCACGTATAAACACAAAAAGAGCATTAAATCAGTTATCTTTCAAAAATGGCAATAAGATAAGCGCATGGCAATGGACGAGCTAATCAGAACAAAATTTCAAACAGAGCACAGCAAAATCAAATAGCTAATTCATATCAATAAAGATCTAATATCTTCTAAATGAGTAATGGCACTATAAATAATGGGAGGAAGGGTGGTCAGGGGTCTAGGAGACATGGGAGAAGATAGAGCTGGGAACATTGACAGTTGAAACTTTCAAAACTCTGAACAATGAAAGAGGGGAGGGACGTCAGTATTTTGCAACTATATTTAACAAAAGTAAAAGAAACGGAGGGGGAGGGGGAGAAGGCAAGTATGAAAGTGGGAAGGGGAAATGACGTTTGAGGAAGGGGAGGGGAAATCTACAAGAAGGGAGAGGAAGACTGACATTTGAGGAAGGGGAAATTGACATTAAGGGGGAAGAGGAAATAGGGAAGCCATTAGAAATTTCAGTGGAGTTGCGAGCTCCACTGTTGCGTGCGGGCTCACTGCTCGTGGCCAAGATCTGGGGCGACTGGGAAAGAACACGATTGAGAAATGATGAAGGAAAGGTAGATACAAACCGGACCCGAAGGAAAAGAGGGATCGATGACCTTCATCTCACTGCTTCTCGTATCAATTGCGACTGGGAGGGGAATTCTCATCGTCCAGACTCCAGAGGAAAGAGGAACTGACTGACGATGAGGGTGAAAAAAAAAGCGATAGGTATTGGGTAAGCGGTAGGCGTGGGGTGATTCGGTTGGGAATTTTCGTGCTGACCAATCTTCCCAGCGCGGGTGTTTTAGGAAGCGGCGGGATTAAGTGGGGGGAAAGGTTGTTACATGGGTATTTTTCATAGTTAAAGTGTAAAATATAATTGTATTTTAGATATACCTATGCAACTATGGTTTATTATATGTTTCATTCAATGATGATTCAGACTTTGATTGTCTAAATTAGGCAGAACCAATGATTTTGGAACCGGACCGGTGTTGACTCAAGATCAAGTTGAATCGTAGTAGTTGAACTGGTTGGACCGCATTATCAGAATTCAAAAGCAATGCAAAGAATTTGAAATCAACATGATGACAGTAATATATTGAATCGGAAGAAAATTGAATCGGTCAACATTGTATAAAGCAATTACCGGTCGGACCAGTCAACCAGTAATTATGAGGCCATGTCACAAACATAAAAAATTGAGTTGCAAATAAATCAAAAGATAAGAAACTTGAATGTTGTCCTTATTATGATAACATTGTAGACATTTAGGGACCTAACCCAAATAATGATTTACCTTTGACACTGATCTTAAATCTCCATTCCCAACAAAGCAGCATATTTGAACAATTTGCTTAGAAAATGCAAAACCTATATAAAGGATAACATTAAATTGGTCATTTAATTTGTAAAAGGTAGGAAATGGCTTGAGAGCCAAAAATGTGCTTTCTTAAATCCAATTAGTATCATCATCAAATGATTGTTATACCTTTGGCTTGTATCAACTATGTAAATCAACATCATGCTCTGCCCGAGTCTTTACTTGAGCATCCTTCATCAATGTGATATGAAGCCAAAAAGAAAAAGTATTAGTTAACTTAGAGCATCCTTCATCAATGCCGAGTCTTCACTTGAGTATCTTAAAAAAAGTATTAAAATTTGTAATAAGTGATGGAATGAGAACGATAAATAAAGTGGTTACACACAATTAGACACATACTCACCTAGATCTTCGTGGTGGTGAGATTCATCTGTCTCATCATCGCTCATATTGAAACCCAAGGCATATGCACTTATTTCTCCATATTGAAACACAAAGTCCATCCAGCTTCCCTTGCAAGTCCTAGTTTGGAGAGTGTCACTGCCTTCACGTGGAGACCGAGAGTTGTGCTAGTAAAGCATAGTAAATCATGAAGTTAAAAGGGAAGAAACATATTATCGAAGCAATTTGAAGACTTCTACAAATCTTACTACAACCATTGGATGTTATGAAGTATTCTATTAATATTAAAAGTTTCCTCTGTAAAATTGTAAAGGAACTGTCGTATTTAATGACATTTAGAGAAAGGGGGAAAGGCGGAAAGCTATTGCAGACCCCATCTTTGAGAGATTTAAGAACTAGTGGATGTTTCCAATCACTCTGAAGTCTAAACTTAGCATGACGTGAACGTTTGTCACTTAGAAAAATAATAGGTCCCGAACAAGACATGTATGGGTTGTTCACTTAGATAAATAATAAGCCCTCTACAAGACCAATAGCCAGCAATCTAGATTGTGGACTTGTCAATGAAGCATGGGTATAAGTGTTCCACAAAGCAACTATCAACCTAGACAACATACCAAATAGTGATCACGCTTGGATGGTATTTGAGCTGACCCAAACCAGACATCTAAGTGGCCTTTCAAGTTCCTTAATTGCTACTTTGAGTGGCCCAATTGTGAGGTGACGGTTAAAGTAGCCTATGCCCTACCCTTAAAGAAGGGCCACGAGCGCAGTGCAACATTGATTGCATCACTCTCACACAAAGAATCACATAAATCAAGGTTGTCTAGGCAGCCAGGAAGCCGGGTGTGGTTGACTTGAGTAGTGTGCAAAATAAGATTGTCTCCAGGTGAGTTGATTTTATACATAAAAGTCTTATATAGTAAGGCTAGAGTATGAAAATTGAAAATGCGGGAAAGAATTAGCATTGTATTAATGTGACTACATTTACTGCTTAGTGGTTCCAAACACTTATTAATATAATCCACCTACTTATCTATAACAAAAGACAAGTGAGTCATAAACGGCCATGTTATATGTATAAAACCAAGCTGCAATGTACATCTCTATAGCACAAGCCATGTGAGTCATAAATTTCAAACAGAAACATACATAAATGATAATGGAGCCATAATGGTTGTCAAAAGTCTAGCTCATTTTACCTAGCCTTGATTCTATCAACAATGCACACCATCAATTATTAGGGATGAAAATTACTATTTTATTTAATTATGAGGTCATATCAGAACATATCAGCTATACCATCAGCAACAGAGTCATCAAGACTTCAGTATATAGTTAAAATTCTATCACACTACAAGGAAAGACAATGTCTATAGCATGCTACATGTCAAAAGGAGTGTTCATAAAAAAGTTGATGAGAGAGACCTATCCATATAGAACTATTTCAGATGGTTCTCAACCTCTTTGAGGTACTTCTAGTAAAAAAAACATAAACACAGTTTCTTCCCATCCAAATTCCACTTCCGGAAACCCACGAGAACAAAATTGGCTTTCCCTTCCAACTAGAACCAGACATAAGAATAAAATATATAGAAGTCAAACCACTGTATATGAAGGGAGAAAAATATCTCGTACCAGGGAGTAAGAAGCAAATTTACATCAAATTGCTTTCTGACTGTGTGCATCTTTCACTGTAAGACTGTCGTCCATCTTTGTTTGGACTGCTACGAGTAAGAGCTAGTTAGGAAAGGTCATGGAATGCTAGAGGCATAGCATTCTAGTGCAGTTTTCTTATCTACCAGGATGCCTAGGCCAGTGTTTTAGCTTTGTAGGTGCGTTCTACTAAGGATGTGCAATAACATGAATATTAGAGCAGCACTCTTGACGAGTCCTTTAGTTTTATAAAAAGAGGGTGAACGTAGTGCTGAGTGGTGAAATGAGATTTTGAACCCATAACTATTGAAGGGGGAGAGGTTTATGAGTGTGACACATTTGTTGTTTACCTTTTATGCAGAGTCTTGAGCTTGGATTGAGCAGTGTCATCCTGCTTTTCACATCCAGCATCGGCCAACGTCTAGATCCCCATATTATATGGTCGTTGCAATAGAAGCTCCGATCTGGACCCTTTTGGCGGTCTGATCAATTACCCATTGCCACCTTCCAGAAGCATCTCGGCTGCAAGAGATTAATGTAAACCAAAAAGAGTCGTAGCAGGGGTCACACATCATCTCTGTGACTCGAAGGCACATCAGAACCAGAAGGCATTTCGTCGAGCACACGATCTTCGTCTGCACCACCACAAGGTAACAAGGAAACTACGGGATTAGAGTATATAGACACAGAGAGATTTAGAGGAGTGATGAATGAAAAGAACAAAGGAAGCCATTGTATCTTACATGGGAGACGCACCAGCGGCGGCGATGTCCACTGCCGGACGATGGTGGTTTAGTTCTGGGGATGACGGATGGATTGCATCTTTCCCAACGGTTCCCCAAACCTCCCACGGACTTCCTCGGGGATCTCCACATACGATTCACCGGATGGAGTAGATCAATTGGACTAGTCTTCCAGATCGCGTGACTCGCCCATGAAAAGGATGCGAGTAGAGATGCGCATGCAGAAGAGGGGCGGGGGTTGGAAGGTGATGATGATTCGAGGAAGAGAGACAGAGGAGTGGCTGGTGCGCCGTGCGCGAGTGGGGGAAATAGAGGGGATTGACCGATCGTTGGGGTTTGGTTGGGGTTACTTGAAATTTTATGTGCCCTAAATTTAGTTTCATTATATTCTATTTACATCCCCGTGATCTAGGACAGCTTTTTTTTAAAGGGAGATATTGATGCATCTTGTCTCCCATCAAGCTAAGTGTGTTGCAGATTTTACACTTGGGTCCCTGACAAGATAAATAACTTTTTAAATGAGGGTTGTCAAAGTTCTACCCAACTGGTTTGACTTTGAAATTAATTATTGCATACTTAGATTTGCCAATCTATCTGTATTACATATCTTCACTACTTTGGTAATCTATGAGAAGTTATGTAACTCAGTCTATATAAGTCAATCACATTGAGATTTTCATAGTACAAATTGAAATATCTCAAAAGATTACAATGGAGTTAGATTAGGCCCTCATCATGTGAGTGCCCTCTCATGATGAGTCAGAGGTATTGCATAATGGAGGATGAGTATGCCAACTAGGGGTGAGCAAATAATGGTCCAGACCGCAAAACCAGACCGGACTGCTCAATTCGGTCTGGTCCGGTCCATTTTGTGTTCGGTCCGGTCCGCGGTCCGGGAATTTCGATGAGTTCAGTCTTCGGTCCGGTCCGGACCGCAGATTGACTTTTATATAAAATTCATGTATATTTGAAGGTGTATTCTATAATAATTACAAATAAAGTACATATATAATCACTACCAGTATAAATGTTTGATACTAAAGTTATATAATTGTTAGAAATGACTAAGATTATCAACTTTGTATAATTAAATAAGTTGTAAAACATGTAAAAAAGGCTGATTACGGTCCAAACGGTCTGGTCCGGTCCTAGCACAAAACAGTCTGGTCCCGGTCCGGTCCTACCTCGAAACGGTTCGGTCTGCGGTCCATATATTTGTTAAAATTCAGTCTGCGGTCCGGTCCGGTTCGGTCCGGTCCGGTCCGGTTCTGGACCGATGCTCAGTCCTAATGCCAACGTGACCTCGGGGGCTCCATGACATATGAGAACATTATGATGTATAGTTATCATTCTTTTAATTAGCAAAAGTTGGGCCCTTTGTATAAAACCTTGTGGATATGCTTTACATGACAAACATTCGATACAAGAAATGCATGTGGATTCCTCAGGATTCTAGTTTATAGGGTAAACATTCTACATGAAGCTCATGGGTCCAAGTACACTATCCCTTTAGGATCTACGAAAAATGTACAAGGGCTTATAGAGGCACTTTTGGTGGAGACATATGAAGAATGACAAATGTCACAACCAATATTGTGATAGCGTCCTTTCACAACATCTCCCTTCAAATGCATTAAGGAGGATACATAGCCCATATATTGGCAACGTCCTCTCATAATAAGTCCCTAAAAATACATTTCAGTGAAGTTTGGGCCATATCATGACAATTCCCTCTCACGCCAAGTCCTTGAAATACATTTGGGAGGTGTCATCGCACATATGATGACATTGTCATCTCACAATAAGTCCTTAAAAATGCATTTGGGTGGTGTCAGGTCCAATTTCATGACAATGTCCTCTCATAACAAGTCCATCAAAATACATTTAGGAGGTGTCAGGGCCCATATCATGATAAATGCCGCAAACAATATTGTGATAGTCCTTTCACAACATGTCCCTTCAAATGCATTTCAGTGAAGTTTGGGCCCATATCATGACAACCTTCTCTCATACATGTCCATCAAAATACATTTGGGAGGTGTTAGGGTCCATACCATGACAAATGTTATCTCACATCAAGTCCCTAAAAATTCTTTTCGGAGGTGCCACGAACAATATTTTGATAGTGTCCTTTCACAACATGTCCCTTCAATTGCATTAAGGAGGATACATAACCCATATATCAGCAGCGTCCTCTTATAATAAGTCCCTAAAAATGCATTTCGGTGAAGTTTGGGCCATATCAAGACAAATGTTGTCTCACGCCAAGTCCTTGAAAATACATTTGGGAGGTGCCATCGCACATATGATGGCAATGTCATCTCACAATAAGTCCTTAAAAATGCATTTGGGTGGTGTCATGTCCCATTTCATGACGACGTCCTCTCATAACAAGTCCATCAAAATGCATTTAGGAGGTGTTGGGGGCCATTTCAAGACAAATGTTATCTCACATCAAGTCCTAAAAAATGCATTTGGGAGGTGGCCATGAATCATTTCTCACAATACAACATCATGACTATCTCCACAATGCATGTTGTGACCGCGATAGAACACGATACAACATATACTCCAATTCCTCCTAGAAGCTAAGTGTCATCAAACATCTTAAAGCAACTCCATGAAAATGCATTTGAGAGGAGACATGACCCATATCATGAGAGTTTCCTCTCAAACCAACTCCCTAAAATGCATTTGTGTGGAGCCATGGACCATATTGTGCCACTAACCTCTTGCACCAAGTCCCTAGAAATGTATTTGTGTGGTGTCATGCCCTTATGATGACAGTGTCCTCTCACATTAACTCACAAAAATAGCATTTGGGATGAATATTGTGACAGTTTCCTCTCACAATAAGTTTCAAGTGAAAATGGGAAGTGCCATGGCACATATGATGACAATGTCCTCTCAAGTCTGGGCCTATATCATGACAATGTCCTCTCACGCCAAGTCCTTGAAAGTACATTTCAGAGGTGCCATGGCACATATGATGATAATGTCATCTCACAGTAAGTTCTTAAAAATGCATTTGGGAGGTGTCAGGTCCCATATCATGACAACGTCCTATCACACAACTCCATGAAAATACATTTGGGATGTGTGAGGGCCCATTTCAAGACAAATGTTATCTCACATCAAGTCCCTAAATATGCATTTGGGAGGTTCCACGACCCATATCATGATAGTGTCCTTCATAACATGTCCCTTCAAATGCATTATGGAGGATACATGGCCCATATCATGATAGTGTCCTTCATAATATGTCCCTTCAAATAAATAAAATCAGGGCCCATAATCCATTTCTATGGACCTTGTTCTCAAAAATGTATCTGGAGGAGCTAAGACTCCTATCATGACAGTCTTTTCTCACTACAAGTCCCTTGAAATTCATTTGTGAGGATCTAGGGATCATATCATGATAGTGTCCTCTCACAAAAAGTCCCCAAAAATTCATTTGAGTGTATTTGGGGCCCATATAATTACAAATTGTGTCTCACAGTAAGTCCCAAAAATGCATTTGGGATGAGCCACGACCCATATCATGATAATGTCCTCTCATAAAAGGTCCATAGAAATGGATTATGGAGGATCCAAGGCCCATATCATGGCATTGTCCTCTCACATAAAGTCTCTATAAATGCTTTTGGGAGGAGACATGTCACATACCATGACAATGTCCTCTCATAGAAAGTCCCTAGAAATGTATTAGGGAGGACCCACGACCCATATCATGACAATGTATTCTCACAACAAGTATCTAAGAATGAATTTGTGAGGAGTCACAACCCATATCATGATGTTGTCCTCTCACATAATGTCCCCAAAAATGCTTTTAGGAAGAACTATGGCTCATCTCAAGAAAGTGTCCTCTCATAACAAGTCTCTGAAAATGTATTTGGGAGGTTCTTGGGCCCATATCATGACAAATGTCATCTCATAGCAAGTATTTAACAATTCATTTAGGAGGATCCACAACCTATATCATGGCATTGAGCTCTTACAACAACTCCTTAAAAATGCATTAATGAGGATCTAGTGCCCATATCTTGACAGTGTCATTTCACAACAAATCTTTACAAATGCATTTGGCTAGATTTGGGGCCCATATCACCACAATGTCCTCTCACAACAAGTCCCTAAAAATGCATTTGGGAGGTGTTATGGGCCATATCATGATAGTATCATCTAACAACAAGTCCCTCAAAATGCATTTGGGATGAGCTAAGACCCATATTATGATAGTGATGTCTCACAACAAGTCCCTAAAATTGAATTTGTGAGGAGTTAGGGCTCATATGATGATGTTTTCTTCTCACAACATGTCCCTAAAATTCTTTTGAGAGGAGTCATTACCCATGTCATGAAAGTGTCCTCTCACAACAAGTCTCTGAAAATACATTTTGAGGTACTTGGGCCCATATCATGACAATTGTCATCGCATATCAAGTCTCTAACAATTCATTTAGGAGGATCTATGACCTATATCATAACATTGAGCTCTCATAGCCTATGAAGTGTTCCACTCTATGAAGAGAGAAAAGGGGAAGAAAAAAGGCAGTCTTGCTATGAAGTTGGACATGTCCAAAGCATACGACATGGTGGAGTGGAGTTTCCTTGATGTGGTGATGGAGAAGATGGGTTTTGGGATGAAGTGGAGGAGTAAAGTCAAAGATTGCATCACATCTGTCCAGCACATTTTTTCTATAAACGGGGATCGGACCAAAAGCACAAAGCCTACACGTGGACTTCACTAGGGTGACCCTCTATCCCATATCATGAGAATGTTCTCTCGTAGCATGTGGATGGAGGTGTATATGGGAGGATATATGACCAATATCATGTCACTGTGCTCTCACGATAAGTCCCTAAAAGTAAATTTTAGAGGAGCCAGGGCCCATATCATGATGGTGTCGTCTCACAACATGTCACTGAATATGTTTCTGGGAGAAACTAGGGCCCATATCATTATGGCATCCTCGCACATCAAGTCTTTGAAAATGCATCTGAGAGGAGCCACCTCCAATATCATGACAATGTACTCTCCCAACATGTCATTGTAATTGCATTTGGGAGGATATGTGACCACTATCATGATAGTGTGCTCTCACAGTAAGCCCCTGAAAATAAATTTCTGAGGAGTCAGGGCCCATATCATGATGGTGTCGTCTCACAACATGTCACTTAATATGTTTCATATAATTTGGGAGGTGCCACGACCCATATCGTGATAATGTCCTTTCACAAAATGTCCCTTCAAATGCATTAAGGAGGATACATGGCTCATATATTGGCAGTGTACTCTCATAATAACTTCTTGAAAATACAGTGAAATTTGGACCAATATCATGACAATGTCCTCTCACGCCAAGTCCTTGAAAATACATTTGGGAAGTGCCATGATGCATATGATGTCAATGTCATCTCACACTAAGTCCTTAAAAATTTACTTGGGAGGTGTTAGGTCCTATATCATGACAACGTCCTCTCACAACAAGTCCATAAAAATACATTTGGGAGGTGTCAGGGTCCATATCATGAAAAATATTATCTCACATCAAGTCCCTAACAATGAAATTGGGAGGTGCCATGACCCGTATCATGTAGTATCCTTTCATAACATGTCCTTTCAAATGCATTAAGGAGGATCCATGGCCCATATATTGACAGTTTCCTATCACAATAAGTCCCTAAAAATGTATTTCGGTGAAGTTTGGGCCCATATCATGACAACGTCTTCTCACGGCAAGTCCTTGAAAATATATTTAGGGGGTTACATTACACATATGATGACAATTTCATCTCTTAGTGAGTCATTAAAATGTATTTGGGTGGTGTTAGGTCCCATATCATGACAATTTCCTCTCATAACAAATTCATCAAAATGCATTTGGGAGGTGTCAGGGCCTATATCATGACAAATGTTATCTCACAACAAGTCCCTAAAAATATATTTGGGAGGTTCCACAACCCATATGATGATAGTGTCCTTTCACATGTCCTTTCAAATGCATTAGGGAGGAGAAATGGCCCACATATTGACATTTTCATCTCATAGTAAGCCCCTAAAATGCATTTGGGTGAAGTTTGGGCCCATATCATGACAATCTCCTCTCACGCCATGTCCTTGAAAATACATTTGGGAGGTGGCATGGAACATATGATGACAATTCCATCTCACATTTGGTCCTTACAAATGCATTTGTGAGGTTTCTAGTCTCATATCATGAGAACATCCTCTTAGAACAAGTCCATGAAAATGCATTTGGAAGATGTCAGGACCCATATCATGACAAATGTTATCTCACTCCACGTCCGTAAAAATGCATTTGGGAGGTGCCACGACCCATATCATTAAAGTGTCCTTTCACAACATTTCCCTTCAAATGCATTAAGGAGGTGTCAGCGCCCATACATTGATAGTGTCTATAAATGCATTTAGGAGGATCCATAGCCCATATCATGACATTATCGTCTCACAACAAGTCCCTTGAAATGTATTTATGAGTATCTTGGGCCCACATCATGACAGTATCATCTCACAATAAGTCCCTTGGCATGCATTTGACAGGATGTTGGGTCCCATATCATGATAGTAGTCTCTCACAACAAGTCTTTGAAACTGCATTTGTGAGTATCCAAACCCATATCATGAGAATCCTCTCTGAAAAGTCCCTCAAAATGCATGTGTGAGGATCTACGACCCATAATAAGACAATTTCCTCTTAGACAAGTCCATTAAAATGCTTTGAGGAGGGGCTACAGTCTATGTCATGACATTGTCTTCTCACAAAAAGTCCTAGAGATGTGTATATATGCATTGTCCTCTTAACTATTCATAAATGGACATCTATGAGTTTGGGGAGAATTGAATCCTGGTTGATTGGGTGCTTATGGCAGCTACCTCCCATTTGCATGAATCATTTCTGGGGTGGGAGGTCTATGTAAGATTTTTCCAAGGAGAAATTTGCCTTGTAAGAAAAAGGCCCATTGGCCTTAGAATGATCCCCAAAGAGACATGTATGAGTTTGGTGAATATTTTCATGCCAATATCCCTTTATGAATCACTTAGAATGACTCTCAACAACATTTTCTCTCAGACATCTCCTTTACAAGTTGTCAAATAAATGTACTGATATATCCCCATGAAAATGCATTTGGGAGGATGCATGAACCATACCATGACAATGTTCACTCACAACAAGTTCCTTGAAATGTAGCTTGGAGGACTTGTGGCCCATATCTTGATAGTGTACTCTCATAGAAAGTCTTTGAAAATGCATGTGGAAGGAGCTATGTCCAATATCATGAGACTGCTCTCTAATACAAAGTCTCCAAAAATGTATTTTGGGAGGTCCATGGTCCATATTGTGACATTGTCCTCTCATAGACATTCCTTTAAAATGCATTTGTGAGGAGTTGGGACCATATTACAATAGTGCACTCTCATAGCAAATCTCTAAAAGTGCATTTATGAGGAGTTTGTGACTATACTTCTTGTAAACCCTAAAATCCTTATACCCGATTTGGGATTTTGAAAGAATGAGTGATGACCTCTTGTTCTTTATTTATGGAATTATTTTGTTCAGTTTATGATGTGTTCATTTAATATAAATGATAGTCTTAATGATAGTTGCATGTGTGAGAAGACATATTTCCACACCCTTAAGAATGATCCTTAAGATGATATTCTATGATAATGTTTTAGGGTTTGAAGTACATGGCCCATATCATGAAAATTTCCTCTCACATCCAGTCCCTCAAAATGTATTGGGAGTTTCCATGGACCATATCATGACAATTTCCTCCCACAATATGTCCTTGAAAATGAATTTGTGAGGAGTTAGGGCCCATATCATGACGGTGTACTCTCACAGGAAGACCCTAAAAATGCATTTCAGAGGAGCCACATCACATATCATGACAATGTTCCCTCACAACAAGTCCCTGAAAATATATTTAGGAGGATCCATGACCAATATCATGACAATGTCCTCTTATGGCATGTCCCTAGAAATGATTTTGTGAGGAGACATGCCCATATCATGATGGTGTCCTCTCATAGCAAGTACCTGAAAATGAATTTGAGGGGATCTACATCCCATATCATGAGAATGTCCTCTCACAACATGTCGCTGGAATTGAATTTGGGAGGATATGTGACCAATATCATGATAGTGTTCTCTCCCTATAAGTCCCTCAAAATAAATTTGTGAGGATCCATGTCCCATATCATGATGGTGTCGTCTCACATCATGTCACTGAATATGCTTTTGGGAGGTACCAGGGCCCATATCATGATGGCATCCTCTCACATCAAGGCTTTGAAAATGAATTTGAGAGGAGCCACATCCCATGTCATGACAATGTCCTCTCCTAATAAATAACTGGAAATGTTTTTAGGAGGAGCTGCATTCCATATCATGACAATGTCCTCTCATAACAAGTCCATAGAAATATATTTGGGAGGAGTCCTGACTCATATCATGACAATGTCTTCTCAAAACCTATCCCTCAAAACAAATTTGTGAGGATCCATGGCCCACATCATGATGATGTCCTTTCACAACAAGTCCTTGAAAATGCATTTAGGGGGAACCATATCCCATATCATGACAATGTCCTCTCACAACAAGTCCCTGGAAATACATTTGAGAGGAGCCACAACTAATGTCATGACAATATCTTCTCACAGCAAGTCCCTAAAAATAAATTTGTGAGGAACTGAGGCCCATATCATGATGGTGTGCTCTCACAACAAGTCCTTGAATATACTTTTGGGAGGAGATAGGGCCCATATCATGGCAATATCCTCTGACAATAAGTCCCTCAAAATATATTGGGAGGTTCCAAGGCCCATATAATGACAAATGTCATCCATATAAAGCCCATAAAAGAATATTTGAGAGGATTCACGACCCATATCATGATAGTGTCCTCTCAAAACAAGTCTCTAGAAATGTATTAGTGAGGAGCCAGGGCCCATATCTTGATAATGTCCTCTCATTGAAAGTCCCTAAAAATGCATTTGGATAGAGTTGGGGCCTATATCATGACAATGTCCTCTCATAGCAAGTATCTAAAAATACTTTTAGGAACCAAGGCCCATAACATGACAGTGTCTGGTCACAACAAGTCTCCAAAAATGCATTTGGTAGGTGTCAAGTCTCATATCATGACAATGTCCTCTCATAAAAAGTCTCTAGAAATGCTTTGATTAGAGACATGTACGTATGTATTGTCCTCATAGTTGTTCATAAATGATATGTGTATGAGTTTGGGGATGATTGAAGAACGGTCAGTTGGGTGCTTGCGGGAGCCACCGCCCATTTGTAGCAATTGATGTTGGGGGTGGTGGTCTACACAATCTGTTGCCAAGGAGCAATTTTCCTAACAAGACAAAGACCTCTAGGCCTTATAATGTTCATAAAAGAGACTTGTATGACTCTAGTGACAATTGTCATGTCAATATCCCTTCATGAATGACTTCAATTGAATTATAATGACTCCTAGAAACAATTTCACTGACACATGTCCTTTTTAAATTGTCAAATAAATGTGTTGATATATCCCTACAAAAATGCACTTGGGAGGAGCTATGACCCATTTCTTCTCACAGCAAGTCTCTTTCAATGCATTTCTTAGGAACTGGGGCCCATATAATGACAATGTCCACTCACAACAATTCTCTAAAAATGCATATGTGAGGGTTGGGGCCTATGTCACAAGAATTTTCTCTTACAACAAGTACTAGTAATGCATTTACGAGGTTCCACGACCCATATCAAGACAGTGTCCTCTCATAGTAAGTCTATAAAAATTCTTTTGGGGAGGAGCTAGGGCCCATATCATGAATCATGATATTATCCTCTCACAATAAGTCCCTGGAAAGACTTTGATCTGAGATGTCTATATATGTGTTGTCTTCTTAATTTTTCACAAAGGAGACCTTTACGAGCTTAAGGACGATTAGAGAATGGTTGATCGGGTTCTTGCAGTAGCCACCTATCATTTGCAACAATTGTTGTTGGGGGTGGGCGGTCTACACAAGTTGTAGCCAAGGAGCATTTTGCCTCAACAGACAAAGGCTCGTTAGCCTTAGAATTTTACAAAAGAGATGTATAAGAGTTTGGGGACAATCATCATGCTAGTATCTCTTTGTGAATGACAATCAAATAAGAATGATTATCAACAAAAAATTTCTCAGGATTCTCATTTTTTAGTTGTAAAATAAATGTGTTGATATATTCCCATGAAACTGCATTGAGCAAATTGTTGATTCTTATTATTAGTTGGAAGATGTTTTATTACTGACATGTCTGTCACCTATGGTTAGGTGATAAGAATGTATGTCATCTAAAACTTTGGTGACAAACATACATGTCACCTAAAAGATATGCCTCCTTGTATATTACACTTGACTCATATACATGTCTCCTAAACGGTAAACCCCCATTAGAACATAGGTGATTCAAATGTATGTCACCTATAGTGTGTCACCCTTTCAAGTATGATAAAATGTATGTCACCTATGTCGCATAGACTACATGAGACATACATACATGTCACCTAAAGTATGTAACCCTTTTAAATATGCTAAAATGTATGTCATCTATTTTACGTAGGTCTACACAGATTATAAGTAATGTGCAAACATGTCACCTAAAGTGTGTGACCTTTTACATGACTGTCACCTATACTATGTTTTTTGGTAGTGTTGGTGTTGTTCCCAAGTGCCAAAGCCATCACAGACCATCGATCAATGCCACAGACACAGCAAGAGCAAGAGATTAGTCATAGAGACGAGTTTTCAGGCGAGGATACAGTCGCCGAAGAAGGCAAACTGTAGTGAGAGATGACGTCACTGCGGTGACGGTGTAGCCTCTCTCTCTCTCTCTCTCTCTATATATATATATATATATATATATAACCAATATCCAATACCCACCTTCTATTTTGATTACTTTTTTTGGAGTTTCTTATTTTTGGCATGTAGAGGGTCTCTTTACCTTACAAATTGTTACTTTTCATGCATAGATAGTTATATTTTCAACAGTTACAACAAAAATACAATTACATATATATTTGTTGTGTATTTTTTTCAGATTTACTTATTTAGTCGTATAGTTACTTTTTTTTATCAACATAGTTACTTTTTTGTTCACAAAGTTACTTTTTTTATCAAACAGTTACTTTTTGGAATGACAGATAGTGAATTCTAGTATACCCGTGTGGGTATTGAATGAACGCCACATACACACACACACACACACACACACACACACACACACACACACACACACATATATATATATATATATATATATATATATATATATATATATATATATATATATATATATATATATATATATATATATATCGAATTACATAGTCAAACATGAACATGTCTCTTTAAGAATATTTTTTGGTAGAACTAAATTGTTAATCTTGGAGCGGCATGAGTGGCAATGTATTAATTATCCTCACACATGGTCTCAGATTTGGATCTTTCTTAATGCGCTTTCAAATGACACAAGAACGTTCTAGTTAGGCACAACACGTGAGTGTCATGCCACCACGAGTCATATCTTGAGAGTTTAACTATTGAGTTGGGTCCATTAGCAAAATTGGAGTCGCCAATACATCTGAATCTATGCAAATCCTATAGTATCAGAATGAAGTTTATAAAATATTTAAATTTATTATACAAGCTTAACTATGATTTCAAGTGAATATTGCATGAATATTCTTAGTATTTCTAGAGACATTTGAGTATTTAGTGCAATTAGTATAAGTATGAAATCCAAGTATTTCAATTAAAATATAGATATTTCTAGTATCTTAAAACATTCAGATTGTTTCATTATGAACAACATATAATATGAAATTTCAATACAAAGAATACAAATATATGGAAGGATTTAAGTATTGGCTTAAGGAAAGACATGTTTTTTCTACACATATGACATCTTAGTGTAATACGAAATTTCATATTGTGTATGTCTTTTCTATACATTTTTTTCACGAGTTGCCCCATCACTACATGGATCTAAAAATTGTACTTTGACCATGATAAAAAAACAACACTTAACCTCTCATAGACTTTCTCATATTCCAGATACCAAAAAACTAACAATTCTTGGAATATAATACACGTATTATTGCTATCATTTGGATTATATACACTACTATATATAGAAATGGCTTATAACGTCACTTTTAAAGGCGTCGGTTGCATAAGTACACCGACACCTAAACAATACAGCGTCAGTTTATAAAATAAACCAACATCAATCTGTGAAGGGAGACCAGACACAGGTATCACTTTTATTCAGTATTGGTTCCTTAATAAAAACCCGACGCCTAAAATTAACCGCCAAATCCAAAATTTCCAGCGAAAAAAATTTCCTCCAAAATTTAACATATGACGTCGGTCATTAACTAATAAACGGACGACTAAAGGTTATTCGCGAAATAGAAATTGGGCATATTTTGATCGTCGGTTTTACAACAATGATCGACACTTATGGGTTTTCCCGCACTGTTAGTAGGAAAATTTTCACACCCTTTGAGCGTCGGATGTTTAAAAAAATCGACGACTATGGTAGAAAAGGTATCGGTGTTTGTGTAGAACCGACACCTTTAGTTTTATGTGTCAGTTTTATTTAATAACCGACACCGAATGTTAACTTAAGTCACCCGCGCGAGCCAGACTCTTCCCCTTCTATTTCATTCATTTCTGCGATTGAGGGTTTGTTGGTCCGGCGATTCCTCTGCTCCACCGGTGCTCGCTGCTCCTCTGCCTCCGCCGTCGTTTGTTGGTGCTTTGGTCACCAACGTCGCCAGTCACCACACGCACCTCTACTTCTGCCTCCACCACCTCTGCTTCCACCAGCCGCCGCCAGTTCTCCGACTGTTGCTCTCCAGGCCGGTCGCGGCTCCTAGGGCTCTACTCCCTGCTCTCCAGGTCGCTGCTCCGCTCCGACCACACCTCCTGCGTGCCCAACACCGCCACAAAGGTACCCTGCTCCTGCTCTTCTTCCTCCTCTTTTTCCTCTGCCCTCAAGCAAGTACCCTGCTCCTGCTCGAATAATGTAGGAAATTCGTAGATTGTGAATAAAAAATGCTTCCATTCACATTAATATTACGAATAATGTAGGAAATGAATGCTAGCTCCAATTATAGACATGTTGTGTATGGTTTTGATCAGAAAAATGTGTAGATTGTGTATAAAATATACTTAAAGCTCTATTATTCTTCTTTTTACAAAGGTATAGTTAGTACACAAATATTAGATGATATTCAAGAAAACCCTAGTTTGATGAGCATGTTGTTAATCATGTTAATTATGATTCTTTTATTTATTCTGATGTCAGTATATAATTATGTGATCCCAACATCTTAAATTGAATTAGAATGATTTCAATGAATTATAGAGTTTTAAAGTTGATAATCATGTACATGCGGAAATAGGGTTATTAAACCAATAGTTATAACATAGTATGATCTTAATCTGATCTGGATGTTAATAATAACTTAGTATGTTAAATATGATGATTAGGGCTATACATATAATGTCTAGTAAAGATTCCTAGACCTTTTGTCATTAGGGTAATTTTTATACATGTTTGAGTAAAATAGGGTTCTAATATACCCTTTTGTCCTATATTTGATGCTAATTGTGCATATATGTTGAGTTTCATCTTACTTTTACCTAAGAATTTTTTTCCTTAATCTCTTATACATCACTATATTTTAAGGTTAGTCTGTGTACTAGAGTGTGGGGATTAACCATGTTGCCTGTAGTTTATAACATTGCATTGTGAATTATTTCATGTTTGAAACTATTGATTTCTTGATTTATTATTTAATAATGCTCTATAGATTAGGATTAACCATGTTGTCTGTAGTTTCTACACATTTATTATATATAAGAATGACAACACATGTATTTGTTGGCCTAGAAACCCGTCCAAGATTTACTCATTAGGAGTAAATCTTGGATAGTCCCCAGTTTGGGACTGTTCTTGAACACCTAATCTCACTTAGGATGTAAGTGTATAATGTGTATTGGATTTTCAAGAAAATTTGGGTAGCATTTCCCCATTTTTTCTCTAAGTACATATGTACTTAGAGAACAGTAGGGAAATGCTGCCGAAATTTTCTTGAAAACCCAATACACATTATACACTTACTAGTGAGATTAGGTGTTCAAGAATGGGATAGGTGGTACACATTTATTATATATAAGAATGACAGCACATGTATTTGTTGGCCTAAAGTTTTAACCATGCATAAACTCTAATATGTTAACCTTAAACCCTAATCTTATTGTAATATATAGCTTGTTTTCTCTTTGATCATAGAATGGATAGATCATGGATGTCCATTACAATGTGAACTTTACAATTAGTGTTACAATGTGAACTTTACAATGTGAATTACTTTACAATGTGAATGTGTACTTCACAATGTGAATTACTTTACAATGTGAATGTGTACTTTACAATGTGAACTTTACAATTAGTGTTACTTTACAATGTGAAATTTATAATTTGAATGTGAACTTTCAGATGGCTGAGCATTCCCATGATGAACGTGCTGATGATCACCGTGAGGGTGAGGACGTGCTTGCACCTCCTGACAATGTAAGTTTTAAGAATTTATCCCTGAGCTTTCTATCTATATGTTCATTTATAATTATATTATGTAAGTGTGTTTTTTTATCAAATTTTAGGTTGGTGATGTACCCCATGAAGAAATTATAGCACTTGATGAGCAGCAAAAGAAAATTGAGAAAGTGAGGGGCATCACAATGATGAACAAGTTAATACATCAAAGGGGCAATGGACCCAAATTGGCTGTGGATTTCGATCAGGTAGGAAATCCATATGGAGTGAACCACAACTCATTTGTTTCATATCTAGGGGTTCTTACTCACAACCATTGCAGTCCTATCCTAGAATCATGGCATAAAGTTCCTAAGGGGAAGAAAGACCACATATGGAAGGAACTATGCGTGAGTTATTATTATTTGTAATTCTATTTGTGTAGATTACTAATTTTTAGGATACCAGTTAATAGCAATTCTATTTAATTTGCAGAGCATATTTGATCTGGATGAAAAGCAGCATCGTAAATGTGTGATGCAACGTTGTGGGAGGGTCCTAAGGAACTATAGGACCAATCTCACCTGAGATTACATACGTGATGCTGAGAATAGGTTCTTGATAGATTCCAATTCTAGACATTGATCAGTATTTCACTAACTTTACACCAATAATTTTTGTTTGTATTCTCTTTGAAAAATAAATATAGGAAGAAGGAAGCCACACAACAATGGAACTACTTGGACCCTCCCACAGAATGGGAGGAGTTTGTTACCCAAAGAAAAATAGATGAATTCAAGGTATTAAGCGCCGCCACTCCCAATTTAATTAATATACATTTTTATGTATTCACCTATTCAATATTAACCTTTAGTGTTACTAACCAAATCAATGTGCTAACTAACTAGGCTAAGAGTTATGCTCAATGAGAAAGGCGTGCACTGAATGTGCACGACCACATAATGGGTCCAAGAGGATATGTAGGTGTTCGCCAAAGACTACAGGTTGAGTCTACTCAGCCTACTGCTACTCAGGAGACTACAAAGTCCTCTACTGCTGCTCCCGCACCTCTACCTTGTCATGTTATGTGGATAGCTGGGAGGCAAAACAAGAAGGGAGAGATACCGAAGCCCGCAACCGCTGAGGCGGCTACAAAAATGGTAAGAATCAACTCTTAGAGCAATCTATCGATATTGATTATTGTTATGTTTACTTACGAATTTTTGTTGATGGTGATTAGCGGGAGCTGTACGAGCAGAGGAAGGAAGGCAAGTTCATCCCTCAGGGCACAAGGGATAAACTGACAGTTGCTCTGGGTAACCCAGAGCATCCTAGACGTGTAAGGGGTGCAGGCGCTGGGGTGGGCATCAAAGCGTTCTTTGGGCCATCCCAGCGCAAACCTATCCCAAAAGTGGGACTTTCACAAGTTGAGGTAACTTATTCTTATTTTAGAACATTATTGCGAAAGGGAATTCAATTATCAGAAACTAGCATTTCTTTTATCCATGTATATGTAGATTCCTTAATTGATAGGAAAGTCGAGGAAGTACTTGATAAAAGACTCCATGAAGCAATTAACAAGTGGCAGGCATCTCAGACTGCCACTCAGACAGTACCTGTGGAGAACCTCTCTTCTCCTACTGCTCGTACTGTAGAGGTTGGGAGTAATCCTATAGATCCACCTAGTACTTCCTCTGTAAGTATTTTTATGGCATATATAATAGCTAGTCTGTTCAAGATGATATGTTTGTGTATATATGCATACAACATTCTTTATGTAAATTTGTAGGGGTTGAAGCCATGCCGACTATAAAGTGAAGGATATATCATTGCAGAGGCATCGGCTTACCCACCCCTTAAAGGGTGCATGTTTCATGGGAGTCCAGTACCAGATGGCATGGTATGTGTCAGCCCGATACATATACTCCCTGGCTGGACGAATCTTGCACTGCCTCATGCACACCCAGATGCTGAAACACTTGGTGAGGCAGTAGGCGGAGTGATACTGTGGCCCAAAGCGGATGTCCTCTATACTGATATTGTATGATAAATTTTCATTACTTGAATTTGTTAGTGTGTGTATATATGAGTCAATTGATATGAAATTATATATACAGGTCAAAAAGACGAGACCCGCTACATCTCGGCCTCCACCTCCTCAACTACCAAGTTGGCTTCCAGGGGACCTACACGCCTCGATAGGTCCTAATTGTAGGAGTGTGGCAGTATGGATCAGCGAACATAATCCAAATTGCCCTATAAATGTTACTATTCCAGAGAATGATGTAGGTAAATCATATGATAACAATCTATTTATACAAGTTAGCATACGTATTAATGCATACGTAATAGAAGTTTTGGATACGTATTAATGCAGGTCAAACATTCGGAAACAACATATTTATACAAGATATTTTGGAGTTATTTAGTAATGAATGGCTGAACACATCTATGATAGAGTTGTGGATATGGTGAGATTAATGCATACGGCAATCTGGTTTATACATCCATATACCTTGTTTTATATACGACAATCTGGTTTCTTATATATTAATGCATACGTAATACATATTTTGCAGCCACTTATACAAGACATGTACATATTTTGGGTTTTCCCATGTGGGATTTTTGGTTCCATCTTTGATTAGTCTTGTAAATACAGACCCTTCTTCAGTTACTTCATACTGCTGTGATGCTTTTGAATATTTTGGTAAAAATAATAAGACGGTGATAATAGCTCCATTCAATGTCGAGTAAGTTTACTTTGCTTGTAATTTGGACTTAAGCAAATTACAATTTTATTGTGGATATTGAGATATTAATTTTGTACTTTCTTACCTGTAGTGATAAACATTGGGAGTTATTAGTTATTATCCCTAAGACATTCACCGTCTATTATCTAGATGCTGCGGGGAGTGAGTTGGATGTATTATATGGACATGCAATTAAAAGGCCATTATTCTCGTGAGAAATATTTAATGTTTTTATATCTGTTAGCATCAGTTACTGCATTACTATTTAATTATGCAATTTTATGTGTTACACTAACATATATAGGGCTTTACAAGAGTACAAAAAAGCTGGAGGAAAGGTCCCCAGGAAAAAAAATCTAACACTCATTTGGGAGAATGTGAAAGTAATTTCCTGACTCCAATGTATATATTATTTATGTGAACTGTGCTTATTTGTATTTTTGAATATTTTGTATGTTTCAATTTATAGTGTGCTACACAAGACCATGGTTGGGCATGTGCCTACTATGTGATGTGATTTATGGACCTAATCATCAAACATGCCGTATTGGAAATCGATAACATACAACATGTATTATACATAGTCTCGTTAGATAATATGAAATATATGAATCTTATTTTATATTATTATAATTATGTATATACGTCATTCTCTATGTAGGTCTTTAAAACTGAGGACTTAAACATAGGTGCAAAGCATTTCGATGTACATGCTCCCTATATGAGAGATGAATTAGATGTTGTAAGAGAAGATTGGGCAAAAGCCCTGCAAAGAGTGGGAATTTTTCAATATGATTTTGCTGACAATGATGACAATGATGACAATGATGAATAAAGAATAACTTTGTTCTCATAATTAATTTTGTGTGAATGTGAATGAATTTTTATGAATTGTCATATGTATGTGAAAATCATCAATACATGAATGTTTCTACATGTGTCTGAATGTGAAAAGAGATGAAATAAATAGAACAGTAGGTTGCTACTGGTTTCTACATGCGTGTGATGAAAAAATAATATGAATTAAATGTTCTTATACATGAGTGTGAATCACATATATATAATAGTATCCATCATGTTAATTTTGTAGGTTTGTGGCCTGTTGTTGGCTAATATCAATGGATGTCGTAAAACCTGCAGTTCATAACTGAACTGCAAGTTTCTCATCCTGTGACCAACCACAGTAGGTCTGCAGACTGATAGAAAAAAAAATCAAAACATAGGCGTCAGTTATTTGAACAAAACTGACACCTATGTTATACGGCGGTGGTTTTTCACCTAAAACTGATGTCTATGTGACCAGGTACCACGGTCGTGCTGGGAAGCACGGTCGTGGTGGCAGGTAGGGGATATGTTGTCGGTTATTATCACAAAACTGACGTCGGTTCAGATGATGTGGCGTCGGTTTCTTTTAGAAAACTGACGCCTATAATCCCTTTACTGGCGTGTTTTTGGTGGCGGGAAGTATTTTGGCGGCGGTTGTTTAGTAAACAACTGACGCCTATAGTCCCTTTGCTAGCGCATTTTCAGTGGCGAGAAGATTTTGGGTGTCAGTTTTTACTAAACAATCGACGCATATAGTCCCTTTGCTGGCGCATTTTTGGTGGTGAAAAACATTTTGGCGTCGGTTGGGATCCGACGCCGAAGGTGTCCCCCTTTAGCGGCACCCACTTGGGTGTCGCTTTGAAACCGACACTAAAGAGATTAAATAACCGACGCTAAAGGGCTTTTATGTAGTAGTGTATAGACAGAAAGAAATCAAAGGAAATACAACACAAACAACTTTCAAACACTCATAAATAAGATAAATGATATATACCTCCTCTGCTCACATTGTAGGATACTAATCAACATAGAGATGTGCAATGAGAATAAGGCACCATTTACCACATCCGACGGAGGAGGAAGTGTATGCAGAACATTCACCATGAAGAAATCTTGGTAGACACTAGTGGATTCAAGATTTTGTTCACTATTTTATGTCTTTATGATATTACATCTTTGAGGCATACTATCTAAGGGGTGTCTTCCCCATATCAGCATCAAACATTCTTAGGGATCTTCTGTTGGATGATCGACATAAGAGGCAATTCTGGTGCAACTTATGTTATGATTGTGGATCAATCAACTCTTCATTTGCATGTGGTTGTATGAAAATATATTCTTTTATCTATTTACATATGAAGCTTTCATAAAAAGGCATGTTTTTTATATCATTATAGAGAGAAATTAAGGAATCAACTAGATTTTAGGTGGCTACACTGTCACTACTACATAATAGGCCTTTAGTGTCGGTTAATTAAGGGCTTTAGTATCGGTTTTGAAGCGACACCCAAGTGAGCGCCACAAAAGGTGGACCCCTTTGGCGTCGGTTCCCAACTGACGCCAAAAAGCTTCCCACCGCCAAAAATGTGCCAGCAAAGGGATTATAGGTGTCGGTTTTTTAAGAAAATCGATACTATAGAATTGTTACATACGTCTATTATTAAAAGAACCGACATCACACCGCTTCCCGCCACCAAAAACGTGCCAGCAAAGGGCCTATAGGCGTCGGTTTTATAAGATAATTGACGCCATCTCCCCTACCACCACGGTTGTGCTTCCCATCATGGCCATGGTTCCTAGCCATATCAGCTGAACCGACGTCAGTTTTGTGCAAATAACTGACACCATATCCCCTGCCTTCCACCACGGCCATGATTCCCAGCACGACCATGGTTCCTGGCCACATAGACGTCAATTTTTTATCAAAAACCTCCACCGTATGTCTTTGGTATCGGTTTTGTTCAAATAACTGATGCCTATGTTAAGATTTTTTTTTCTTATCAGTTTGCAGGCCTGTTGTATGGCTGGTTAGCAGGATGAGAACCTGCAGTTCAGTTCTGAACTATAGGTTTATTACATCCATTGATATCAGCCAACAACAGGCCACAAACCTACAAAATTAACAAGATGGACAATATTATATATATGTGATTCACACACATGTATAAGCACATTTCATTCATATTATTTTTTCATCATACACATGTAGAAACTAGTAGCAACCTATAATTCCATTCATTTCATCTCTTTTCACATTCAGATACATGTAGAAACATTTATGTATTGATCATCTTCACCCACATATGACAATTCATAAAAATTCATCTACATTCACACAAAAATAATTATGAGAACAAAGTTATTCTTTATTCATCATTGTCATCATTGTCAATAAAATTATATCTAAAAATTCCCACTCTTTGTAGGGCTTTTACCCATTCTTCTCTTACAACATCTAATTCATCTCTCATATAGGGAGCATGTACATCGAAACACTTTCCACCTATGCTGAAGTCAGTAGTTTTAAAGACATGCAAAGAGAATGACATATATATAATTAATAATATATAATAAGATTGATATATTTCATATGAGACTATATATAATACATGTTGTATCTTATCGATTTTCATTACGGCATGTTTGATGATTAGGTCCATAAATAGCATCACATAGTAGACACATGCCTAGCCGTTGTCTTGTGTAGCACACTATAAATTGAAACATATAAAATATTCAAAAATACAAATAAGCACAGTTCACAAAAATAATATATACATTGGAGTCAGGAAATAACTTTCACATTCTCCCAAGTTAGTGACAGATCCTTTTTCCTGGGTACCTTTCCTCCAGCTTTTTTGTACTCTTGTAAAGCCCTACATATGTTAATGTAACCCATTAAATTGCATAATTAAATAGTAATGTAGTAACATATGTTAACAGATATAAAAACATGAAATATTTCTCACGAGAATAATGGCCTTTTAATTGCATGTCTATATAATTCCAACTCATTCCCCACAGGATCTAGATAATAGACATTGAATGTCTTAGGGACAATAACTAGTAACTCCCAATGCCTACCACTACAGGTAAGAAAGTTAAAAATTAATAACTTAAAATCCACAATAAAAATGTAATTTTCTTAAGTCCAAATTATAAGCAAAGTAAACTTACTTGACATTGAATGGAGCTATTATCACTGTCTTCTTATTTTTACCAAAATATTCAAAAGCATCACAACAGTATGAAGTAACTGAAGAAGGGTATGTATCTACAAGACTAATCAAAGATGGAACCAAAAATCCCACATGGGAAAACCCAAAATCTCTACATATCTTGTGTAAGTGGCTGCAAAACATATATTATGTATGCATTAATATATAAGAAACAAGATCACTTTATATAAAACAAGGTATATGGATGTATAAACAAGATCTCACTATATCCACAACTCTATCATAGATGTGTTCAGCCATTGATAACTAAACAACTCCAAAATATCTTGTATAAATATCTTGTTTTCGTATGATTGACCTGCATTAATACATATGCATTAATATGTATGTATGCAGAACTTGTATTACGTATGCATTAATATGTATGCTAAACTTGTATAAATAGATTGTTATCGTATGATTTACCTACAACATCCTATGGAATAGTAACAATTATAGGGAAATTTGTATCATGTTCACCGATCCATACTGCCACACCCCTACAATTAGGACCTATCGAGGCGTGTAGGTCCCTTGGAAGCCAACTTGGTAGTCGAGGAGGTGGAGGTCGAGATGTAGAGGGTCTCATCTTTTTTTACCTGTATATATAATTTCAGATCAATTGAATCATATATACACACTAAAAAATTAAAGTAATGGAAATTTATCATACAATATCAATATAGAGGACATCCGCTTCGAGCCACAGTATCACTCTTCCTACTGCCTCACCAAGTGTTTCAGCATCTAGGTGTGCATGACGTTGTGCAAGATCCGTCTAGTCAGGGAATACATGTATCGGGCTCACACGTACCACACCATCTGGTACTGGATACCCATGAAACATGCACCCTTTAGTTTGCAATGATATATTCTTGACTTTTTAGTCGGCATGGCTTCAACCCCTACAAATTTACGTAAAGAATGTTATATATGCATATATACACAAACATATCATCTTGAACAGACTAGTGATTATGTCATAAAAATACTTACAGAGGACGTGCTAGGTGGTGGGTCTACAAGATTACTCCCAACCACTTCTACAGTAGGAGAAGAGTGGCCCGCGACATGTACTATCTGAGTGGCAGGCTGAGACGCCTGCCACTTTGCCATTTCTTCTTGGATTCTCTTCTCAATTAATGAATCTACCTATACATGGATAAAAGAAATGCTATCTTTTGATTATTGAATTCACTTTTTCAATAACATTCTAAAATAAGAATAAGTTACCTCATCTTATAAAAGCCCCGCTTTTGGGACAGGTTTGTGCTGGGATGGCCCAAAGAACGCTTTGATGCCCACACCAACGTGTGCACCCCGAACACGTCTAGGATTCTCTGGGTTACCCAGAGCAACTGTCAGTTCATCCCTTGTTCCCTCAGGGATGAACTTGCCTTCCTTCCTCTGCTCGTGCATCTCCTTCTATTCACCATCAACAAAAATTAGTAAGTAAACATAACAATAATCAATATCGATCAATTGCTCTAAGAGTTGATTTTTACCATTTTTGCAGCCGCCTCAACAGTTGCGGGCTTTGGTATGTCTCCCTTCTTGTTTTTCCTCCCAGGTATCCACATAGCATGGTGAGGCAGAGGTGTGGGAGCAGTAGTAGAGGACTCTGCAGTCTCCTGAGTAGCAGTAGGCTGAGCAGACTCTTCCTGTAGTCTTTGGCGAACACCTGCATATCCTCTTGGACCCATTGTGTGGTCGTTCATATTCAGTGCATGCCTTGCTCTTTGCACCTCACTGAGGGCCTAGTTAGTTAGCACATTGATTTGGTTAGTAACACTAAAGGTTAATCTTAAATAGGTGAATACATAAAAATGTATATTAATTAAATTGGGAGTGGCGCTTAATACCTTGAATTCGTCTATTTTTCTTTGGGTAACAAACGCCTCCCAGTCTTTGGGATCAAGGTAGTTCCATTGCTTTGTGGCTTCCTTCTGCCTAAATTTATTATTTAAAGCGAATATAAACAAAAATTATTAGTGTAGAGTTAGTGAAATAGAGATCAATGTCTAGAATTGGAAATTAATCAAGAACCTCTTATCAGCATCGCATATGTAATCTCGGGTGAGATTAGTCCTATAGTTCCTTAGGACCCTCCCACAGCATTGCATCACACATTTACGATGCAGCTTTTCATCCAGATCAAATATGATCTACAAATTAAATAGAATTGCTATTAACTAGTATCCTAAAAATTAGTAATCTACACAAATAGAATTACAAATAATAATAACTCACGCATAGTTCCTTCCATATGTGGTCTTTTTTCCCCTTAGGAACTTTATGCTAGGATTCTAAGATAGGACTACAATCGCTACGAATAAGAACCCCAAGATATGAAACAAATGAGTTGTGGTTCACTCCATATGGATTTCCTGCATGATCGAAATCCACATCCAATTTGAGTCCATTGCCCCTTTGTTGTATTAACGTTTTCATCATTGTGATGCCCCTCACTTTCTCAATTTTCTTTTGTTGCTCATCAAGTGTTGTAATTTCTTTAGGGGGTACATCAACAACCTAAAATTTGATAAAAACACACTTACATGATATAATTATAAATGAACATATAGATAGAAACCTCAGGGATATATTCTTAAAACTTACATTGTTAGGAAGCGCAAGCGCGTCCTCACCCTCACGGTGATCATCAACACGGCCATCATGGGAATGCTCAGCCATCTGAAAGTTCACATTCAAATTATAAATTTCACATTGTAAAGTAACACTAATTATAAAATTCACATTGTAAAGTTCGCATTCACATTGTAAAGTTCACATTCACATTGTAAAGTAATTCACATTGTAAAGTTCACATTCACATTGTAAAGTTCACATTCACATTGTAAAGTAATTCGCATTGTAAAGTCCACATTCACATTGTAAAGTTCACATTCAGAAAAATAAAACATATAAAAAATATAAACAATCATGCCTCTAATATTGTGATCCTTTATCAATTAACAATCCTTCATTGTGATCCCCATGAACATACAAGTCATTGTGATCCCCAGCTTCAATGTTTAGTGGTGTTGGAAACCCAACTGAGAATGGACTGGAGTCATCATACTTATCATAGTACTCTTCTTCATCTATAGGATTTTCAATGAATTGTCTTTTACCATCAAGAACCACCGACCATTTATCATTTACAAGATCATCGATATAAAATACTTGTTTCGACTGTGATGCCAATATAAATGGTTCACCCTTCTCACCAATCTTTTCAAAGTTCACTAACGTGAAACCCAATTCATCCACTATAACTCCTTTGTTGTTGTCAACCCAATTACATTTAAAGAGCAGAATTCTGAAATCTACATAGGCAAACTCCCATAGGTCTTCAATGACACCGTAATATAACATTTTAGCTTCACGTGGACTCTTATCCTTTGCACTTTCAAAAAATAATGAAGACGCTTGAAGGGTGACCCCACTGTTTTGGACGACACTCTTATCATCTTGACGCTTTGTGTAATACAAGAATCCATTTATGTCAAACCCTTCATAAGGCATAACATTCAATTTTGGTTTAAAGGTGAGGCATTTGATGGTTTCAGTAAGATTATCTGGTGTTTGAGATAGTTGATGTCAGACTTTATCTTCAAACCACTTAATAAATGTCTTGTTATGCTCTCTAGCAAGCCACATTGAATTGGATCAAGGATGTTGTCTCTTGATGAAATTAGTATGTTCCTCGATATAAACACTCACTTTGTCAATGTTGTGTAAAATATATAAGTGACCTTGTTCCAACTGCTCACGGCTGATTACTTTCACCCATGATCCCAAAATTCCTTTGCCAAAATGCTCCTCAATATTCTTGTCATTCACAGGAGTGTCATTAGCACTCAGAAAGTCATTGCAAAAATCCATAACCTCTCTCGCCACATAACCCTCAATAATACTCCCTTCAGGCCAATAACAGTTTCGAACATCACCTTTAAAAACGCTCATGTATCGTTCAAAGGGATACATCCAATGCAAGAAAACTAGTCCCAACATTTTCACTTCCCTAGTCAAGTGGACAACAATATGTACCATGATATCAAAGAACGAAGGAGGAAAATACATGTCAAGATGACATAGGGTAACAACCACTTCTCTTTGCAATTTATCGAGAGTATCACGGTCAATAACTTTGTTGCACAGACTGTTGAAAAAGAAACAAAGTCGGGTGATTGCAAACCGTACATGCTTCGACAATATAGATCGAATTGCCACGGGCAATATTTGTTGCATTAGAGTGTGAAAATCATGATATTTAAGACCTATCAACTTCATATCTTTCATTGATACCAATGTATGGACGTTGGATGAGTATCCCTGTGGCACCTTAACATTTACCAAGCATTCACAAAAAGCTTTCTTCTCCTTTCTAGACAATGTGTAACAAGCGAGAGGTAAGTATGTTCTCTGATCGCTACTAACTACTTCTGTTAATTATGTCCTTATTCCCATTTCACGTAGGTCTATTCTGGATTTTATCCCATCTTTAGTCTTACCTGGTATATTCAACAACGTACCGATGATGCTATCACATACATTTTTCTCAACGTGCATGACATCGATACAATGCCTGACTGTCAAAGAACTCTAATAACGAAGATCCTAAAATATTGACTTCTTCTTGAATAAAGACTTATCAGTCTGTGTGGCCATCATACATTGTGATCTCTTACCAAATTCATTGGCGATGTCTTTTACTCTTTCATAAACATCCTCCCCTTATATAGGTTTAGGTGCACTATGTTCCTCATTCTATCCATTGAATGCTTTGCACAACCTATGATACGGATGAAATTTTGGAAGAAACCTTCGATGACCAAGATATACAGTCTTGCCGCCGTGTTTTAGTCGTATTGAATCAGTGTTCTCTTCACATATAGGACATGCTTTAGATCCTTTGACACTATATCCAGACAAATTCCCATACGCTGGAAAGTCATTCACAGTGCAAAACAACATAGCATGCAAACAAAATGTCTCTCTTTGTGAAGCATCATAGGTCATCACACCTTCACCCAGAGCTTCTTCAAGTCATCAATCATAGGTTCAAGATAAACGTCGATATCATTTCCAGGTTGTTTAGGGCCCGATATCAAAGACGACAACATAACATACTTAATTTTCATACACAACCAGGGAGGAAGATTGTATATAACAAGCATAATTAGCCAAGTGCTATGTTGGATGCTCAATGTCCCGTACCAATTCATCCCATCTATACAAAACCCAAGTCTTAGATTCCTATCTTCTTCACTGAATTTAGGGTACAATAAATCAATCTTCTTCCACTATGGGGAATCAGACGCATGTCGTAGGATCCCATCATTATTTTTCTTAACATATGCATGCCACCTCAAATTCTCACATCTATAGGATTGGAAAACAAGTGTTGAAACTGTGGTATTATAGGTAGAAACCACATCACCTTGGCAGGAGAACCAGTTTTAGACTCCCCCGAAGTCGTCAATGTATACCTTGACGCACCACATTTCGGACAATCTTTAAAATCCACATACTCCTTTTGAAATAATACACAATCATTCAGGCATGTGTGTATCTTCTTGGCTTCCATTCCCATTGGGCACAACAATTTCTTTAACCAGTATGTTGAGATTGGCAGCTCATTTCCTTCAGGAATAATTTCTTTCAACAAAGACAACAATGACGTGAAGCTTTTGTCGCTCCATCGATTGTTAGCTTTCAATTTATACAATCTCAACATAGCGCTAAGCTTCATATACTTACAACCTATGTATGATGGTATCTCAGCATCATGCACAATGTTTCTAAACATGGGAGGTGGATCGGTGTGCTCTACCCCACAACTATCCAGCATCACATCAACGATGTCTACTGGAACTGATTCGTTCACATCTACGTCATCAAAGGCAATTTCTTCTTCCACACAAGCACTGCTATCGACATTCACTGATTTTAGGTTTGAAATCTCTCCATGCCAGTGCCATTCTGTATAGCCTTGTACAATCTTGTTGTACATGACATGACTTTTGATTTCGTCACCAGTGCTGACTTTCAAGTTGTTACTGCAATGCCTACATGGACAGTAGAACCTATCTCCAGGTTGTTTCCTATGTTCCTCGGCAAATCTAATAAACTGGTCAGGACCAGAAATAAACTCGGGGGTGAAGTGATTTGGAATGGACATCCATGATCTATCCATTCTATGATCAAAGAGAAAACAAGTATATATTAGAACAAGATTAGAGTCTAGGGTTAAAAGATTAGGATTTATGGTTAAAACTTTAGGGTTTAAGGTCTTATATATAATTAATTGTTAAAACATCCTAAGTGAGATTAAGTGTTCAAGAACAGTCCCAAACTAGGGACTATCCAAGATTTACTCCTAATGAGTAAATCTTGGATGGGTTTCTAGGCCAACAAATACATGTGCTGTCATTCTTATATATAATAAATGTGTACCACCTATCCCATTCTTGAACACCTAATCTCACTAGTAAGTGAATAATGTGTATTGGGTTTTCAAGAAAATTTCGACAGCATTTCCCCACTATTCTCTAAGTACACATTTCCTCGTTGTTCTCTAAGTACATATGTACTTAGAGAACAAACGGGGAAATGCTATCAAAATTTTCTTTAAAACCCAATACACATTATACACTTACATCCTAAGTGAGATTAGGTGTTCAAGAAAAGTCCCAAATCGGGGACTATCCAAGATTTACTCCTAATGAGTAAATCTTGGATGGGTTTCTAGGCCAACAAATACATGTGCTATCATTCTATTGTTGGATAAATTGGACATTATAATAAATCCCTTTGTTTCGATGATGACAAACATTTCATTCTTGTTGATCTAACGAGCTACTTAAGTGTGCAGGAACAAGGTGATGACAAAGTTATAGGGAATCCATATGCTTGAATGCTTGTAAATGTCGTGCAATGTAAATCAATTGTAAACTTGTACAAATATATAATGTACAAGTACTTAGACTTCATGAAAATCAAGTGTTAGATCTCCCTAGCTAAACACCACACTTAGATAAGTCATCTCCTTCAAATAGGATCACATATGCACACTCATACACATACTTAGTGGTTTAATTAAAAGATTGAAAACAGGGTCAATCTCGGTCGACCACACTCCTCGACCGAGACACTCTCGGTCGACAAACTTCTCGACCGAGAATGACCCAAGTAGCCGTTAGACACAGCTGACAAAGTAGTTGGCAGTTGCAAATGAACGTTGATCCAGAGAGCCTGTCGGTCGACAAAACTTCGACCGAGTAGGTATCTCGGTCGACAAATTGTCGACCGAGATGGTCTCTGACAGCAACTGCAGAATAAAGTAACTAGCCGTTACTAATGCACCTAACTTATATCTAACGGCTAGTTAAGCACTTAGAAGCCCCTAGAAGGTGTCTAGAACGTCCTTAAGTATCCATAGGCCACTCCTATAAATAGGACATGCCTTAGGACACCAAAACACACCTAAGATATACTTGTGCTATACTTGAGCTTGAATACACACTTGCAATCTGTTTTAGAGCAATAGAGCAATTCCTACACTTGCCATTCATTCCTATTGCTCCCATTTCGTGTCCTATAGGCTAGTATCTCCTATCCACTACAATCACATTGTCATACACATTGGTTAGGAGATATAAACGCTTGATATAGGAAAATCAAGCTTTGTGCTTACAACGGTATTGTAATTTCTATTTTCCTTCTTGTTCCTTTTTATCTTTTGTACTCTCCTTGCTACTCCTAGGGTTGGAGGCTGCGGATTGGAGAGGGTTGACTTCTCAGGTGGAGAAGGGGACTTCAAGCTACTTCAAGAAGGCTATCGCACGGGAAGCTACTTCAGAAGGCTGGTGCAACGGGAGTTGGTGCACCTACTTCAAGGGAAGGCTGCTTCAAGGTTGGGTGATTACTTCTGGGTGAAGGCTGCTTGAAGGGTTTGGGAAAAGAAATTGTATTTTATGTAAAGTCCTTGCGAGGTAATAAAATTAATTTCTTTTCAAATCCCGGTTGGGTAAGCAACCGGGTAGTGGACTGACGGCTATAGTATTTGCTATAGTTGGAACCACTCTAAACCATGTGTCTCCTTGTCCAATATTTTCATTGTGGTTGTTTGAGTTTAATTAATTATTAAAATCTCTATAAAACTCTATTCACCCCCCCTCTAGTAGTTTTCAATTGGTATCAGAGCAGGCTTCAAGGAACTCTAACCAGGTCTTGAAGAATGAAGGGTGGAGGTGACTACAACCGCAGGCAAAGGAGCAACTTGGACCAACTTTCAACAAGCTGCAATTGGTGTTTAGGAACGAACCATACAACACTCGGCTGTCCATGGAAAGAAAAGAAGAAAGAGGTCCATAAAAATTGTTTCATTGCTACAACCAATGAGGAAGAAGAAGAAGAGGTAAGCCTTCTTGATTTATCAAAAGAAGAGCTAATTTCTAGTCTTGAAGAAACACACAATAAGTATATTGAGTGCAAGAAGAAATTAAAGAAATCTAGTAAAACAAACGATGAGTTAAATGCTAGACTTCTTGCTCTTACATCCGAAAATGACGATTTATATGCTAAATTGAATACTCTTGGTTTTGAAAAAGATAGTATTGTTTCTAAAAATCGTACTTTGAAATCATCTCTAAGTAGTAGTGATGTGAAGATCTTTACTCTAGAATCAAATTATGATCTTCTATATCAAGAAAAGGTTGAATTACTTGCAAAGTTAAATGATTTTCAAAAACAACCTGTTTTGTGTACACATCTAGATTATGATAATATAGTGAAAGAAAGGAATTCTTTATCATCCAATCTAGATCAAGCAAAACTAGATATTAAGAAAAGAATGGATGAGATCGTTAAGTTGCAACAAGAAGTTAGTAGGTTAAGCAACAATGGAATCCTTGATAGAATATTGGATAATTCCTATCATCAAATTGGGAGAAGAGGACTAGGTTATAAGCCCAAAGGGAAATCTTATCAACAACCTAGTTGGAGAAAGACACGAGCACATCAAGCCACATTTGTACCAAAGAACAACCTAGAACAAAACCATAGAAGAAGACTTGAGGTTGATTCTATATGTTGCCATTATTGCTCACGTCTTGGACATTACTCTTTCTCATGCCCATACAAGAAAAGGAATGATGAGTTAGTATGGGTTCCGAAACCCCCAAATTGAATTGTTTAGACTAAGTTGAGATATGACCGAAGACTTTAAATTGCACATCCTTATGTCTATCTCAACTTAACATAAAGAGATAACTAAATGATTCAAGTAACTAAAATCTCTAACTTGAAAACTTATCTCAATTAAGGTCCTCAAAATTTTGAATATGATTAGTTGAGATTTGATCTAAATGTTACTTTGATATTCATATGTTTTATCTCAACTAAAACTGATTCTTAAACTGCATAATTGAATTAGACATAGTCTACATTTTACTTGAAATCAATAAATAGTTCTGTAGGTAAAACAGAAACCTTGTCGGTCGAGAAATCGTCAACCGAGCAGACAGTCGGTCGAGAAATCGTCGACCGAACTGGTCACTGATTTCAGTCTGCAGTGAAATTACTGAACAACTGATTGATCAATGGTTATCTATCTGTTGTTAATGACTGTTTTACAAAACAAGTTGAAGATCTTTTTTAATATAAATGACATCATTCTCTAAGTTGAAAATCAAGTTTTAGAAATCCCTATTTTATAATGTTTTACATGATTTTCTTTAAAGCATCTATCTAGATAGAAATCATGTGTTATGACATTTGATTACATCATTCTATTGTTCTATCATTACATCATGGATATGCTTTCACCATCTCATCATTGAGCATGATGTTGTGTTAACACAAATAGATAATTGCATGCATGATTCTTGATGATAAGCAAGCAAAATAATTCATTGGTGATATGACTATTAAAAATGCTTGCAAAGAATACAATGTTACAAAATTTCTCAAACTGATATCTTTAAAAAGACTTGAGATATTAATCTTGTTTTCAAAATATATGATAAGGGTATAAGAAGAAATGGGATTTGATAGTTATGTACCCATAGCAAAGCGTATGAAACATCATTTACAATGAATGTAAAACATGCATTCTAGAAAAATCAAGGACAAAGACTTCACTATGATGCTCATATTAAGTCTTCATAATAGGTATCTCTTAATGTGCTTCAAATTGATATTTATAGCTATCTACAGAAATTATACTTCACATATGAATGTTTATCTTGGAAATCTGCAGAATTTGCCTCTTGGTTAAAATTAAAATTGACCAAGGGGCGCTATGGTCGTAGTCAAGGGCGACCTAAAATAAGCTTTGACAAAATGCTTATTTGGACATCAATTTATTGAACTTAATCTTAGTATACTTTTGATAAAAGTCAAAATCAAAATTTAAAATCATTTGTGACCTTAAAAGCCTCAAATTTCTTAAATTGCAAGATTAAGGGGGAGCTTATAAAAACAAATTTGATTATTTGATTATGAAGCTTATAAAAAACATTGTTAACATCATTTGGAGTTTGTTATGATCTTCGGATTCTTAAAAGTAATTTGTATGAAAAAGAATTTCATCAAAATAATATATCTTGCTCTTAAAGGAACTCTCTAAACAAATCAGGGCTTAACATCCCTTGCATTTGGTTGGAGACATTTTTTATGTACTCTAAGATTAAAGGATTCTCATTTAATTTAGGGCTTAACATCCCTTGATAAATGAGAAATAAATATACATTCATCATAAGCTTAAAGGAATCTCATATCATTTCAAAGCTTAACATCCTTTGCAAATGATTGAGACACAAATTATGGATAAAATTAGACAAAAATGATATTAAATCCATGTTCCTAATAGGATATCTATTTAAGGGGGAGCTTAATATAAAATTAAGGGGGAGAAGAAATAAAATGTTCAAACTGGATATCTTTTTGAAATGACAAAGGGGGAGAAAGAATATAAAATCAAAAATATAAATGAGTTTCATCTTGATGGCCAGCACTCACTTGTAAAACAAGAATGGCTACAAAAGGTAATCCTCAGGTATGAAACTCACATGCTTTATATTTCCTTATTTCATATTTTAGGAAATGTTTGTCATCTTCAAAAAGGGGGAGATTGTTGGATAAATTGGACATTATAATAAATCCCTTTGTTTCGATGATGACAAACATTTCATTCTTGTTGATCAAATGAGCTACTTAAGTGTGCAGGAACAAGGTGATGACAAAGTTATAGGGAATCCATACGCTTGAATGCTTGTAAATGTCATGCAATGTAAATCAATTGTAAACTTGTACAAATATATAATGTACAAGTACTTAGACTTCATGAAAATCAAGCGTTAGATCTCCCTAGATAAACACCACACTTAGATAAGTCATCTCCTTCAAATAGGATCACATATGCACACTCATACACATACTTAGTGGTTTAATTAAAAGATTGAAAACAGGGCCAATCTCGGTCGACCACACTCCTCGACCGAGACACTCTCGGTCGACAAACTTCTCGACCGAGAATGACCCAAGTAGCCGTTAGACACAGCTGACAAAGTAGTTGGCAGTTGCAAATGAACGTTGATCCAGAGAGCCTGTCGGTCGACAAAACTTCGACCGAGTAGGTATCTCGGTCGACAAATTGTCGACCGAGATGGTCTCTGACAGCAACTGCAGAATAAAGTAACTAGCCGTTACTAATGCACCTAACTTATATCTAACGGCTAGTTAAGCACTTAGAAGCCCCTAGAAGGTGTCTAGAACATCCTTAAGTATCCATAGGCCACTCCTATAAATAGGACATGCCTTAGGACACCAAAACACACCTAAGATATACTTGTGCTATACTTGAGCTTGAATACACACTTGCAATCTGTTTTAGAGCAATAGAGCAATTCCTACACTTGCCATTCATTCCTATTGCTCCCATTTCATGTCCTATAGGCTAGTATCTCCTATCCACTACAATCACATTGTCATACACATTGGTTAGGAGATATAAACGCTTGATATAGGAAAATCAAGCTTTGTGCTTACAACGGTATTGTAATTTCTATTTTCCTTCTTGTTCCTTTTTATCTTTTGTACTCTCCTTGCTACTCCTAGGGTTGGAGGCTGCGGATTGGAGAGGGTTGACTTCTCAGGTGGAGAAGGGGACTTCAAGCTACTTCAAGAAGGCTATCGCACGGGAAGCTACTTCAGAAGGCTGGTGCAACGGGAGTTGGTGCACCTACTTCAAGGGAAGGCTGCTTCAAGGTTGGGCGATTACTTCTAGGTGAAGGCTGCTTGAAGGGTTTGGGAAAAGAAATTGTATTTTATGTAAAGTCCTTGCGAGGTAATAAAATTAATTTCTTTTCAAATCCCGGTTGGGTAAGCAACCGGGTAGTGGACTGACGGCTATAGTATTTGCTATAGTTGGAACCACTCTAAACCCTGTGTCTCCTTGTCCAATATTTTCATTGTGGTTGTTTGAGTTTAATTAATTATTAAAATCTCTATAAAACTCTATTCACCCCCCCTCTAGTAGTTTTCATCTATAACATTGATTTCAACATTTCAAGTGTCCATGCATGTTCATCATCAAGATAAAGATTACACATAAATTAGTATGACCTAGGGATGGAGAGATAATTCATAATTGATTTCAAAATTTCAAAATATCTCATGCATTATCATCAATCTACATCATACAATAGGGATTCATGTAGATGTTAGGGCGACACATTACTACAAAATCAAAGATTTAACATTAGGGTTTTAATATCTTACATAGATTGATCTCAAGATTTCAGCAATATAGTTAATTCAAGATTATGGTGAAATGTGTATTAGGGCTTTAATATCTTAATTCAACATGCCTCAAAAATTATAGAATTAGGTCAAGCATTAGTATTCAATTGCAAATGTATCTTCTTCTTCCTGCTCCCTCCTTACCAAATGGATAAAAGCAAGGCACGACCTGCATGTGGGTTGGACACAGCAGTCGTGGTTGTGTTGGTCGTCATGTCCAGCCCACATGCAGGTCATTCCTTGCTTTATACATTTGGTAAGGAGGGAGCAGGAAGAAGAAGAGGTGGAGGAAGAAGAAGAGGTAGAGGAAGAAGAGGGGCATCAACTTACCTGTCAATGGCGTGGAGGAAAAAGAGAGTAGGGTAGCAAGAGAGCGGCCAGCCGGAGCAGCGATCGAGCTGGAGAGCAGCGGCCGGAGCTAGCAGTGAGTAGCAGACCAGCAAGTGGCGGCGGAGGCGGGGGAAGAGGAGTAGAGAGCGGCGGTGAGCAGAGGAATCGCCGGAACCTAAAACCCTGATCAATCAAGGAATGAATGAAACAGAAGGGGTAGAGTTTGCCTCACGTGGGTGCTATTAAGTTAATAACTGGTGTCAGTTATTAAAAACAACTGACCCTAAAAACTATAGATGTCGGTTACCAAAAAAATTGACATCCATTGGACAATCTTAACACTAAAAAATTTTGCGGGGACAACGCGCGAAACCTTATTAGCATCGGGTTTTCCACAAAAATCGACGACCTTTGGAGGTAATGTTTTTCTTCGTTAGGCATCGATTATTAGGTCCAAAACCCGACGCCGTATGTGAAACTTTGGGGGTAATTTTTTTTCACTCGAAAATTTGGATTTGGCGGGCTATTTTAGGCGTCAGTTTGTTATAGGGAACCGACGCTAAATAAAAAGTGATACTCGTGTCTGACCGGTCTTCAAATATAGATGTCGGTCTTTGTAATTAGCTGACGTTGTAGAGTTTAGGCATCAGTTTTCGTTAATAACCGATGCCTCTAAATGTGACGTTATAAGCTATTTCTGTAGTAGTGTGTAGAATATGCATTGTGGTGGAGGAAATTGTTTACCCACTAATAGAGACTAGAAGTGGTATGAGAGCATGAGGAGGGGAACGAAGGGTGAAGACCCATGATAAAAACCTCTTCATAAATGGTGAGGTATCCAAAATGATTCAGATATCCTAATGATACTCAGTGGTGAACAACAATAACCAAAGAGTCAAATAGTACTAAGTTTCAATACAATGACAATGAGATATCTAACATTTATAAGAGATTCTGGTGGTACCCACTATACATATAGTATAGTTATATCAATAACTACTCAAGGAATCTTCCCTTATGGAGTCACTTCTATGGGTGGTATAAGCTAAGTGATTTGACTCTCCGTCTTGTACACAAGTGTAGATCAAAATATATTTGGCTAGTTGATATATCAGTCCGGCCAGATATGGCGAGCCTCATTGAAGGGTGTTGAGAAATTTTAGAAGACTTATAGTAATGGGTCTACTATATGTATTGTGTCTTGAGATTGAATCTTGTTTGATATTTCTAACATATTGTGGTACACTTCATGTGTGTCTATAGTATAAATGATACAAATATTATTTAATATAGGCTAGTTATATATTGATTTATTTTGTTAATTTAGTATTTTATTGTGTTTAATGTCTTTCTAATTTTTTTTGTTTAACTTGGTATGCATATGATTTATTGTTTTATAATATATATAATTCACTAATAAATCAATCATGTCTTGATTATCATGACTAGTTGATGAATTTTCACATACTAAGCCAGTAGCTCACACTCTTTTAAAATATATTTTTTATTGTCATGCTTATTGTGAAACTTGCCATTTTACATAAGTGTTCCATCGTGAAACATGATTAGAAGAGTAGTTAATATAGATTCTCTATCCATGTGTACTCTTGACCCTTCAAGGTAGGAAAGAAAAAAATTGTAATAATTAAGAGTTAAAGCAATTGTAATTCTTTCCTTGTATTACAATCTATAGTTTTGTGATCCCCTATTTGAACATGATGTAAGTATTTGTTGGTGAATAAAGGACGTGTAGTTTGCATAAGTTTTAAAATTGCATGTGACTTCGTCCTTTATCATATGTTTTAATTTACAAAGATAAATGAAAAAATATTTCAACCGTATATGAGTTAGCTAGCTTGATCTTACTCTAAGATCATGAATATAAAATTTGGGTTAACAAGGTCATGGGAACTTAAAAACTCTACGGAATAGTTGGAATAAAACTTAAAATAAGTCTTGGGTACCCATCCTCTCACAATCCTTTCTACTACTTTATGATGAGGTGACACTACGGATAAACACTTCAAACATTACTAGTTGATATGCACACACTACCCCCATGCGGTTGCATGAGTACATATATATATATATATATATATATATATATATATATATATATATATATATATATATATATATATACAGAGAGAGAGAGAGAGAGAGAGAGAGAGAGACAGAGAGAGAGAGAGAGACAGAGAGAGAGAGAGAGAGATGCTAGTGTACACTCGAGTGTACTAGAGACCTCAATCATTTTTAAAGATACAATAACTTTTTTAAAAATCTAAACTGATGACCTTTTTAAATATCTTAAGAACATACTATAAAATAAATTTCATCTCATTTGGACACTTATAGGTCGTGCATCTAAAGGAGGCAAAAATCATGCATTTCAAATTAGTTTTGTGCGTCGATTTTGTTATCCTTAGATGAGTGACTTACACTCAGCCAAATGAGCTCACATTTTGCATCTGGGCTATTATTATTGTAACCATGAAGATCAATGAATTAGATTTTGGAAAAACATGGTCTAGATAGGCAAACATCATTGGGGTGTACAACGTGATCTGTACACTTGAGTGTATTCTAGCCTGACTAATATATATATATATATATATATATATATATATATATATATATATATATATATATATATATATATATATATATATATATATATATATATATATATATATATATATATATATATATATATATATATATATATATATATATATATATGGCTATTTATTTGTTACCTGGTGGGTACTTTTGATTAAGTTACCCGGCAGCATGTTCACGGTGGCAGGCATATGTAATTAAGTCCAAGTTACTGTAGCACGCGTTCAGTAAAGAAAAAAACCGATCGTCTCTGCCGCCGCCAGCCTGATTCTTCCGGTCTCCGCCCATCTGCCGATCATATTCGTCATCTGCGGTCGTCTGTGCCGCCGCCAGGCTGAAACATCTGGTCTACCCCCATTCGCAATCGTCTCTACTGCCGCCAGCCTGATTCTTCCGGTCTCCCCCCATCTGCCGATCATCTTCGTCACCCGCTGTCGTCTGTGTCGCCGCCAGGCTGATACATCCGGTCTACCCCCATTCGCGATCGTCTCTGCCGCCGCCAGCCTGATTCTTCCGGTCTCCCCCCATCTGTCGATCATCTTCGTCATCTGCGGTCGTCTATACCGCCGCCAGGCTGATACATCCGGTCTACCCCCATTCGCGATTGTCTCTGCCGCCGCCAGCCTGATTCTTCCGGTCTCCCCCATCTGCCGATCATCTTCGTCATCCGCGGTCGTCTGTGCCGCCGCCAGGATGATACATCCGGTCTACCCCCCATCTGCAGATCATCTACTTCATTCGCGGTCGTCTGTGCCGCCACCAGGCTGATACATCTGGTCTTCCTCCCATCTGCCGATCATCTACCCCCCATCAGCCGCTTAACGCCCTGCATATGTAATTCCGTATCTGATTCCAACTTCCTTGGCGTATTTCAATCTCCATTTTACATTTCTTCCTCAGAAATACCTACATTCATTTCCTCAGAAATACCTCTGATAACGGTTTCCCCTTTTATCAATCTTGCAGAGCAGGACGACTAAGGTGTCTCCCACTTTCGTTTGTGTATCCTGTGACGGTATCGATTTTCACCAAGCTGATTCCACCATTTAGACCTGCTGTTCTGAAGCTCACGTCGCTGAGGAGGAGGGAGTGGGTGTGGTTAGAGAATTCCCTACTGTATCTGCATATTCAGGAGCAAATTGTTGTTGAGGGAGTGGAGGTGGTGGGAGAATTCACTGTTCTATCTGCATTTGTACGAGCAATAGTTTTTTCAAGCTACATTCAGGTAGATTTTGTATTTCTCTTTGTAAATTCATTCAGTTATACTCATTTTTTTATTTTCTCTTATCATTTCAATGTTTATTCATCCCTTTATCTTGTGTGGGAAAGAAACCCAATTTTTGTTTCTGCATTGTCATTTTTGCAGTACTAACTGGCATTCATGTTTTTATGTTTTGCGTAGTTACTCTCTTTTTTAATTGGTTACTCTTTTGCCTTACCGAGTTACTCTATTGTTATAATTGGTTACTCTTTTGCCTTACCGAGTTACTCTTGTTGTGTTACAGAGTTACTCTTCTGATTTTTCGAGTTACACTCTTGTTATAATTGGTTACTCTTTTGCCTTACCGAGTTACTCTTGTTGTGTTAGAGGGTTACTCTTATGATTTTCCGAGTTACTCTCTTGTTATAATTGGTTACTCTTTTGCCTTACCGAGTTACTCTTATTGTGTTACAGAGTTACTCTTCTGATCTTCCGAGTTACTCCAACACACTGTCATGGATCCCAGCCTTGATACGGATGCTGCTAATGCAAGTGTCAGCCGTGATGATGATAATCCTCAATCTTCTCATTCTATTGGTGTTTCTTCTTCGTCCCCAGTTGCAGTTCCTAGAGTTGGCCTTCAATTTGGAAGTCTAGATGAAGGTATATCCTTCTATTCAAGTTATGCTGGAATGAGTGGGTTTAACATCAAGAAAGACGACAATAGATATGAACGGGGAAGTAAGATTCTGGTTGCTAAAGATCTGGTTTGTGATAAGCAGGGTAAGATTGGTTGTTCTAAGAGGTCTAGAGGGCTTCTGAGCCCCGTTTGTGATGAAATGGGTAACTTGTAGGATAAGTTTTCAAAGAAGCACATGCGTTCTGTGAAGAGGTGTGGTTGTGAAGCCATGATACGTTTCACACTGGACAAGTCCTTATCCATGTGGGTCGTGACTGCATTTGTTGAGGAACACAACCATGAACTTGCTGACGTTTCTCATCTCCGTTACCTCAAGTGTAACTCATCTCTTGATGAAACTCAAAAAGAGATCCTTTCTTCCATGAGACAAGCTAACATACCTGTATCGAGACAAATTGCATTGATAGCATCCGAGTCTGGTGGCTATGAAAATATGACATTTACTAGTAGACAAGCTCATGGACACATCTGTAGCAAGAGGAAAGAGTTGTCCAAATACGACGTCGACATGGTTTTAGATCGCTTTTCTAGTTTCAAAGCCATTGATCTGAAATTCTTCTATAGCTACCAAAAAGACCCCAATTGTTGCCTTACTCATCTATTTTGGGCTGATCCCGTCTCTGTTGAAGACTGCGGGCTGTTCGGGGATGCGATTGTGTTTGACACCACCTACCACACCAACAAGTATTCGATGGTTTTTGGAATGTTTGGTGGAGTTGATCACCATCGCAAGATAGTGTTGTTTGCATCTGCTCTGTTGGTCGATGAGAAGTATGACTCATTTGTTTGGGTTTTCAAGCAGTACTTACTTTGTTTTGGCAAAGAGCCGGTTTCCATCATAACCGATCAGGACCCTACTATGAATGCTGCTATCATCTCTGTTTTTCCCAATTGCAAGCATCGCTTCTGCAGCTGGCACATCCTACAGAAGCTTCCCTCCAAGCTTGGTGGCATTCCTAACAAGGACCAGATCATAAGCTTGTTGGATGATTGTGTCTGGAATGTGGATGATGTCGACATTTTTGAAGAGAGGAGGGATTCTGTAATTCAGGAGCATGATTTGTTGTCCATCACCTGGCTTTCTGATATGTATGCGATGCGTTGCGATTGGGTTCCGTGCTATATGCAGTCCTCCTTCTTTGCGGGCATGAGGACGACTCAAAGGAGCGAGAGCCTGAATGCATTCATTAGGAGCCATGTGAATAGTAGGAAGACTCTATTTGAACTTGTATGTTCGTTGGAGACTGCGTACTCTCATGTGCGAGAGATTGAAAATTTCAAAGATTTTGATGACGAGTACAGTAACCTCCCTTTGTCATCACTGTGGCCCCTAGAGGAGCAGATGAGAGGTATATACACCAAGTCCATATTTAAGATATTCCAGTCCGAGGTTCACCAAAGTATGGTCTATAATGTAAAGCAAGCTTCAGAAGGTGTCTTTGAGGTGTATCGTGTCGGTGGACTTGGAACTCCTCGTATATTGAAGAAAGAGTTATCTAGTGACATTGTTTCCTGCAGTTGCTTCATGTTGGAATTCAAAGGCATCCCTTACAGGCACATCCTCTCTTATTTGAAGAGCCGTGACTATTGCACTCTTCCCGAGCCTTACATTCTGAAGAGGTGGACGAAAGGGTACAGAGAACACCCTTTGATTTTTGGCAAAGCATCAGTTAAGCACCCATCCACTGGGAGGACACTTCATCTTGTTTCTGCCTGCAATTCTATTGTCAACATAGTGTTTAGGAACAATGTTGTAGATCTTTGCCATGAAAAACTATTAGCTTTGCGAAAGGAGCTCTTAGATTTGGATCTCCCTGATACTGGTGCAGGCGCTGGTGCAACCGCTTCTAATACAGCTTCCTCTTCTGCTGTCAAGGTCCATATACCTAGTATTTGCAAAACTAAGGGAAGACCTAGATCGACCGATGTGAGGTTTAAATATGGAGTTGAGATTGCACAGTCTAAAAGAGAGAGGCAGTGCAAGAATTTCTTAGAGTTTGGGGTCAACCATGATAGCAGGAACTGCCCTATTAAGAAGTAGTCCATTCATATTATGGACTATGTGTTGTTGCTGTTTGCTATTCAATGATTATCCATGTTGCTGATCGTGTGGTCTGTTGATGCTGGACGTTTTTTAGTTGAGTTTGTAGTTGATTAGCGCGTGAGTGAGGGATATTCAAACATGTAATGGGTTGTTCTTTTTGTCTACAGTTTTTGTGAAAGTGATTTTGTAACCATCCATGTATTTTTACCTTTATTGTGTTTTGTAATGTATTTTATGTGTTGCGTTGAACTCCACCAGCTATATGTATACTTTGAATATGCTTCAAATAATCTGTTTTGATCAGATATTACTCTTTTGCAGAATATTTTTTGTTTTATCTTAGTGTGCATTGAATACTATTTTCTTTTGGAATACATAAATTTTTGGTTTAGTACAATTTTTTTCATGGTTTGTTCAGTGTACTCACGAAATGTCAGTTTTTGCTACTATGCCATACACTGGTAGAGTTACTTTCTGGTTCCTGGAGTTACTTTTTATATTATCACAGTTACTCTCAGTGCGTATCAGAGTTACTCTCAGTGCGTATCAGAGTTACTCTCAGTGCGTATCAGAGTTACTCTTAGTGTTCTCTCAGTTACTCCTTAGTGCTGTCACAGTTACTCTCAGTGTTATCATAGTTACTCTCAGTGCATATCAGAGTTACTCTGAGTGCATATCAAAGTTACTCTTAGTGTTCTCTCAGTTACTCCTTAGTGCTATCACAGTTACTCTCAGTGTTATCATAGTTACTCTCAGTGCGTATCAGAGTTACTCTGAGTGCGTATCAGAGTTACTCTTAGTGTTCTCGCAGTTACTCCTTAGTGCTGTCACAGTTACTCTCAGTGTCCTTGCAGTTACTCTCAGTTCTATCAGAGTTACTCTGAGTGCGTATCAGAGTTACTCTTAGTGTTCTTTCAGTTACTCCTTAGTGTTGTCACAGTTACTCTCAGTGTCCTCGCAGTTACTCTCAGTGCGTATCAGAGTTACTCTGAGTGCGTATCAGAGTTACTCTGAGTGCGTATCAGAGTTACTCTCGGTGCTATCAGAGTTACTCTCAGTGCTATCTGAGTTACTCTTAGTGTTTTCTCAGTAATTCTTAGTGCTAGTTGAAAGTATATATAATCAGACAAAAACACTACAGCTAAACATTCAAGATTACAACATTCAAAGCATAAAACGTTATATATTATACAACCAGATCAAATATAAAGAAGGTCCTTCAACTGAACATAAAAATACAGAAAAATACAGCCAGATTAGATATAAAGTAGGTCCATTAACTGAACATAAAAATCAAATAGCTCAGGGGGTCAGATCCATCCCTGGCACACCTATTTGTGAAAGGAACACTGGACAGACAAAGAAGCATTGTCTTCTGCAGATGTTGAGGTGTCCGCTGTTGTGGATGAGTCAACCTGAACGGGATTTACAGCTGATCCCGGTGCTGCTTGGCATATGTCCCTAACGAAGAGCTGATCTATAGAGTCCTCCGATCCAGAGTATACTTCGTCGCCAGGCATTCTGAAGAGCGGAATAAGCTCAGTTGGTGTTTCTAAGAACTGATCTGTGATCCATGCTGTGATGGTCTGGTGATCAGTTGGCTTGAGGTAGATGATCCAACCTTTGCGAAGACTGAGCTGTGCGGTCATCCTTTTCCAGCCCTTAGCAGTCGAAAGTGACCCGTTTTTATTCTGCATAAGGGTTATCTGGAAAGACTGGTTTCCGATTAGGAAGGTGGTTTTGCCTGGTTTGATGTGAAAATGGAGATGGTTCCATTCTATAGGAAGTAGAATGGATTCCACTGTCTTGTCGTCAATGGTGTAGTTGATTGGATGGATGAATGGCTCCATGGTAGGCTGTGAAGAAATGTTAAAAGGGATCTGAGGAGATGATCAAAGGGGGTGCTACTGAAATGTTAAGTGGGCTGTCTGTATTTCTTCTATAAAACTGTACCTTCTGTAAACCGTAGCAGTCGCAGATGAAGAAGAAGTGGACGTCAAGGGTGCCGTAGAGGATGGAGATGTTGAAGATCTGAAAGCCCCCCACTGTGTTGTAAACCGGAGCAGTCGTGGATGAAGAAGAGATGGATGTTGAGGGTGCCGTGGAGGATGGAGATGTTGAAGATCTGAAAGCCCCCCGCTGTGTTGGAAACTATAGCAGTTGGAGATGAAGAAGAGATGGACGTAGAGGGTGTCGTGGAGGATGGAGATGTTGAAGATCTAAAAGTCCCCCACAGTATTGTTGGTGCAGCAAATATGTGCAACAGTGAGAGTAATGCTCTGTGCTGTTGGTGCTGCAATTATTGACAGTAGTAAGATTAATGCTCTGTGCAGTTGGTGCTGCAATTATTGACAGCAGTGCTCTTTCCTGTTGGGTTGCAAAGATGCCAGCAGTACTGTTCTGTTCTGATGACACAGCAGTGCACTATGCTATGTTCTGACGACACAGCAGTACTGGTTCCTTCTTTAATAAAGAATCGTGTACAACAGACTCCTGAATGCTAGAGTTAATTTTTGGTTTATCACAGTTATTCCTTAGTGCTATCGCAGTTACTCTCAGTGTCCTCGCAGTTACTCTTGGTGTGTATCAGAGTTACTCTTAGTGTTCTCTCAGTTACTCCTTAGTGCTGTCACAGTTACTCTCAGTGTTATCATAGTTACTCTCAGTGCGTATCACAGTTACTCTGAGTGCGTATCAGAGTTACTCTTAGTGATATCTCAGTTACTCCTTAGTGCTGTCACAGTTACTCTCAGCGTCCTCACAGTTACTCTCAGTGTCCTCGCAGTTACTCCTTAGTGATGTCACAGATACTCTCAGTGTCATCAGAGTTACTCTCAGTGCGTATTAGAGTTACTCTCGGTGCGTATCATATTTACTCTTAGTGGAGTCTCAATTATTTCCTAGTGTTGTCACAAATACTCTCAGAAGCAGACATATCTCGATACAGGTATGTTAGCACTGAGAGTAACTATGATATGCAAAACCAAAACAGTCTAACTCAAAGTATATATCTGCAAACAAAATCACAACAGATTTACATTCAAGAACACAACATTCAAAGCACAAAATGCTATATATTATACCCAGAAATACTCGTATTTGCAATAAGATGTTCACAGCACACAAGTAATGTATCTCATAGCGGTTACACATCAAAATTCCAGAAGCAAACTGTTCAAATTTTACATTTCAATTAATAATACACTCTTTCAGCGTAAATCCAGCCATTTATCTAGGCTTGAAACAGCTTCTTCATCCGTTTTCTTCTCTTCAGCTGGTGCTTTTGTCTTCTCTTCTTCTTGTTGCTTTTGACATTCATCTATTCCTCCCTTGTTCTTCTCAGATGGACCTTCTTTGATGACGTCATTGTTATCTTTTTGATGTGCTTGTACAGGTTGCAACTCCCCCCTCGCCATCATTCTCTGAAAAATATCAGCCCTTATGGCCGGCATGTCCTTGCAGGTGAAGTCCAGGGGTTTTCCATTTACCAGGCATTCTAGGTACTTCATGACGAAGATCCCACAGTCAAGTGAGTCTTCTGCCTGTTGTGGACATAGCGGGTACTCCTGTCCCCATTGTGACAGTTGGTCACCTTTTTCTGCCCCCCTGAAGAATTCATGGACAATACCCACCTGCATTAAAAATTGACAACTCTTATTAATCATCTATCAACAAACATTAATCATATCAATCCACTACAAATAGAGTTTCTTTTTATAGATTGCTTACCCATCTAAGGAATTCCCTTTTCGACTTGCTATTTCCACTCATTGAGTTATAAGACTGGTGTACTCCTTCCCTGAAACTTGCCTCGTACAAGTACCAGTGGTTGTCATTGTTCAATATGGTGAACACCGAGTCCATTGTGTCCCAATCTTTCATCGGGACATTGAATAGTGGAGATAGCATGTCGATCTGCTCCAAGGTTATGTTTTCAACATCAAACGATAGCTTCTGCTGCAAATGCAAATTCACATCTATAAGTTTCAGTTTTGTGTATGTATTTTTGTATTTTTGATGTAATTTTGTATACCAATTTTGTTCTTCTTACCGGAGCATATGTGGTCAAGCAGTGCCATGACAGACCCTTCTTTTTCCTTTTACTTGTGGTAGCTTTGAGCATCTGTACAAAGCAGTCCATAACCTGAAAAAATAACCACAAGATTTCTTTGTTTAGAAAAAAATGACAAGTTCTCGAAGAGTTACACTACTATTTATTAGTTTCTTACTGGTGATCGCATCATTTGATCTTTGTACAGTAGGGTGGCGAGGTCCTTCCCCGTGCACCCAAAACTAAGCGATGTTTTATATGTGTACACTTGGCAAAATAACAAATTCTCTTACATTTCTTCTATATTGTCCATGAAGTGGTGGACAATTTCCCTGGATTGTTTTGTTTTGAAATGTTCGAAACCAATAAAGTTTGACAACTTGTGCTGTCAACAACAAAAGAGCACTTCATGTTAGAATCAATATTAGTGTTCTATCAGTTACTCTCAGTGCTATCAGAGTTACTCTCAGTGCTATTTGAGTTACTCTCAGTGTTCTACCAGTTACTCTCGGTGCTATCAGAGTTACTCTCAGTGCTATCTGAGTTACTCTTAGTGTTATTCTTTATATTACTACAGTTACTCTACTTCTATTACACAATTATTCTACTGTATTTACACAGTTACTCAAGTATTGATATAATTTAAAGGAGATGCAACCTTACCTTTTCCTCCCTCCTCTTCTTCACGTTTTTCTCGACGCTGCCTATGATTTTCTGTTCTATCTTTGACAATTTTTTTTTGGGCTCCTCCTTCTGCCCTTCTTCATTGATTATATTCTTCTGCTTGTCCAAACCTTCAGCTGATTTTTCTTTCTTCTCCTCCTCATCATTTTTCTTCCCATCATTTTCATCTTCTGAGTCATTATGTTGCACATATTTTCTTCTGAGGCTCAGCCTGCCTCGCTTCATCGGCTTGTCGTCCTTATCCATACCCTCATTATCTACTTTGCTCGTCGAAGCAACATCTTTATTGGGTTCTTGAACATTCCCCGATGAGAACCTTTCAGCAGATTGTTCTAATCCACCGACAGGTGACTGTGATTTGTCACCTTCATCTCCGAATTTTCTCCTCAGTTTTTTGTTCTCCTCTTCCAGCTCGGCTATTCTGTTTTCTAGCCGTTTATTCTCTCTCCACAACTCAGCGAATGCTTCAACAGCCATTTTCGTGCATATCTCCTTCTGCATCTTTAGCTCGTCCTTGAGTATTTGTATTCTTCTCGCCAGGTTGGAGTCATCAGCAGGCACTCCTTTTTGGATTACTGGCTTTGTTGGTGCCTTGTCTGGCTTTTGTTTACTTTTCGCCCTTTTATCTGCAAGGTAGTAGGGCATGTCTTTCATTGTTCTTGCAGCTTGCCAGTTATCCCCCTGGTCTATATTCATACCTTCACAAACCTATCCATAAAAAAATCAAAAATAGTATTTAACAATGCAAACTTGTAGGATTATGTTATATATTAGTTTTTTTAACAAATAAGAAATATTCTTACATCCTTAGGGTTCACAGCCCCCAAATCCATCAACTTCTCAACCGGCGCAGCCCACTTCTTTATCCTTGGCTTTGCGTCAAGGAACGTTGGCTTTGCCATGTTTGTCATCTCATATGCCCAAACCTACATTTAAACAGAGTGAAAATTCAATGCACATGTAACTGCCCCCCATAGTCATTATTGTAACAATTTTTTAGATGAAGTTAATTTCGTTCACTTACACATAGGCACATCACACACCCTATTTTGTAGAGGGTGGTTTTCCCTTTCTCCCCTTTCCTCCTCAGCTGGACATTTTGCTTCAGCATCTTCATATTCCTGAAGATGCTCCCATGCACCAGCTTTGCCCAATTCATCTGCGTCGTTTCAGTAACATCGTCTAGGTAGTATAGTATGTAGATTGGTGTGCAATAGCTGGTGTCTGGGAGTAGGAATGTTGCTAGCAGGTATAACATCCATACACAACACATGTTCTGGTAGTCCGATGGATTGTCGGTATTGGCAAATTGTTGCCAAAGCTTTGCTAAGTTGTCCTTGTGCAGGACATCCTTTTCCCTTAACCTCTTACCGGTGTCCTCTTCATTTCCTTTTTTACCTGTTGCGCTGGAAAATTGTTTCCATATTGATCTCACAATCTCAGAATTTTTCCTAGGTATGATGTCCATACCTTTGCTTGGGATACCTAGAATTACCCCTACATCCTCAACCGTCATCCTTCTTTCCACCCCTCTGGCCAGCAAAAACCTGTCATCATCTACATATCTGTCTATCAAATCTTCCAGGAGGCATACATCAACCATAAGATTCGGCATCTTTATCAAGTTTGCAAATGTCGTCGCCCTCATCATTCTTATTTGATTACTTGTATACACCACGCTCTTGCTGGCTGTGATGTAGCTCTTTAGGTAACACCTGTGGTACATCCTCTTTATCCCCACTACAAACATATGAAAAGTGTCATATGATAGTAACAACAATTTAATAAGTTTACAAATCCATTCAATATTACCTTCAGCTGCCTTTTCCTTTCCCTTTTCTTTCTTCCTCCTTATTTCCTCTTCTTCTATTTCGTCAGCAGCCTTATCTGTATCATTAGTTTCTTTGGCCTTCCCTTTCCTTTCACTTTTTTTTCCTGCATAGGAATGAAGTTACTCTATATTTTTATTCTTTTTTAGATTAACAATATGGTTTTCATATGTCAAACTGATATGTAAAGTGTGCAAATTACGCTTTGTTATATAGTAGTTACTCCAACATTTACTCTAGTTACTCTAGGCTATCGTATAGTTACTCTAATGTTCTGTATCAGTTACTCTTGGTATCATGTAGTTACTCTTGGTATCATGTACAGTTACTCTAGCATTTACTCTAGTTACTCTAGGCTATCGTACAGTTACTCTTGGTATCGTGCACAGTTACTCCAACATTTACTCTAGTTATTCTAGGCTATTGTACAGTTACTCTTGGTATCATGCACAGTTACTCCAGCATTTACTCTAGTTACTCTAGGCTATCGTACAATTACTCTAATGTTCTGTATCAGTTACTCTACTTCTTATAACAATTACTCTTTTAACATGCGTTGTTACTGTCTATACGATATTTTTCTGTTTATCATTTGTAATGTATGCTATCATAAATTACCTTGCCGTTCTTTGCTCTCCGCTTTGTCACTCTGAGGTTTTCCAGTCTCGGTAGATCCTTTTCCTTCTTTCTCAGCCGTAACTGGCTAACTTCATTTTGCTCTTTTCTCGGACGGTTTGCTCGTCAGGGGATCTGCAGCCCCTCTTTTCTTCCTTTTCGTTTCTGACAGAGGAGTCGCAGAAGCAACCTCCTCCCTTTTCGCAGCTTCCTCTTGCCCCGTTTCACCTGTGTTCGCATCCCATTTTGCAGAAGCAACCGATGTCCCTTTATCCGCTACATCTGTTGTCTTGGGCATCGTAGCCCATTCGGTATCCCCTTTCAGGGTAGCAGCTTCCTCTTGTTCCGTTTCACCGGTGTTCGCATCCCCTTTCTGGCTAGTATGTGATTCTGCGGCCGCCGCTTCTTCTGGTTCTTTGGCCATGTTCTCCTCGGCCTGATGGGGCTGCATTTCGAAGTCATCGTCTTCTTCAATCACTGGTCGTAGATGCCTTAGCCATGGCGGCCCTATCGAGGTCTTCCTTGACGCTTTCTTTATTCTCGTCATATTGGAAGAGGTAACTGATTCAGAATTGAGATGTAGCGAGATGGAGGAGCAATTAGAGACGGAGGAGTTCGGGTCGCCGGTGATCTTTGCACGACAGGCAGAGCGATGGCAGCAGGAAGGCAGAGCGACGGCAGCGGGAAGGAAGAGTGACGGTCTGAGTGAGGGTTTTGGGCAGGTCGCGTTCGAACGCTTTCCGCTGTTTTGATTTTTTGAAGTATTTACGGGGCTATGCCACCGTGTCTTCTGCCGGGTAGATTTGGGCTAAGTTACCCGCCGGGCAATGAATTCTATCTCTCTCTCTCTCTCTCTCTCTCTCTATATATATATATATATATATATGGAAATGATCCAGTGAGAAATATATCTTGGTGAGAGAATGAGAGGCATTTGAATAACTCTCCGCATAGATCAATTTTTCATAATCCAACCGTACATATTACTAGTATACCTTAATATCTACCTTCAATGCCTGATTGCAATGATTTTTTGTGAAAAGGTAAATGAAATGATGCTCTTTCTATCTATACGGTTGGCTTTTAAAAAATAGTTACTAATTTGTAGTTATTCAAATACCTCTCATGCTCTCACCTTTGGATGTTTCTCACTTAATCGCTACCCTATATATATATATATATATATATATATATATATATATATATATATATATATATATATATATATATATATATATATATATATATATATATATATGGAAACGATCCAGTGAGAAATATATCTTGGTGAGAGCATGAGAGCCATTTGAATAACTCTCTGCATAGATCAATTTTTCATAATCCAACCGTACATATTACTAGTATACCTTAATATCTACCTTCAATGTCTGATTGCAATGATTTTTTGTGAGAAGGTGAATGAAATGATGCTCTTTCCATCTATACGGTTGGCTTTTAAAAATAGTTACTAATTTTTAGTTATTCAAATGCCTCTCATGTTCTCACCGTAGGATGTTTCTCACTTGATCGCTCACATTTTTTCTCTGTGGACCTAGGAGAAAGGGGGATCATCGAGAATAGTGTTGTACCATGAGAGAAGTAAGGAGGTCAACCTCTTTCAAATATACAACATGGATTCTGGAAATGCAACTTCCCGTCCGAATTGCATGTGTTAAGCATGCCGCAAGCGTTCATCTTGAGCCAGGATCAAACTCTCCATGAGATTCATATATATATATATATATATATATATATATATATATATATATATATATATATATATATATATATATATATATATATATATATATATATGGGCCCATCTTTATTGCCCGCGTGGGTAGCTACCCTCCCACCCTTCCAACCACCTTTTTTCAAAACCAAAAATTTGCAATTGCAGAGGACCATTTTTTCTAGCTCCCCAAAAAATTTCATCCAAAAATAATATCATTTGCCCCCCCCCCCAAATCAAAAAGCCCGTCCTTATATATATCTGCTGTATATTTTGTACAGAGTTACTTTATTGGCCAGCAGAGTTACTTTTTTGACACCATAGTTACTTTTTTTACATCATAGTTACTTTCTTAGCCAGGAGAGTTACTTTTTGGCTGTCGGGTAGTGAATGTCCAGGCTACCCGCGCAGGCAATGAATGAACGCCATATATATATATATATATATATATATATATATATATATATATATATATATACATATATATATAGAGAGAGAGAGAGAGAGCGAGAGAGAGTTAGGCTGGGATACACTTAAGTGTATTGGGGCTGAGATACACTCAACTTTTAAGCCCTTAGATTTCCCCCAATTTTCATCAGCGGCTGGCAATAATCCCACCCACTAACACATGCCACAGGCACTGGGTCCACCCTCTCCCACTATCACCCGACCCTCTCTCTCTCCCCTCTATCTCTCCCTCTCTTTGCCCCGCTCTTCTCTCCCTCCTTCCACTTTCCTCCATCCGCCCTCTCTCTCCCCCGCTCTTCTCTCCCTCCTTCCATTTTCCTCCACCGTCTCTCTCCCCAACTCTCTACCCGTGCTCTGGTGGCAGCTGAACCAGGCTTGGCGATCTTCATCAGTGGCTGGCGACTTCTAACGATCTTCATCAGTGGCTCTGGCAATGTCCGACGATCTTCATCAGTCTCTGGTAACTTCCGGTGATCTTCATCAGTGGTTGTCGACGAGAGAGTTGCTGCCCTTCTGCCCTGCTACCCTGTTTGGAGTGCAAGGTTGCTTGGAGAGAGCTGTCGACCAGCTTGCTTGAAGATAGCTGCCCTAAATCTCATTGGGGACAGGCGGTATCTCATTGGAGTCCCTGTTAGGTACATAAATCTAATAAGACAGGAATACATTTCTACATTTTTGCATGACTATTATCAATCTGCCGACTTAAACAATCCACACCATATGGCACAAAAATTTATGCTTTTTTGCATGATAAGTATGAAGCAAACTTTACTGAATTCCATACTAGGACCGCAACAAGGATCGCACCGCAACAACTTATAATTATGTATTGGGTTGTTCATGTGGTAATGTAATTTGATCTTATTAGGTTTCTCATGATATTCAATTTTTTTTTAAGATATGGAAGGCACTAGCGCTACACAACAACCCCTTCATGGTTAGACTTCCTTTTAACTTATCAATCTACTTTAACTTTCTATTATTTGATAATATGAAAATAAGGGAATCTTGATTTTGTCTTTTTTTTGTAGATATGGATTTTTCTCATGATGTAGACGGCATGGCGGGAATAGATTGGTTACATGAAGAAGCAACAGTGGATGCAAATGATCAATTTGGAGAAGAAAATGAGACCCCTACAGAGGATGAAAGGTTTGAGGTACAATCTGTTCTGGAGCCTTTCATAGGTTTGCAATTTGATGACCTTGATAAGGCTGAGGAATTTTATAATCAATATGTGTATCGTATGGGATTTAGCATAAGGAAGGGAAATCATTATGTCTCAGCTAAAACCAAAAAAGTGACAAGTAGGGTATTCATGTGCTCTAAGGAAGGGTTATATAAACCAAAAAGGAAGGAAGACAGTGTTAATAAGGGAACCCCACAAAAGGACATCATTTCTAATCAAACAAGTTGCAAGGCTCAAATGCGAGTCAAGCTAGAAGAGGATACAAAATGGGTGGTTATGAGCTTTGAGAAAGAGCACAATCATGATCTCACCAATAGTCCATCTAAAAAGAGGTTTTACTGCTCACACCGTCGCATGTCTTCTGAGGTTATGGATTTGGTCCAGACAATGCATGACCAAAATATTTCTAGTACGCAGATAATGTCACTTATTGCTAGCCAACAAGGTGGAATTCGTAATGTCACATTCATAAGAAAAGATCTAAGCAACACACTTGTTTCTTTGAGAAGGAGATACATTGGTGTTGATGTACCATCCACATTAGAGCATTTCAGAAAGCAACAAGCAATTAACCCTGCATTCTTCTACTTTGTACTATTTGATGATGAGGGTTGTACACACAATATCTTTTCGGTAGATGTGAGATCAAGACTAGCATATAAAACATTTGGGGATGTGATTACATTTGACACAACTTACATGACTAATAGATACAATATGCCATTTGCACCCTTTATAGGGGTGAATCATCATAAGCAATCTACTTTGTTTGGTTATGCTTTATTAAGAGATGAGACTGTTGAGTCGTTTGTTTGGGTTTTCCAAAAATTTCTAGAAGCAATGTACGAAAAGCACCCAAAGGCAATTTTGACTTATCAAGATCCAACAATGAAAAAGGCAATTCATATTGTGTTTCCCAATGCAGTTCATCGTTGTTTCCCATGGCATGTAATGAGGAAAGCCTATGAACATCTCAGTGTCATCTATGGGACTGTTGTTGGGTTCATGGAAGAGTTTCAATGATGCATCAATCACCCTATCACTATTGATGAATTTGAGCAAAGATGGAATAAGATGATAACCAATTTCAATTTGAGTGACAATGCACATCTAACCTTATTGTGGACTATCAGAGAGCAATGGATTCATGTATACTTTAGAGACACATTTTTTGCCAACATGTCGACAACACAACGGAGTGAGAGCATGAATGCAATATTTAAAGATCATGTAAATAATCATTTTCCCTTATTTAAATTTGTCCAAGAATTTGAGAAGGTGGTTGAAAATCGATATGACAAAGAAGATGAAGAAGGCTACAGATCTAAGGATGGACAACCAACACTATGGTTTTTTTCTCCCATTGAGAAACATGCAAGGGATATCTACACTAGATCAGTTTTTAAGATTTTCAAAGAGCAAATGAAGTTGACCTCATGCTATGATTTAGGGAAGGTTAGTAAAGAATCTATATATAAAATTTCACGTGTTGGCGGTGAGTCACTTGCCTTTATATCAAAGAATAGCTACCAAGTACATGTTAATCTAAATAATGAAGAATTCTTTTATGAATGCAAGCTATTTGAGTTTTCTGGCATCTTATGTGGGCATATACTAAAAGTGATGCTTTATCTTAAATTTCATAAGATACCACCTCTATATGTGCTTAATAGATGGACTAGGGATGCAAAAACTACAACTACAGATCATTATGTTAAAGAGACTTGTGAAGAAGTTGATGGTAGTACCCCTTTGGGAAGGTACAAATCACTTTGTAGATCGGAAATGAAGTTAGTTGGTATAGCTTCTAAGAACAAAGACAGTTACCTTGAGGTGCACGAGCTTTTTGAAAAAACCTATGACAACATCATGTCCTTGCAAAAAGATATGGGAATGGTTTCTTGTGAAGAAGGCTTGCCATCGTCTCAAAATCACATTCCAACACAAGGTAGTCAATGTGTGCTCCAGATTCAAGATGTGGAAGATGGAATGGAAGCAAGAGATCCACCTCCATCACATTGTAAAGGAAATAGGAAGCCACAAAGGTTTAAGCCACAAGCCGAGTTAAAGGAAAAAAGACAAAGGACATTCAGTACATGTAACGGAAAAGGGCACAATAGTCGTACATGCAAATCCAGGGTTAGTTGATTTATTTCATTTTTATTCTACTTGTTTTATTAGATTTTCATTTTCCTAGTCACTCATGTTGTGAAAATTTATTCAGGTTGGCAAGGATACATCTGATGCTCATGATCTTCACCAAGTTTACGAGACTGAAGAAGAATAAGATGCAGATTGATGCTCATGATCAATTTGCCTAGGGGTCTTGTAACCATTTATGTGTTGCAACTATGTATTCATGTATGCATGTTCAGTGCCGATGTATTAATGTATGCACGCTCAGTGATGAAACAGAAAATTCTATTCTTACTAGATCTTTTCTGTAATGCTTATCCAAAATGCTGAAATGAATGGACTTTTTATTGGATTTAGTTCAGTTCATGTTTGGCTCGAATGTTGTGGATTTCTGCAATTTTTCAATACTGTTATCTGCTTCATGATGTGGTGTTTGTATGTGTGCATATGGTGGAGGTTATCCATTGTGTTTGCTAAAATGCTTTCGATTTAATAGAAGATGAATTCTTGGCATCTTCTATAACCTCTTAAAGTAGTAATGAACAAAATATGTACATAAAGAAACTGACCACAACAACTGATGATGTGTTGGAAATCAACTACATATAATATGAACAGAATGAAATAGCCAGTAGTACTTGAGGTTTGAAAATAGAGCCAAAAGGCAAGTGGTTACAAAAGCCAGCATGTTGGCTTACTGCTGCTCGGGAGTATGCAATAGCTCTTGTTGCTGCCTAGCTGTGTGTGTAAATCCAATTCATACTTTAGTTCATACTTTAGTTCTTTTTAGATTAAATCCAATTCACTTTGGTGGTATATGTAATTGAGTCTTCGGTGAAAACCAGTACAGTAGTCTTTATTGGATTGTCATTATAGTACAATAATGTGATATGTGGTGTATGTCCAATAAGTACAATATTAATCCATTAATTTTCTTCAAGTGCATACTCCACCAAAGTGTCAATGGAACGCACAGATCTCCAACAATACAATAATTTACTGCATATTGAATTTTTTGCTTCTTCAAGTGCACAGATCTCTGCAAATCTTCATTACTGAATTAATCCATTAATTTTCTTCAGTAGCATTCAATTAACCCTTAGTTCAATTCATGATCTGGTTTCCCTTAGTTCAATTCATGATCTGGTTGGCAAAGTAAAGTGTGCAGTTGAAGTAAAACCCCTTTGTTCCCTCTATCGTCCATGAACACGAGAACTTGTAGCACATTTTTTTATTACAATAAGATGATATGCTTTCCTTGAACTATCTAGTAAATCCCACCAATGCGTTGAAGCCAAATGTCATCTTCAGGTGGATGCCAGGTATCCCATTTCAATTACACAAAGTATATACATGTTGTTGCATATTGTCTAGGCTTCTCAGATTTCCCAGACCACCACGTTGCAACATGTAGGTAGGCCAATTCTATTTTGTAGTGTTCAATTTTCTACATAATTAAGACCTACATTACCAATATGTAATACTGATCGAGCAATCGTTGTGGATTGCAGTGATTGATTTTTTCTGATTTGAAACTACATGGTTAAGGATTGTATTACCAATACGTGTAATAGGATGGTATTCATTCATATGCAAGTACATGATCGACAGAGCTTCATAGGTTGGATCATATCCATTTTTACATTCAGACTGGAACAAACAAGTAAAATAGTAGGTAGCATTCATTCATTCAGTGTCAATGGAACGCACAAGTAAAGCCAATGGTGGGTAACATTCATTAATTCAGAAACTAGTATAGATATTCATAGATTACAACTCCAACCACAACTACATCACACTTACTAACTACAACACACTTACTAAACCATACTATATACTCGTTCTTTGTTAATACCCACAACTTACTAACATGGTCCTGCATACACAACAAGAAAAAAGACCTAAGAAGCCACCAATACAGCTACACAACACCTATATTTGGTAACAACTTTTTCTTCCCTCATCGTAGACATCTTCAATCCTTCTTCAAGCCGTTTCATCTTGATAATATATTCCCTAGGAATGTTCACAGGTTCATCAACCCATTGGAAGAATCGGAAATGAGCAGTTCCCTACACACAAAAATGAAAATCAATACATGCTTACTGAACTCAAAATTGGTAATTGAAGATACCATTCATTGGTTGAAACCTATTTGTTGAAGTTGGGACAACCAAGAAATTTTCAGCCATAATTCTTCTCAGTCCAGGCTGTCTTAGCTTGAAGTACCAGACCACAGTAGCAATGTTGGTTAATGCTTCCACTCCCGTTAAATGCTCTTGAACAAACAGAACCAGGGTTGCTTCCAACTCCCATCATAGTAGTTAGGGAAGAGTATCCCAGAAAATAGGGGGATTCAGATGAACAGGTAGACAAAAGGAGGAGGGGGGAGAAGATCTAATGGGGAAGACGATCTAAAGAGGGAAGAAGACCACTGGAACAAAGATGCCCAAATCGGAAAATCACCTCTCACCTGGGAATTCGGATGATCCTCAGTGGGTCGCTGCTTATTCTATCACGTCACCTTGTGTTGGTGATGCCACCTGTCATCGGATTGTTGGCTATGATGCTCACCAAGATCGCTGTTGCTATGCTGCTCTGAGAGAGACACAACCGGCGGGGGAGCTAGACAGTGGGCAGAGGGCAGAGACAGAGGGCGGAGAAAAGTAGAATCTTCACGTCGGTCGGTCGGTCACCAGCCACTGATGAAGATCGCCAAGCCTGGTTCGGCTGCCAACAGAACAAGAGCAGAGAGCTGGGGAGAGAGACGACAGAGGAAATCAGAAGGAGGGAGAGAAGAGCGGGGGAGAGAGAGGGTGGATGGAGGAAAGCGGAAGGAGGGAGAGAAGAGCAGGGCTGAGAGAGGGAGAGATAGCGGGGAGAGAGAGGGTTGGGTGACAGTGGGAGAGGGTGGACCCAGCGCCTCTGACATGCGTTAGTGGGCGGGATTATTGCCAGTCGCTGATGAAAATCGGGGGAAATCTAAGGGCTTAAAAGTTGATTGTATCTCAGCCCCAATACACTTAAGTGTATCCCAGCCTAACTCTCTCTCTCTCTATCTCTCTCTCTCTCTCTCTCTCTATATATATATATATATATGGTATGATTATAAAAAAGGAATAGAATAATCATTAAAAAAATGGTTGGGATAGAAGTAGCCAAACCATTTGAAAAATTGATTAAACAACGCCAAACTCATCAATTTTATGCGGGATTGTATCCCTAATGCCCCGTGTCATAGATCCTCAGTATATGGGGGTTACCGATTTTGAAGTCTGAGAAATGAGTAGGACACGAAGCCTGTAATTTGGTGGTAGTGAAGCTCCTTATCAGATTTTATGTCGCCCCAATCGCAAGGTGAGTTTTAATAATCTGATCTGCTAAATGCTGCTAATGGCTAAGTTGCATTAAAGTCGATAGTGGCTGAATCTACCAATGCAAGCCTCTTACCTTTTAAAGGGAGGACCCAAAAAAACTAAAATGGTCCATCACTACTGCAGAATAGGCCTTTAGCATCGGTTATTTAAGGCCTTTAGCGTCGGTTTTAATTCGACACCTATGTGGGCGCCGCTAAAAGGCCAACCGTTAGGCGTCAGTTTCCAAACCGACGCCACAACCCTTCGCGCGCCACCGAAAATGCGCCAGCAGGGGGGTATATGCGTCGGTTATTAGTTTTGAAACTGACGCCATAAACCTTCGCGCCACAGAAAGAGCGCCATCTGGGGCACTATCAGCGTCAGTTTATTAGTGATAACGGACACGATCTCACCTGTTGCCACAGTCGTGCTGGCCAGCACGGCCGTGTTGTCTGACCCACTGTCACGACCGTGCTGGTCAGCACGGCCGTGGTGTCTGGCCCACTACCACGACCGTGCTGGCCAGCACGGTCGTGGTGTCTGGCCTCATTAGGGAAATCGACGTCGGTTACTAGTAGGGCAACGAACACCAGAACCATCAATGTCAGTTTATTATTGATAACCGATGCCACATCACATGCATTAGGCGTCAGTATAATTATTTATCCGACACTGTAATCATTTGTCATCGGTTTTAAACAAATAATCGACGTCTATTTCATTTTTTTTTCTTTTCAGTCTGCAGGCCAGCTGTGGCTGGTCACAGGATGAGAAACATATAGTTCAGTTATGAACTGCAGGTTTTACGACATCCATTGATATCGGACAACAACAGGCCACAAACTTGCAAAATTAACAACATTAATTTTCACACATTTAGCAACCTATAGTTCCATTCAATTTTCACACATGTAGAAACATTCATGTAGCAATTTGCAGTTCTATTCATTTTCACATTCACACATGTAGAAACATTCATATAGCAGCCAACAATTTCATTCATTTTCACATTCACACATGTATAAACATTCAGATACATATAGAAACATTCAGACATGTAGAAACATTCACACATATTATAATTCAGAAATTCATTTACAAAATATCATTATTTAGTCATTATTCGCTATCAACGTCACAATTATATGTTAAAACCCCCACTACTTGTATGGTTGTTGCCCATTCTTCTCTTACATCATTTAATTCTTTCGTCGTATAGGGAGCATGTACATTTGGTAAGGCCTTTCCTGTAGTGTGATCAGTTTTAAACACCTGCAAAGAGAATGATGTATATATAATTAATAATATATAAATAAGATTGATATATTTCATATAATCTAATGAGACTATATATAATACCTCAGGAATGGTATCGATGTCCACTGCGGCATATTTGAAAATCATGTGCATAAATTACATCACATAGTATGCACATGCCCATCCGTTGTCTTGTGTAGCACACTATAAATTGAAACATACAAAATATTAAAAAATACAACTAATTAAGCACTATTCACATAAATAATATATACATTGCAGTCGGGAACTTACTTCCACGTTTCTCCAAATTATTGGCTGGTTCTTTTTCCTGGGGACCTTTCCTCCAGCCTTTTTGAACTCATCTAAATCCCTACATGGTAATGTAACACAGTACATTGCATAATTAAATAGTAATGTAATAACATATGTTAACAGATATGAAAATGAAATATTTCTCACCGGAATAATACCATTTTCATTTTGTGTCCATATTTTGAATTCAATTTAGTCCCCTTAGGATCTAGATAATAGATAGTGAACATCTCGGGGATAATAACTAGTAACTCCCAATGCATACCACTAGAGGTAAAAAAGTTAAAAATTAATAACTTAAAATCCACAATAAAAATGTAATTTTCTTAAGTCCAAATTATAAGAAAAGTAAACTTACTCCACATTGAATGGAGCTATTATCACAGTCTTGTTATTTTGAGAAAAAATTGTAAAAGCATCACAGCAGTATTGTTGAACTGACGGAGGGTCTTTAGCTACTAGACTAATCAAAGATGGAATAAAAAATCCTACATGTTTGAATGAAAAATTTGCACATATCTTGTCTAAGTAGTTGCAAAACATGTATTATGTATGCATTAATAAATAAGAAACTAGATCACCAGATCCTACACAAGGTATATGGATGTATAAAGAAGATCTCACCTTATCCATAGCTCTATCATATATGTATTCAGCCAATCATATCGAAACAACCACTACTACAGAAATAGCATTCAGTGTCGCTTTTCTGGGCGTCGGTTATTAAGGAAAACTGACGCCTAACATATAAGGCGTCGGTTGTTTAATAAAACCGACGTCTATATTCGAAGACCAGCCAGACACGGGTACCGCTTTGTATTAAGCGGCGGTTTTTTATAAACAACCGATGCTTTAAGTCGCCCGCGAAATCCATTTTTCGATAAAAAAAAATAGTGTCATTTTCAGCGTCAGTTATCCCTCTCTAACCGACGCTGAAGGTGGTTCCCGCCAAAAATTTCCATGAAAATATCGTCCAATTGGACGTCGGTTGTTTCAACCAACTGACGCTAAAGATGTTTAGGCGTCGGTTGTTGTAAACAACCGACGCTATTTGGGAACTTATAACCCCCCGCGATCACCCGACTCTTCCCCTTTCTTCTATTTCATTGCTACCCTATTGCGGCGATTTTCCCTGTTGCGGCGACTTTCCGGCGCTTCTCTGCTGCTGCTGCTCTCCGGCGCTTCTCTCCGGCGCCCCATCTCCGGCGTCCTTCTTCTCCGGCGCCCTTCTTCTCCGCCGCCCCTGCTACTGCTGCTGTCCGCTCGTCGCCGCCGGTCGTTGCCCACCGCCCCTGCTCTCCTCTAGTCGTCGCCGCCAGTAGAAGCAGCTACGGTGCTGTCGTCGTCACCTCCGCCCCCACCGGTAGAAGCAGCTTTACTCGTGCTATCCTCGTGCAAGGTAACCCACAAACCTTCACCACCTTTTTTGTCCTCTGCCTTGCTTTTCTCTGCCGCCGCCAACCTAGAACTCACGCAGGCAGTGCCTAAGTAGGTGTCAGGGCACGCCTAGGGTCCCAAGCCCAGGTGCCCTGCCTAGATAGGCCTCTGGGCAGATGCTTGGGCGGCGCCAGGGCACGTCTAGGCTGCACGTCTAGTGGATTTTTTGCTAAAAGTTATTTACTGATTGTGTTTATTTAATAATGTACTGATACATATGTGATATACCAATCTGATAGTCCATGATAGAACAAAACATAATGATGTTGACTGCAACTTTGTGTGTCATGCTATTCTTAATTAAGTGTATATTTACTTCATAATTGAATGTTTAAGTAAGTTATAGATATCTTGATGATGAACTGTAATGCACACATGTGACATGTTTGGAATGTAAATGATGAACTGAAATGCACACATGTTTAACTTATTTTATTGTTGAGTATATTGAGAATCCTAATCACCCTTCTTGCTTAATGATGAACTGTAATGCACACATGTGAATGCTTGGAATTTAAATGATGAACTTTTCCCTAAATTTCCAATCATGCTTTTAAAGACATCAATAATCACCCTAATTTGAAGAACTAGGATTTTAGGTATAAGAATGACAACACATTATTTGTCGGCCTAGAAACCCGTCCAAGATTTACTCATTAGGAGTAAATCTTGGATAGTCCCCGGTTTGGGACTGTTCTTGAACACCTAATCTCACTTAGGATGTAAGTGTATAATGTGTATTGAGTTTTCGAGAAAATTTTGGTAGCATTTCCCCGTTTGTTCTCTAAGTACATATGTACTTAGAGAACAGCGGGGAAATGCTGCCGAAATTTTCTTGAAAACCCAATACACATTATACACTTACTAGTGAGATTAGGTGTTCAAGGATGGGATAGGTGGTACACACATTTATTATATATAAGAATGACATCACATGTGTTTGTTGGCCTAGAATGTGAACAATCATTGTTTTTTATATTACTTGTACATTGATATAAATTAGAATGAACAATCACTAAATTATATACTGTTTGTATGGAGTCCGGCTTCATTTCAGATATCTATTATTGTGTTTGTTGGCCTAGAAACCCGTCCAAGATTTACTCATTAGGAGTAAATCTTGGATAGTCCCCAGTTTGGGACTGTTCTTGAACACCTAATCTCACTTAGGATGTAAGTGTATAATGTGTATTGAGTTTTTGAGAAAATTTTGGTAGCATTTCCCCGTTTGTTCTCTAAGTACATATGTACTTAGAGAACAGCGGGGAAATGCTGCCGAAATTTTCTTGAAAACCCAATACACATTATACACTTACTAGTGAGATTAGGTGTTCAAGGATGGGATAGGTGGTACACATTTATTATATATAAGAATGACATCACATGTGTTTGTTGGCCTAGAATGTGAACAATCATTGTTTTTTATATTACTTGTACATTGATATAAATTAGAATGAACAATCACTAAATTATATACTGTTTGTATGGAGTCCGGCTTCATTGTAGATATCTATTATTGTGTTTGTTGGCCTAGAAACCCGTCCAAGATTTACTCATTAGGAGTAAATCTTGGATAGTCCCCGGTTTGGGACTGTTCTTGAACACCTAATCTCACTTAGGATGTAAGTGTATAATGTGTATTGAGTTTTCGAGAAAATTTTGGTAGCATTTCCCCGTTTGTTCTCTAAGTACATATGTACTTAGAGAACAGCGGGGAAATGCTGCCGAAATTTTCTTGAAAACCCAATACACATTATACACTTACTAGTGAGATTAGGTGTTCAAGGATGGGATAGGTGGTACACACATTTATTATATATAAGAATGACATCACATGTGTTTGTTGGCCTAGAATGTGAACAATCATTGTTTTTTATATTACTTGTACATTGATATAAATTAGAATGAACAATCACTAAATTATATACTGTTTGTATGGAGTCCGGCTTCATTGTAGATATCTATTATTGTGTTTGTTGGCCTAGAAACCCGTCCAAGATTTACTCATTAGGAGTAAATCTTGGATAGTCCCCGGTTTGGGACTGTTCTTGAACACCTAATCTCACTTAGGATGTAAGTGTATAATGTGTATTGAGTTTTCGAGAAAATTTTGGTAGCATTTCCCCGTTTGTTCTCTAAGTACATATGTACTTAGAGAACAGCGGGGAAATGCTGCCGAAATTTTCTTGAAAACCCAATACACATTATACACTTACTAGTGAGATTAGGTGTTCAAGGATGGGATAGGTGGTACACATTTATTATATATAAGAATGACATCACATGTGTTTGTTGGCCTAGAATGTGAACAATCATTGTTTTTTATATTACTTGTACATTGAAGGATTGCTAATTGATAAAAGATCACAATTTTAGAGACATGTATGTTTATACAAATGCTAAATGTTTTCCTTATTCTAGTTGATACAAATGCTAAATGTTTTCCTTTTTAATGAAATTTTCAGATGGCTCACCATGATGAGAATGATGTCCATGATGAGCATGAAGTCCATGATGAGCATGTTGTCCATGACGAGCATGGCGAGGATACCAACGTAAGTTCTAAAAACATATCCCGTATTTCTATAAAATTCATTATCTTCTAGTTATGCCATATATCCTATATTTCTATATTGGCTTAATTCAGTGTGTTTATTTTTGTCAAATTTTAGGTTGATGATGCACAGCTACCCACTGAAGCAATTGAGCAACTTGATGCGCAACAACAAAAACTTAACAAGAAAAGGGGTATCACTCTGTTGAAAAGTTACTTGCGCTGAGTGGCAGTGGATCCAAATTGGTTGTGGAGTTTGATAATGGAGGGAATGCAATTGGAGTGAACCGCAATAATTTTATAAACTATCTTGGGGTTGTCACTCGAAGCCATTGTGGTGTTAAGTATGATAATTGGCATAAAGTTCCTCAGGCGAAGAAAGACTTGATATGGAAAGATTTATGCGTGAGTTATTATTATTTGCAATTCTATTTTGTAGATTACAAATTCTATTATTTGCAATTATATTTTTGGTACTAGTTAATAACATTTCTATTTTACAGAATCTGTTTGCATTGGATGAGATGTTGCATCGTAAAAGTGTGATGCAACGCGCTGGAAAGATGCTTAGGAATTACAGGACAAATCTGAACAGAGAATACATAAGACAGGGTGATAAGAAGAAGAAGTCAGCCCTTGAACAATGGAACTTCTTGGACAAAGAAGATTGGGACAATTTTGTTGCTTCAAGAAAATCTTAAGAATTCAAGGTATTAGGCGTCACTCCCATTTTAATTAATATACATTGTATTCACCTATTCAAGATTAACATTTAGTGCTACTAACCTAATTATAAATGTGCATACTAACTAGGCCCTCAGTGACGCACAAAAAGCAAGGCGTGCACTGAATGTACATGACCATACTATGGGTCCAAAAGGCTATGCAAGCGTTCGCCAAAGACTACAGGCGGAGTCTGCGGCTACTCAGGAGTCTGCGACTACTCAGGAGTCTGCGGCCACACCCTTCCCTCGCCATGATATCTGGATAGCTGGCAGGAAAAACAAGAAGGGTGAAATAAAGAAGCCCGAAACTGCTGAGGCGGCTGCAAAAATGGTAAAATACAACTCTTAGAGCAATCATTTGAATATTGATTATTTGTGGTGTTAACTTACCAATTTTTGTTTATGGTGATTAGAGGGAGCTGCACGAGCAGAGGAAACAAGGCACGTTCATCCCTAAGGGCACAAGGGATGAATTGACAGTTGCTCTGGGTAACCCAGAGCATCCTGGACGTGTTAGAGGTGTCGGCGCTGGTGTAGGCATCAAAGCATTCTTTGGGCCATCCCAGCGCAAACCCAGAGCGGGACTTTCTCAAGAAGAGGTAACATATTCTATTTTTATAATGTTACTGCAAAAGGAAATTCATTAATAAAAAGCTAATATTTGTTTTATCCATGTATAGGAGAATAAGAGAGTCGAGGATATAGTTTCTAAGAAGCTCAATGATGTGGTTGCTGAGAAGGTCAAGGAAGAATTGCTGTGGTGGCAGGCATCTCAGGCTTCCAATCAGCCTATGCCGACCCACTCTTCTCCTGGTGCACAGACTGCAAGTAATCCTGGAGACCCATCGCCTAACACGTCTGCTGTAAGTATTGTTTATGACATTGTAGCTAGTCTTTTCAAGATGATATGTTTTCAAGATGATATGTATATATGTATAACATTCTTTACGTAAATTTGTAGGCATTGAAGCCATGCCGCTTAAGAATGGAAAACTATGTTGTTGCAGAGGCGCAAGCTTACCAGTCCCTTCCTGGGGCAATGTTTCATGGGACTCCAATGCCGTAGGGCTACATTCGTGTGAGCCCGATACATGTATTACCCGATTGGAGGGAAGTTGAGTTGCCATATGCCCACCCAGATATTGATACACTTGGTGAGGCAGAAAGCGGGGTCATATTGTGGCCCAAAGCAGATGTCCTCTACACGACTGAAATTGTAAGATAAATTTACATTGATTTAGACTATTAATGTGTATATATGATGTCAACTGATCTGAAATTATATATACAGGTTAAAAAGAAGACACCAGGAGCACCTAGGCCTCCACCTCCAATTCCCGCATTACCAACTTGGGTTCCAACTGACCTACAATACCCGTTAGGTCCTGCTTGTAGGGGAATGGCATGTTGGCTACGGGCACATAATATACTTTGCCCTATAATTGTTTCTTTAGATGCAGATTATGCAGGTCAATCATACGACAGCTCTTTATTTATACAAGATATTATTGAGCTGTTTATGTATGATTGGTTGAATACATCAATGATAGAGACATGGATAAGGTGAGATCTTGTTTATACATCCATATACCTTGTGTAAGATCCGGTGATCTAGTTTCTTATATATTAATGCATACGTCTATATGTTTTGCAACTACTTAATCGAAGATCATTGCAAACAATTTGCATATGATCATGTGGGATTTTTGATTCCATCATTGATTAGTATTGTAGCTAAAGACCCTGATAGTGTTCAACAATACTGTATAGATGCTTTTACAATTTTTGGTCATCAAATGAAGACGATAATAATAGCTCCATTCAATGTCAAGTAAGTTTGCTTTATTTATAATTTGGACTTAAGAAAATTCCATTATTATTTTGCATTTTGAGTTATTAATTGTTAACTTTTTACCTCTAGTGGTAGACATTGGGAGTTACTAGTTATTGTCCCCGGGACGTTCACTGTTTATTATCTAGATCCCGCAGGAAGTACATTAAACACTAAAATTGGACACGTAATGAGAATGGCATTATTCTGGTGAGAAATATTTCATTTTTTATATCCGTTAACATCTTTTATTACATTACTATTTACTTATGCAACTTAGTGTGTTATATTAACATGTAGGGGTTTAGATGCATTCAAAAATGCTGGAGGAAAGGTCCCAAGGAAAAAGAACCAGCCATTGTCTTGGGAGAACGTAAAAGTAAGTTTCCGACTCCCCGACTCCAATGTATATATTATTGATGTGAATTCTGCTTAGTTGTATTATTTTGTATGTTTCAATTTATAGTGCGCTACACAAGACAATGGCTGGGCATGCGCATACTATGTGATGCGATTTATGCAGATGATTATCAAACATGCCGCATTGGACATCGATACCATACATGAGGTATTATATATAGTCTCATTAGTTAGTATGAAATATATCAATCTTATTTTTATATTATTACTTATATATATACATCATTCTCTTTGCAGGTGTTTAAAACTGACCACACTATAGGCAAACGCTTAAAAAATGTACATGCTCCATATACGAGGGAAGCATTAAATGAAGTAAGAGAAGAATGGGCAATAGCTGTACAAACAGTGGCAACTGTAAGATATAATTGGGATGTTGATAGTGATGATGAATGATACTTTGTAAATGAATGTTTCTGAATGTTAAAACATGTATTTGAATGATTCTATATGTGTGAACGTGACAATTGAATTGATGTCTGAATGTATCTACTTGTGTGAATCTTTTTATGTTAATTTTGCAGGTTTGTGGCCTGTTTGTAGGCTGATATCAATGGATGTCGTAAACCTGCAGTTCAGAAAACTGAACTGCAGGTTCTCATCCTGCTGACCAGCCACAGCAGGCCTGCAAACAGATTTATAAAAAAAAAATAGATATAGGCGTCGGTTATTTACCGATAACCGTCAGCACAGACTTACAGCGTCGGTTTTTTGTTGAACACTGACGCCAAAAGTGTTCGCGCTACAGGAAATGGGAGTCATCTAGGACACTTTTCTGCGTCGGTTGTTTAGTATATAACCGACGCAAAAAGCGTCCTAGATGACGCTGTTTTCTGTGGCGCGAACCCTTTTGGCGTCGGTGTTTTATAATAAACCGACGCCGTGATGTTAAATAGGCGTCGGTTTTTTAACCGACGCTGAAGTGTCCAACCTTTTAGCGGCGCCCACATAGGCGTCGTTCAGAAACTGACGCCAAAGGGGGTTAAACAACCGACACTAAAAGGCACTTCTGTAGTAGTGAACTCTAAAATATCTTGTATAAAAAGTTTGCTTTCGTATGATTGACCTGCAGCATCCGCATCTATAGAAACAGTTATAGGGAAATTTATATCATGTTTGCCTAACCATATTGCCATACCCCTACAATTAGGACCTAACAGGACAGGTAGGTCCTGTGAAACCCAACTTGGTAATGTAGGAGGTGGAGGTGGAGGCCTAGATGCTCTGGGTGTCTTCTTTTTAACCTGTATATATATTTAATTTCAGATCAATTGACATCATATACACACACTAACAATTTAACGTAATGTAAATTTACCATACAATTTTAGTATAGAGGACATCCGCTTTTGGCCACAATATCACTTCGCCTTCTGCCTCACCAAGCGTTTCACAATCTGGGTGGGCATATGGCAATGGAAGATCCATCCAATTGGGGAATATACGTAGCGGGCTCACACGAACCCAACCAGCTGGTAATGGAGACCCATGAAATATTTCCCCTAGTAGGGATGGGTAAGTCGACGCCTCTACAATGACAAATTCTTTACTTTTTAGACGGCATGGCTTCAACCCCTACAAATTTTTGTATAAATAATGTTATATACATATATACATATCATCTTGAAAAGACTAGTTACTATGTCATAAAAATACTTACAGCGGATGTGCTAGGTGGTGGGTCTACAGGATTACTCCCAACCTCTGCAGTAGGAGTAGAGCGGGATGCCATAGGTATTGTCTACTGAGTGGCAGTCAGAGATGTCTGCCACTTGCTCATTGCTTCTTCAAGTTTCCTATCAACTATCTTATCTACCTATACATGGATAAAAGAAATGTTATCTTCTAATTATTGAATTCTCTTTTACAGTAACATTATAAAGAAAGAATAGGTTACCTCTTCTTGTGAAAGTCCCGCTTTTGGGACATGTTTGCGCTGGTATGGCCCAAAGAATGTTTTGATGCCCACACCAGCGCCTGCAGCTCTAACACATCCAGGATGCTCTAGGTTACCCAGAGCAACTGTTAATTCATCCCTTATGCCCTTAGGGATGAATTTGCCTTGTTTCCTTAGCTCGTGCAGCTCCCGCTAATCACCAAAACAAAAATTTGTAATTAAACATCACAAATAATCAATATTCGAACGATTGCTCTAAGAGTTGTATTTTATCATTTTTGCAGCTGCCTCAGCAGTTGTGGGCTTCCTTATTTCTCCCTTCTTATTTTGCCTCCCAGCTATCCAGACATCATGGTTAGGAAGAGGTGTGGACCCTATAGTAGAGGAATCCTAAGTAGCAGCAGACTGAGCAGTAGACTCAACCTGTATTCTTTGGCGAATGCATGCATACCCCTTTGGACCCATTGTGTGGTCATGCACATTCAGTGCACGCCTTGCTTTTTACACCTCACTGAGGGCCTAGTTAGTATGCACATTAATGATTTGGTTAGTAACACTAAATGTTAATCTTGAATAGGTGAATACAATGTATATTAATTAAATTGGGAGTGACGCGTAATACCTTGAATTCATCAGTTTGTCTTGAAGCAACAAACGTGTCCCATTCTTCTTGGTCCAGGAAGTTCCACTGTTTAGTGGTTGTCTTCTTCCTTTTGTCACCTTCTTTTATGTATTCTCGGGTGAGATTTGTCCTATAGTTCCTTAGGACTCTCTGATAACACCCAAATTAGTGCATATTTTCTATGCATTTTATCTATAGTTTTGTGCCAATTTAATGTTAATATGCACTCTTTTGTTCATGTTTTATGCTTTTTGTCTCGTATTAGATAAAAGTAGTAAAAATAGCCAAAAATGTAGCTAATTAGCCAATCTTTGACTTGCAGGCACCGAAACTAGCCAATTTTGGGACTCTCAAGTACCGAACCTGAAAAGACAAGAATTCCAACAACTGGCCGATATGGCTGCCCGATAGGGCCTGGCCGATACAGTTGCCTGATACGGTTTGGCCAATACGGCTGCCCGATACGTCCTTCCCGATACAGGTGCCTGACACGATCTTCGGGCGACAGTCATATTTGCCCACCTGATGCCTCAAGATCGAAGCCACGGATGAAGGACACGTGGACCAATAAAAGCTACAAATCTCATTAACTCGCTACCTATAAATAGCAGCTGCCAACCTATAGAGCGAGGGAGGAGCCGGAGGGAGGACTCTGCAAAAGCTAGTGCCTAGACCAAGGAGCTAGTGTGTCGAGTTCCCCAAGAGTCTACTGCCCGATACAGTTGCCCGATACGGCTGCCCGATATGGTTGCCCGATACGGTCTGCCCGATACAGTTACCCAATACGGTCTGCCCGATACGGTCTGCCTGATACGGTTGCCCAATACGGTCTAGAGAGAGAGAGAGAGCTGAGGAGTCCAGAGGAACGAAGAGAAGACCCAAGGGCCGAGATCTGACCTGCACAGAGGCCAAGGAGCGAGAGCCACCTCTCCTCTACGGGCTATATCTCTTCCCTATTCTCTTTTATTCTACTGCATTCCTTTGTTTTTTATATAAATGATGTTTATCCATCTTTGTTCGGTGCCAACTATGCTTATCTATGGCTAGTTAGCTCCTTCTTGGCTATGTAGCCCGATCTGGGCATGTTTATATACTTTTGCCTTAAGCAAGTAGATTCATATCAGATCTAATATGTTGCATGTTCTATTTTCTCTTTCTAAGTTATGATTGCTAGTTTGGTTGATCTCTTACTCGCTTGAACTGCTATTTCTGCCTGTATTGAGAGATCTGTAGTAGGAACAGCTAAGAGATGATAGTTTGGATCTGAACCCGAGAGGAGGATGATCCAAGGTATTCTGTTCCTAACACCCCAGAATATCCTAAGACCCGAGAGGGAACTTAGGGTATTCTGAGGTGTTGATATATCATTCCTTGAGAGAGGGTCATTGACATATTGTTGATGGTTTTAGTCACGTATCACGAGAGCGAGTGGGACGACCCCACAGGATAGATGCCACCGTGCATACTAGATGCTTGCTTGGGTGTTCAAGGGTTGTCTACGCCTGAGAACGAGTGCATAGACTGCCCCGTTTGTGGTTACATAGCCAGGAACTCTCTTTCTCTATTTAGTAGACTCACGAGCTCTGTTTTGTTTTGTTTTGTTTTCTTTGTTTTGTTTTACATCGTGACAACCCGCTAGACTAGTTCTAGCACTTACTTTTATCGACTATCTTCTTGGCTTATCTGACTAAAGAACGAGATTTGTGGCATCCTAAACGTCACCACGTCCCTATGTTCGACCCTGTATATCTACTTCGACCCCGTAATAAAGTTGCGGGGGCCTAGAAGGTTTCGGTTTATAAATTTAAAGCTTGATTCCTTCCTTTGTCCCGCGTTCATTTCCAGACGCGTGAAAAAGGCCGATCAACTTTTTGCGCCATTGTCGGGGACGTGGTTTTCCACATTTACACGCCTAGTAAATTTTTGTTCTGTCACTATAAGCCTGTATATACATGCATAGTTTTCCTCTTGCTTTACGCATACTTGTTCATATATACTAAATCACTTTTCTTTTTCTCATACCTTTTTTAGCCATGGACCTTGCTTCCACAAGACAAGTCATCTTGTCCGCCTATCCTCCTAAGTTTTTCCGTAGTTCCGACTGCTGGCAAATAATTGAAGGTCGTGCTCTACAGCTAGTCAAGTTATACTTACCTCCATCGTCGTCATTTGTCGAGATTCTAACAACGGAGACTGCCAGTCAGCCCTCGACCCCCATGCTATCATGGGATCAAGAACTGATTAAGGAAGTGGAGTTGTCTAGGGAAAGTATTCAAGCACTCACCTCCTTAGCCCCTCATCTCCAAGAAGATGTCGATCCAATGCAACAACTACTAGAAGAGCAGGATCGTTATCTCAAAGTAGCCACCGAGGCTGTAGACCGCAGTAGTAGTATACTTCAAACTGTTGAACAAGGATCCATCCTAAAGCATCAGTTTGATACAGCGGGTTCCCCTTATATGTGCATGGCAGAATCGATGGGTCTCGAAAGCATTGCTGCTCAAGTACAACAACTTCATGATAAAGATGTTGAACAAGGCAGGAGGCTCCAAGAGCTCACCGATTTGGTTACAATTCGGTTACAACTGCCATCACAAGACAATAAAGATGTTAGTCATCAAGACCATCCCATTGGGTATGAAGTGGAGTATGAATCACCATCCTATTTAGACCATCAACTGGATCCACCAGGATTTTTCTATGAAGACCAACCCACTTGGGAAAGCCCTTCATTCTATCCAGTTGACCCAACTGATGAACCAATGGAAGAAATGATTCATAGACATGAATGGGTCCATGATGATGATGATGTAGACTCGAAAAGCCGATCAACCTCACAACCAGAAGGTTGGTTTGAGGAACCAAAGTTAGATATTGAACCAGAATAGAGTGACATTTCTCATATTGAGACTTGTCATTTCGCTTTGAGCAGTACACCAACCATGGTTTGGAACAATTTGTTCGACGACGACAACGACAACTGCTCGACATGGATCAGTGAGTATAGTAACGAAGACGAGTTGGAGCAGCACGAGCCATCATTCGCCACCATACCTTTACAAGGCTTAATGGATGTCAAGGGGGTAGGATGGATGGTTCACTACAACATGGCCGTTGAGCATGAAGACACCCCTGACTCCACACCAGGTGATAAGCTTGGGGTGGTAGAACCACAAACAGATTCTTCAGGGGGTACTTTTTGCTCAGAAGATGATTGGATGACTCAGACGGTACATGAAGATTTATCTGAGCATCCAACCTCAAGTACAGAGATGGAAAGAGAAGATATGAGTCCTCAAGATAATGTCCAACCTCTCTCATCTATCTCATTCTGTGTCGAAATCCCAGGACCTTCATTTTCAGAATCATATAATGAAAGGTACCCTGAGGATGAAATGCTGAAGAATTCATCCCAGTGCAGTTCAAGCCACTTCCAGCACAAAGATGACTTCACTGATTCGCCAGATTTCACTTTGCTTCTTTGGACTCGGAAGGGCCAACACATCCGCCTATTCTACTCCTACTATGTGGCGGAACCCGTCGGCAAGACACAGGTGACACTAGTCCCAAAACTTAGGATTTGGGATCCCAGTGTCGGTATCGTGGGGCAACCACCCCCTTTTCTATCACCCAACCTCTCGCCCTTTTATTACAATAAATTTTGCTTTTCATGTTCTTGTTGGTTAATTTCTTTCCTCTAACTGTTTTGATATCCTTGCACCCATGCATCATCTTTAGAACTTCAATAACTGTCATTAAACTCATGCATTCCTGTCTCACTATTTCAAGTTTGAGTCTTGCTCGAGGACGAGAAAATTTTTAAGCTTGGGGTGGTAGGCTTCACCCTTATTTTCTCCTCACCCTTCTTGCATGCATGTTTATTTCCTGCATTTAGTTTTAAATTTTCAAAAAAAAATTCAGCTTTTTAGCTTTGCAATTATGGCTATATGGTGTGAATCTAATAGATAAATGCTTGACTTCATGCCTAGTTGCACAATTTTCATCATAAAAATTGATTGACCTTTTGCTTGACTCGCTCTTTGACTCTTTCCTTGAGTTTGGTAATAAATCTAAGGTTATGTCTCTTTTTCATAGCTTAAAGCTAGATTCCCTTGATCTATGTCGTGAATGGTGAACTCATGGTAAAGGACTGTTAGAATGAGCTAAAACACGATCAAAGAATCCTAGTTGTGGATTCACAAGTTTGCCTCTATTCTAAGGATTCTTGAATCATAATTGCAACTTCTCACACGTGTATCAAGCAAATTATGATGGGCTTTGAGCTATGATCAAGATGAAATGTTTCTCCTTGATGGACTACGTGCCTTCTAACATTAGATTGAGTCAAAAAGATGAAAAACATAAAAATGTGCAAAAGAGGCTTGGCCGCCCACAAAATCCCAAAAATATCTATATAGTTCTCACCCAAGCCTAAAAATAGAATTCCTGAGTGTGAACAATAAATGAGTGCTTGTTTTCTCTTTTAGGAGAGTTGAGGATGGTGCCCAGCCGGTGTATGACTGCGCTCACAAACGCGGGTATGTCACGCCTGGTAGTATCACTCCAACTGCTCATTAAAGAGTCACTAGGAACCCCTAGGAGACCTATGAGACTGTCTCAGTAGCAGGGTTGGTTCGAGCACAGTACGAGGAGTTTATCTCACTGCTTTGGACTAACTGGTTCGGACTGCAGGGACTGTTGCTCGTTACATGGACCAACCTGACGCAGATCGAGATCCTCAGAAGTCATTAGAGTCTTTTTGCTTTGTTTCTTAGGACATGAATAAGTGAGAGGCACGTTGTTCCAGATTGGTATGCATGGATTCATGGTGATGGCTCATTGCTCATCACCTGCTTGATCACCTAAATGACAACTCTTTCATGTTTAAATAATTATGATTCAAACCCTCATGAGTATCGACAGGCTTTAGTTAATTCGCTTAATCTTGCTTGGACACTCTTTGATCTTGCTTTGGCAGGATTGTGCTTGTTTGGTGGGGGTTTATTCTGAAATGACATGGATCAAGAGTATTGATGCTTTAAACTATTTTTCTTAACTTTAGCATTTATTGCCAAGCTTAATTTGGATGTTATCTTTTTGTTCTTTGAGCCCAGTCTTGCTTGAGGACAAGCAAGTTTTAAGCTTGGGGTAGTTGATAACACCCAAATTAGCGCATATTTTCTATGCATTTTATCTATAGTTTTGTGCCACTTTAGTCTTAATATGCACTATTTTGTTCATGTTTTATGCTTTTTGTCTCGTATTAGATAAAAGTAGTAAAAATAGCTAAAACTGTTGCTAATTAGCCAATTTTTGACTTGCATGCACCGAAACTAGCCAATTTTGGGACTCTCAAGTACCGAACCTATAAAGACAAGAATTCCAGTAGCTGGCCGATACGGCTGCCCGATAGGGTCGGGCCGATACAGCTGCCCGATAGGGCCTGGACGATACAGCTGCCCGATAGGGCCTGGCCGATACGGTTGCCTGATACGGTCTGGCCGATACGGATGCCCGATACGGCCTTTCTGATACAGCTGCCTGACACTCCCCCTGCCCGACATGGTCTTCGGGCGACAGTCATATTTGCCCACCTGATGCCTCAAGATCGAAGCCACAGATGAAGGACATGTGGACCAATAAAACCTACAACTCTCATCAACTCACTGCCTATAAATAGCAGCTGCCAACCTACAGAGCGAGGGAGGAGCCAGAGGGAGGACTCTGCAAAAGCTAGTGCCTTGACCAAGGAGCTAGTGTGTCGAGTTCCCCAAGAGTCTACTGCCCGATACGGTTGCCCGATACGGCTGCCCGATACAGTTGCTCGATACGGTTGCCCGATACAGTCTGCCCGATACGGTCTTCCCGATACAGTTGCCCGATACGGTCTTCCCGATACGGTCTGCCTGATACGGTCTGCCCGATACGGTCTAGAGAGAGAGAGTCGAGGAGTCCAGAGGAATGAAGAGAAGACCCAAGGGCCGAGATCTGACCTGCAAAGAGGCCAAGGAGCAAGAGCCACCTCTCCTCTACGGGCTATATCTCTTCCCTCTTCTCTTTTATTCTACTGCATTCCTTTATTTCTTATACAAATGATGTTTATCCATCTTTGTTCGGTGCCAACTATGCTTGTATATGGCTAGTTAGCTCCTTCTTGGTATGTAGCCCAATCTGGGTATGTTTATATACTTTTTCCTTAAGCAAGTAGATTCATATCAGATCTAGTATGTTACATGTTCTATTTTCTCTTTCTAAGTAATGATTGCTAGTTTGGTTGATCTCTTAATCGCTTGAACTGTTGTTTCCGCCTGTATCGAGAGATCCGTAATAGGAACAGCTAAGAGATGATAGTTTGGATCTGAACCTGAGAGGAGGATGATCCAAGGTATTCTGTTCCTAACACCCCGGAATATCCTAAGACCCGAGAGGGAACTTAGTGTATTCTGAGGTGTTGATATGACATTCCTTGAGAGAGGGTCATTGACATATTGTTGATGGTTTTAGTCACGTATCGCGAGAGCGAGTGGGACGACCCCACAGGACAGATGCCACCGTGCATACTAGATGCTTGCTTAGGTATTCAAGGGTTGTCTACACCCGAGAACGAGTGCATAGACTGCCCCGTTTGTGGTTACATATCCAGGAACTCTCTTTCTCTATTTAGTAGACTCACGAGATCTATTTTGTTTTGTTTTATTTTCTTTGTTTTGTTTTATATCGTGACAACCCGCTAGACTAGTTCTAGCACTTACTTTTATCGACTATCATCTTGGCTTATCTGACTAAAGAACGAGATCTGTGGCGTCCTAAATGTCACCACGTCCATGTGTTCGACCCCGTATATCTACTTCGACCCCGTAATAAAGTTGCGGGGGCCTAGAAGGTTTCGGGTTATAAATTTAAAGCTTGATTCCTTCCTTTGTCCCGCGTTCATTTCCAGACGCGTGAAAAAGGCCGATCACTCTCCCACAGTGTTGCATCACTCATTTATGATGCAACTTTTCATCCAATTCAAATATACTCTGCAAAATAGAATTACTATTAACTAGTATCCAAAAAATTAGTAATCTACAAAATAGAATTGCTATTAACTAGTATCCAAAAAATTAGTAATCTACAAAATAGAATTGCTATTAACTAGTATTCTATGATCAAAGAGAAAATAAGTATATATTACAACAAGATTAGGGTCTAGCATTAACAGATTAGAGTTTTTGTACGATTAAAACTTTCGGCCAACAAATACATATGTTGTCATTCTTATATATAATAAATGTGTACCACCTATCCCATTCTTGAACACCTAATCTCACTAGTAAATGTATAATGTGTATTGAGTTTTTAAGAAAATTTCGACAGCATTTCCCTGCTATTCTCTAAGTACATATGTACTTAGAGAACAAACGAAGAAATGCTGTCGAAATTTTCTTCAAAACCAAATACACATTATACACTTACATCCTAAGTGAGATTAGGTGTTCAAGAACAGTCCCAAACCGGGGACTATCCAAGATTTACTCCTATTGAGTAAATCTTGGACGGGTTTCTAGGCCAACAAATACATGTGCTGTCATTCTTATATATAATAAATGTGTACCACCTATCCCATTCTTGAACACCTAATCTCACTAGTAAGTGTATAATGTGTATTGGGTTTTCAAGAAAATTTCAGCAGCATTTCCCCACTGTTCTCCAAGTACAGATGTACATAGACAACAAACGGGGAAATACTATCGGAATTTTCTTGAAAATCAAATACACATTATACACTTACATCCTAAGTGAGATTAGGTGTTCAAGAACAGTCCCAAACCGGGGACTATCCAAGATTTACTCCTAATGAGTAAATCTTGGACGGGTTTCTAGGCCAACAAATACATGTGATGTCATTCTATAACATTGATTTTAACATTTCGAGTGTCCATGCATGTTCATCATCAAGATAAAGATTACACATAAATTAGTATGACCTAGGGATAGAGAGATTCATAATTGATTTTAAAATTTTAAACTAGCTCATACATTATCATCAATCTACATCATACAATAGGGATTCATGTAGATGTTAGGGTGACACATCACTACAAAATCAGAGATTTAACATTAGAGTTTTAATATCTTACATAGATTGATCACAAGATTTCAGCAATATAGTTAATTCAAGATTATAGTGAAATGTGTATTAGGGTTTTAATATCTTAATTCAACATGCATCAAAATTTACAGAATTAGGTCAAGCATTAATATTCAATTGCAAATGTATCTTCTTCTTCCTACTCCCTCCTTACCAAATGGATAAAAGCAAGGCCACGACCGTGTGGGCTGGCCACGGTCGTGGCTGTGTTGGCCTACCATGGTCGTGGTCGGCCAACACAGCCACGGTCGTGGCCTTGCTTTAATCCATTTGGTAAGGAGAGGGAGCAGAAGGAAGAAGAGGTGGAGGAAGAAGAAGAGGGGCATGGAGGAAGAAGAAGAGGGCTACCTGTGGAGCAGCTAGAAGCGTGGAGAAGAGCAGCGGCGGTGTGAGGAGCAACATCGGCGGTGAGAATCGAGCAGTGAGCTGGCAGCCAGAGCAGCTAGGCGCAACAGGTGTCCAGGCGGCGGAGGCAGAGGGCAGCAACAAGTGTCCGGGCGGCGGAGGGCAGGAACAAAGGAGTCGGCGAGCACAGAGGGCAGGGAGCGTCGACGGAGGCGAGTAGGGAGAGGGTGGCGGCGGCGAACTAGGAGAGGGTGGGGGCGGAATCGCAGAATCGTCAGACTTATTCTCAATCGCAATGAAACAGAGGAAGGGGAAGAGTCTGCTTCACGCGGATGCTGTTAAGTTACCAATAGGCGTCGGTTAATTAAAAAAAACGATGCTTATGACAAAGAGTGTCGGTTATAAATAAAAAACCGACATCTATACTCAATTATAGTTGTCGGTTTTTATACCAAAACCGACAACTATCCTCATATGTCGACAAAAATAAAATGTTCTCGAATTCTGACCATAGTCGTCGGTTTCTTTAGAAAACCGACGCCCAAAGGGTGTGAAAATTCTCCCAAGAATAGCGCGGGAAAATCTATAGGCGTCGGTTATTATAGTAAAACCGACAACCAAAATGTGCCTACTTTCTGTCTCGCGAAAAACATTTCGTCGTCGGTTTAAGAGTTAATAACCGACACCATATGTTAAATTTTGGAGGTAATTTTTTTCGCTGGAAATTTTGGATTTTGCGGTTAATTTTAGGAGTCGGTTTCTTAATAAGGAACCGACACTGAATAAAAAAGATACACGTGTCTGGTCGTCTTCACAGATAAATGTCGGTTTTGTTTTTGAACCGACGCTTTATGTTTTAGGTGTCGGTGTATTTATACAACCGACGCCGTTAAAAGGGAAGTTATAAATTATTTATGTAGTAGTACATACATTCAAATTTACAATAAACTGACCCTCAAAGTATTTTTTTACAATGAACTGCAGTTCATACGGAAAAAATGCACCACTGAACAACATCCTTCCAGTTTTTCTTACCGTGCCAGCGGGTTCAATAAAGAACATTCTCCTTGCATATCGATTAAAACACTTTTGCTTTTTACTGTAGCATTTGCACCAACATTTACAACTATACCATTGGGCGTCTCTAGTTGTAAGCATTCTTTTAACAGTTCTACTACCTCGTGCATGGGTGGTCGCTCTGCAGATGCAGGCCGTGTGCATGCCAATGCCAGCTCTATGACTTTCCAGACAGAATTAATGTCATACTCACCTTGGAGTCGTTCATCAACAATCTCGCTGATTTCATACCTTTCGAACCATGGCATAACCCAGTGAACTATGTGGTAGATATCCTCATCCTTCTTGAAACTTGCAGGTAGTCCGGTTACTAGCTCTAAGAGGACAATCCCGAAGCTATATACATCACTTTTTGCAGACAATTTCCGAGTTTGGTAGTATCTGTACAAAAAAATATACTTCAGAAGTTTACAATTCGATCTCTTAATTTTTTAACTTCGGCATATAAAACTGGAGGTCAGAAATGAGCACAGGTATTGGATGAACAAATCCATACAGCTGGAGGATAACTTACTCAGGATCAAGATATCCAGGAGTGCCCTGAACATTGGTCGAGATGTGAGAGTTGATATCTTTTTCAAAAGTCTTAGATATTCCAAAATCTGCAATCTTGGCATCCAATTTTCTGTTCAGTAGGATGTTGTTGGGCTTGACATCTCTGTGAATTATGGAAGGGTTGCAGCCCGAATGCAGATACTCCAGGCCTATAGGACAAAATTTTCCATATCATTGTCATGTGAAAAGTATGAAAGTGAAAGAACAATGAATATGAAGTTTTGAGTATGGTTACATAATAACCTTGTGCAGCTTCTACTGCAATTCTTATTCGTTCTTTCCAGCTCAGCGGATTGGTTTTTCCTGCTTTACCTGCATGGGACAAATCATCCGAAGTTTACTATATGTCATATCAAAGTAAAAACCACAGGTCTAGTTCCTGGAATGGAAATGTACTTGACCAGCCAGCCAATTCAGATTGGATGTCCTTTGCTTGAAGGTAAACTGTTGGGAGTGCTAAGAGATGGGAGTTTGGGGAAGAGGTGTGGATGAAATTTTGTATGTTTTTCTTTTCCACATGCAACATTCTTGATCAGATTTACCACATGTTTCTTACCCATATCCACTTTAGATTTTATACTGTCAAGAATATCGTCCATGATAATCAGTGATTAGGATATTTTTTGCTCAAAAGTATTTGGCAAGTTGATTATTTTAAGCATATTTTATTACTATAGACTTCTATGGCTTTGTTGTTAGTGTTATTTGAACACTTGTCCAACAGAATTAGGCCCGTGTATAATATGTATGTATGTTTTAGACGCACCTCTCAGGTGATCATCCAGGCTACCTCCTGACATGTATTCGTAAACTAGTGACAGATTTTCGATTTCCTTGCAATAACCAATAAGTGACACCAAGTTTCTATGGTGAATCCTAGCCAGAAGTTGAGCCTGCACCAATGAATATATGGTTCCACATCAGAATACCACGATATTTCATGCAGATATGATATAGGAGGTATTAGCTACAGTTGTATCTATAAACATCAATTAAAGACAATCTGATTTCCAGACTTCCCATCTTAGGATAGAGAAAGTTGGATCTGTAATGGACTTACCTCTGTTTGGAATTCTCTTGGTCCCTGAGATGATTTTGTTTTATCAAGTATCTTTACCGCTACCTCAACTTTGTTGTCCAACATCCCATGATAAACAGGTCCAAAGCCTCCTCTACCAATTTCATTCTTGAAATCGTCAGTGACTTTGACCAAGTCATTATATGTGAATTGCATGTTTTCCAAGGGGGCAGATGGTAAGAGAAAGGATCCATTGTCAGTTCTCAGTTTGCCTCTGCTCCACAGCTTGCCTTCGGAAGGTTTAGCAGCTAACATGATAAAACGAAGAGAAGTATACTTTACAGGCTAAAAGCTTGTTATTGACAGTTTGTTGTTGTTGCAATAAAAACGATTGTCTTATTAGTTGATAAAAAGTGATACCTGGATTGTCTATTCTTTTTCGTCTTTTAAGTAGAAGACAAACCAGCACTACGAATAGCAAAATGACAACAGAGGCAACTGATACGACCACTGCGATTACCAATGAGCTTTTTTTCTTCTTATTTATGCTACATACTCCTGAACTGGAGCAAGAACCCGTGTTCTCTCCTATTCTGTTACAAAAGAAAAAGAAATTTAAGACAAGTATCTTTCTTTTTTTAAGAGAGCATAAAAAGTATATTTCGGAATGAGGTAAGAACCATACTTCAATACCAGAGCACCAGTAGCTGACCGGTCTACAAGGTCTTTTGGAACTGGACCAGTTAGATTGTTTCCAGACAAATCCCTGAAATGTGGGTAGACGATTTAGGCCATATCTTTGACCAAAGCATCTTGATTTGTTGGGGTTACACTTACAGGTATTTGAGGCGTGTCAGTCCTGCCAGAAAATCAGGTATTCCTCCTCTTATGTCATTTTTTGACAGGTCTCTGAATTTAGAAAATTTGCAACCATATGATTGACAAGCATAAGCTATTGAAAGCAATTTCAAAAATGAAAATAACATGGCGTCCACCGTGTAGAAAGCTAAACTGGTGCATTATGGTACATATCTACTCACAAGTATTGTAGATGTGTCAAGTTAGCAAGGGAAGTTGGTATTTCACCCGTTAATCCAGTAGAAGAAAGGTTCCTGCAAAGTGCCAACTCGATCAAAATTTACTATTTTGTCATCTTTTCAACATTTGGAATCTAGCAGATAAAAAAGTAGCTACTTTAATAAGCCACACTCACAGTGAAATGATTCTTGGACTGTTAAAGCCGTCATAACTACAATCCAAAGCAGTCCAAATGAAAGTCTTTGGAAGACATGGATCACCAATCCACTTTCTCTGCAACTTGTATAATCCTCTGATTGTAGTTATAGCGGCAACTGGGTTGTTTCGGGACCCCACACATTTAGTGTCAAGGCTTAGTCGCACAATATAATCTCGTAAACTAAATTCAGTGCAGGTTTAGTACGCGTAAGATTGCAAAGAGTGGGAGCATACCGTCTAATCCATCAGTTTCAGATTGCTTGGTTTCAACAACTGAGTAAATTTCTACAGCATTGAGGATAGGAGGAAGTGTGGATCCAGCTGCTTGGGTAAGTGAAAGAGCAATTTCATTCCTGTCCGTAGTTTGGGGACGGTATGTACCGCTAACGCTGGTTGTTTGTAAGTACTTTGGTATTACAGTATCAAGTAAACCTCGATCGTTGACTTTAATATTAATCATTCTGGTCTCATTCCCATTAAGCTCTCGCAGTTCAGAGAAGTGCAAGAAAATGTAAAACCAAGGAACTGGCTTACCAACATACGGCCATGAGACATTCAATGAGGATCCAGTTGTTGGAAAAGCTGCGGTCTGCATGACATCTGATGGTGGTTCATAACCGGTTATGGTGGTGACCGCTGATTTGGTAGCCAGCGTTGACCATTCTTGCTTGTTTGAGACTACCCACCGGCGATCATAGGGATCCTTTGGGTACCTGCAGACCAATATTTCGAAAAAAATCATATATATGACGCTGAATTCCATGGTTTTCTTTTTATGTATTGTGTTCAGTGGGGCCTACCCATGTTTACCTGATTGAATTAGTTGCTCCCAGACTTTCTACTGTATGCAGATTCAGTGCTCTTGAGGAATTTATCTGTGGGTAAAGGTCACCTGAGAGTGGCCTGAGCTCAAGGCTTGACATGAAAGGAGTTCCTGAACCTGTATTAACCAGACATATGGAGATCGAGTCTGAGGTGGTAAGGATCATGATATCCTGGTAATACAGGTCGGAAGCGGTGATTGCCATGGCCCTGTACCAGAAGTTAACTCCAATGTACATATCAAACTGTGGAAGCTCGTTTTTCCCGTCATAGTTTCCATAGAAGAAAAGGGCCCTGATCAAATACTTCCTGCCTTGCTTGACAGGATTTATGTTAAAGCAGTTCCGTGTCCCTTCCGGGAAGCTTCTCAGGTCATTAGCTTGGGAACTTAGCCCTGCTCCCCTGAAGTTAGATGCAATTTGGTGGAGCTCCCCGGTGTCTATGTATTCAATGTCTGAAGTATAAGAGAGTCCTGTGAGGACGTCCTTGTACGTGTAATCCTTCTCCTTTCCGCAATCAATGTTTATGAAGTCTGCAGAACTCAAAATATTAAGTGTTGCGAATTCCATGTTTGAGAGATACTGTTTGAAATCCTATGTAGTGTTTGAACCTGTTTGTTTCGCCATCGAATGGGGTGCCTGGAATTTAACATTCAAATGGAACAGCAGAGGGAAGCTATGAGAGATGGCATACCTGATTGCCCGCAGACAAGCACAGCAGATACTATATATAGCAAGAACAGCAAGTGGAGGGGAGCACAATTCAAGCCACGGCTGCTATCCATTCCCCTTCTCCGCCACCCAGCAATGCGCAGAAGAGTCCGACTGTAGCTTCACAATCCTGTACGAGCAATGTCGTTCAAGCGTATAATACGTCAAACGCTGCTGACAGCCGGCCCTGTGTTCTTGGACCTTGGTGGCCGGCTCTACAGAACATGGGTTAATAGTTGAGAATTTTGTAATCACAGCCATGTACAATGTCAATGAGTGATGTCACCTAGATATTGCCATTTGATTAATGTCAGCGGTTTAGCCTGTTTTATATTTTTTGGATTTTGACTTACACGCGTACCAGAAATTACTTGGAAATTTCGTCACGTTTCAAATATTAAGTTATTATAGAGGCGGTAAAGTTACGATTAAAAGAAAGCGCTATGGTTCCAGGTATACAAAAAGGACTAGCGATTGCAGCTTGTTGCCTGCTTGTAAATTCTTTATCTATCTATATTCTAGATGACAATTATGATTTTGATCCAGTCACACATCTGGTCTCCATTTCAGATTTTCTCACTTGTCAATAAAATCGATGTCTCTTTTGATAATGACTTACGTGCTGAGATTAAGAATGAGTTGGGTTGGAAAAACATCCGACCTTCTAGAATTGATGTTCAACTCTTGAATGACCTTACTTTTTAATCTTTTCTAGCTTTGCACTTTTTATTGGTCTTAATAACCTTTGATGATCTTTGCAAGTTAGATAGTTTGTGGGGGAAGCCATAACCTATACGTAAAGACACGTTTGATAGCTATCCGAATTGGGGTTTCATAACCGTAAGAAATACTAAGCCCTAAGTGTCACCACCTCCAACAATGTTGGAATCATATCGGTCAACATCATTATTACCAAAGTCAACCATAAGGGTGTATGGAAATACGACATCACATAGGCAGCGGAAATACAAATTTTACTGACATATTTCTCATTAACCAACATATCACGTCAATAACTATACAATGAGAAGAATGGTTTCACGAAGATATACCTAGTTTTGGAACAAGTCCAGCGACAATCCTCGTCGATGTAGATGTGTACTTTGTCTTGGATGGTGTTTGTGCAGTTCCTAGTTGTACTCGGACTCGTCTGACAGCTCCTCCATGGACATAAGACTCGGACAACTATTGCAGCGGCTCCTCTGATATCGTCATGGACTATGAGTTGATGTTGTCCTTCTAACAACAGCCAAAGGACTCCTGTCACTAGAGTAGTCCACACAAACTAACTACAACTCATGTCGTCCTACTACAACGGACAGCAGGAGTTGTCTCTTCCGTTGGTGTACTAGTCACCAACATGCTCTTCTACAACAATGATCTTCAAATGTTCTCTGCCTTTTTTATCCATCCCTAGTCGGGTAGGACTTGCTCGGGCTCTCATGATTAACACAACCATATAGGACAATGTTTGTCAGAGCAACTGATTCTCAGTTATCTACATTGTGCTCTAGAAAGCCTCCAGTACTCCTCTATCTATAGTAGAGGCCAAGTTCAGGGTTCCCAGTCGGTGCAGGAGTGGAAAGGACCGGAAGATCTCAAAATTTAATAATATTTCTGGAAGTTTTGCAACCTGCGACAACAAAGACAGACGATCGTTTGGCACAACCCAGATGGCCGTTTGTATGTTTCCCAGTTGTACGCGAAATTGACAACTCAATTCCCATCAATGTTAGACATTGATTTCCTTACACAAGAAGTAATGTACAAGTGAAACTAATAGGAAAATGTCTAGAACCTTCCCTAAACCGAACTGGACCATCTCATCCATGTGAGACGGCCGTCTCAGTCACCCAAACGGTCATCTGGTGACCCGAGTCGAGCCAGCTGGTTGGGTCAGTTTGCTTCTTAGTCAATTTCAACTCAAAACATGCCTGATGCCCGTCTCAACACCTGAGACGACCGATTGACACTTCCAGACGAAAGTCTCAACACTTGAGATGGGCATTTGGCAGTGTTGTCAGTGTATTTGTTGCATGAATCAAAAACCTAAACACTTTAGTACTTAATACAATTGTCATTCAAGATCTAAACTCCTCTTCTAGGTGAGTTCATATGTTTGTGACCCTATAGGTCCCATATCACGTTGGCAGTGAATGTCCATAACAACTTATGACATTACAAGGAAAGAGTGGTGCCTAGTCATACATCAGTGCTACCCAAGTGATTGAAAGTTGGGAAGGAATTTCATCCTACAATCTGTGTATGGTGTTACAGTGTTTGTATAGTTCCTTTGTCACTAATATCCAGGTTGAACTAGAGGCATGGAGCAGTCATCCTCATTATTATTCAATTTTATTTCTTGAACTAGAGTAGACTGCATGAGATATATGTAAGTTGAATATCATATATTGTCTTACATGTGTATGGACATACTTTTCTCAATCTCACTAATCAAGAGTCCTTAGATATCATACTCTTGTAGGAGGGACAAATCCCATCTCTATCACTCATAGTCATTCTCCATGTGTCAAAGTCATCACAATCATCACCGTTATAACAACCCATATTTCAGGACTATGTTTGATGATGTCAAAGCGTACCCAACGACATGTGATGAGTGCAGTGATTTTAGGTCTAAGAACTACAACCACCACCATCACTGTGAGAGGTGACTATGACTTCCATGATGATGGCTTCCATGTGTCAGTCTCATGGTGGGTCTGTCTGATACATTGTTCTCTAAAATGTATTTGTGTGTTTGGTTAGATATTGTCATATCATGACTAATGAGATTTAGTCATCAACTAACTCACACTCTGATCTTATGTGTTATTGTTATCTATCAACCTTCCACAATAACAACCAATCAGGGACATAATGAGAATACGTATATGTACTCTTAATGCCTATATCATCTCATTTCAACAAGGCTAATACTTGAAGACATACATCATTGAGTAATATTATTCTCTAGACATTTATTATGTTATTCATTATCTCATAATTGAATATATAAAAAATAAATTGGAAGCTTCCCTTTATAAGTAATCAGATCAATTACATGTTATGCCATTACAATCATTATATGATTAACTCTATGGACATACATACCAATAGACTCCCACTTACACTTAGATCCAATCACCCACAGATCTCATCCTGAGTGAACTAACATGAGCATCATTCTTTTGTTGTGCAAGTGCTTTAACAGTGGGTTTAGCAACGTTTTCTTTAAGTCAGTATTGTGCAATTTTAACTTGTCTTCAGTAAATGACTACTCAGTTGAGATGGAAGTGTCGTAGTATGATATCTGAGATTTCCAACCTAACTAGTAGCTCCATTGTTGTCATCAATATTTCTAGTGTGTCACTAAAGGTTGGAACCTCACACAAGTTCACCCATATGAAATTCTTGATCCATACAATATCCTCTGTTGTTATTATAACACAGAGATACTTGACTTCTTTTCTAGATTCAAACAACTGTCATTAGCTTAGAACCTTTTCTAGCTTACAGTTCTTGTTTGTCGTCAAACATAAATTTAGATTGCAATTATTGTGTCAGTTTGGAAGCTTGCATGGGTGTAACCTTTTACATCCAACTCTTCCTTATTACAATAACCAAGGAACCAATACTTTAAGTGCTTCACAAGCACCTAATGATGTTCTTTATGATAGTTTAGTGACTTTCACTGGTATCTGACATATACCTTCTTGTCATGTTCAATACATACAATATTGCTAGTTTGGTATATGTATGTCTTCTCATCATGTCAGATACATATGAGATTACTGGATATCCTCTTGTCATGTCCAATACATACGAGATTACTGGATATCTTCTCATCATGTCTAAAACATATGAGATAATGGGATACGTATATAATATTTCATTCAATATAGATCCAATTGTGAATGCATATGGCATCTATCCATGTATTCCTATTCTTCATAAGAATTGGGAATCATAGCTCCTAAGAGACTAACTCCATGGATCATGGACATGTTTTCTCTTATGAGTCTTGCATGATGAAACCTTCAGCGTCTTACCAATGTATGTGCTATTACTTAGGTTAAGAAGCTTTCCAGATCTATCTCTATAGACCTCAATCCCTATCTCATAGGATGTTTCGCCTAAACCCTTCATACATAAGGTACTTTTCTTGCCATGTTTTAACATATGCAGGATAAGGAAGTTATTCCCCATCATTATGTGGAACATTAATATGATCCCACTAAATCTTTTGTAATCATATATTCCATCTTCATCCTGATTCAAGACAAACCCTTTGACTGGCTTATCAAATAGAAGATTCCAACTATGATATGTTTCCTTCGATCCATAGATTTACCTTTGTAGCTTATAGACTTTATTTGCATCAATGGATTTATAAAACCGTTAGGCTATGTCACATACACATCCTCTTAATTATTCCAATTAAGGAATGTGATTTTAACATCCATATGCCAATTCTCACATTCATACTAAGCTGCAACAACAAGCATGATCCAGATAGATTTAACCATGGTAACTGGTGAAAAGACTTCATTTTCAAAACTTTGAACTAGTTTGAAACTTTTGCAACCAATTTACCTTTCCATGTTGGTCTTTATTACAAAAACCCAAATGCACCCTATGGGTTTTACTCCTTCAGGTGGATCTGACAAGGTCATACATTGTTGGTTACATTGACTCCATCTTGGATCTGACGACCTCAAACCATTTCTCAGATTCTGATCCATCAATAGTTTCTAGGTAGGTTGTTGACTCATATCGATGAGCAACTTACTGCCTTCTTGAGTTATCATAATTTATTAAACTCGAGGTGTGTTCTACTGGAACTATGAGTTTTGTGTTTACATAATGAGCTTGAGATTCCACAACATCTTTTGATTCTCCTTGTTCATGTTGTACCTCTTTAGGTTCAATGTTTTCTTATTTATCTCAAACATTTCGAGTTCTACTTTTACTTCCACTATTTCCTTTGGAACTAAGTTCCCCTTTAGGAATACAATCATCTAGACTAACAAACAATTTGTTGTTGGATTGGGATAAGAGTAGTCTTTAACAAAATAACATTTATGTGATTTTGTGGAGAAAACCTTTTAAGAAACAATTTTTATTTCATAAGCCTTCAATCCTAATCACTATAAAAGACACATTATGACACTTCCCATGCCATATCTCATATGGTGTCTTTTGAACCAATCTACACAGTACATTATTTTAAGGTAAAGGATGCCCCAAAAAGAATATTGGAAGATTAGCTAGATATGTTGTTAATCATACCATGACTTAACATGGTGTGTTTCCTACTTTCTAATATACTCTAATGATACATAATCATTGTGTTTTGGGTGGAGTTCATCATGATACACTATCATGGTCTCCCAGAAGTTCCTCAAACTCTTGGTTTACATATTTCAACATCGATCATATCAAGGTATCTTAACACTTATACCAAGTTAGTTATGTACTTCATTTAATATCTCCTTGAACACTTCAAGAGACTCATACTTTTATTTTATTAAACATAAATTTCAATATCTACAATCACATCAGTAAATATAATGAGGTACTCGTAACTACCTTTAGCATTCATTCCAAAAGGTCTATGTACATCAGTATGTACTAGTCTTAATGTAATAGTTGATCTCCCACTACATCTAGTAAAGATGTGTTTATCATATCACACAAAAATAAGACAAGCATGTCTCTATTGGTTGCATAACCAAAAGAGTATAGATAACGATCATATGGATTCTAGAAATGCATTTCTCATTTATGCGCTCTAGATGACAGTGCTATAGGTATTCAATTTGTTTGAGTTATCAAGTCATTCAGTATATGTGTCATACACATTTGTCTTTATAACTATCAAGTTTAGTTTGTGAGACATAGGGCATTTCAATAAAAGATCATATATTTTAAAATGAAACATAATGTTCTTGTCATTCAAGAGTTATGATGTTTTCATCAATGGAAGGTACATAATAGCAATTCACTAATTCTATTATGTGCCCATGAATGATAGCTCCCAACTATAAAGGCAGCAACCCTTGCTCTGCACAGTTCTATCTTACTTCTTCTCAGGTCCTGAAATAGAGATCTCTATCTCCATATTCTTCTTGATATCTTCTATAAGGAGGATAGTTCTTTCTGATGTCTAGACAAGTGACAAATGTGACACTTTCTTTACTTTATCCTTTAAGTGAAAAGGACAAATTCCTTTTACACTTACCCTTTTCCATAACTTGAGTGTAGAAGACTTGGACTTATGCTTAGCCTCATAACACTTCTTGGCCTTGCCTTTGCCCTAGGACTCACTTCTATTGATCATCATCACATATTTGTCCTTCTTTTTTGCTCTGGAATCAACATGCCAAACCTTTGATAAATTGATTATATGATTCATGCAATACTTGTATAATTATATTCATGGTCAACTCTTGATCTAAGAGAAATCCCAATCATTCCACATGTCCAATCATATTTAGCACATGGGGTTCTACTAGACCTCCTGTTGTCAGTTTGCACTCAATTAGCATTTTCAAGACATTATACCTTTGCTTTACATGATTCTTAAGACGTGTTACCATCTCGAGAATGTCCATGTTTTCATGTTGCACTTGTAACTCATAGTTCATACAATACAGTGTTAGGTATTTAAATGTCTATGGCATCATTGGCATGCTTCCAATAAGCATCCATTTAGCATTAGTCCCCTTTGGAGCGGGTTCCTCTAGCATTGGTCTATCTAGGATGTAGAGCTTTTTCTCATTGATGAGAACATTTCTCAAAGTCCTTAACCAATTGTGGAAATTTATCTCATTTTCTCCTTCTAAAGTACTAATCGCAATTTGTATGCCATTTGATTCTACAACAAAATATTGCATCCTTTTCCAAACATTTTTTATTTGGTTTTATTTAATAAATTTGACTATATTAATTAGGTCTTTAATTATTATCTCTTCCACTATTTTATTCAAATTGACAGCCCTCAATATCAATTCACATTATTGCAGCATACAATATCTAGTGGGCTAGATCCAAGATAATTCAACTGTGGCCCGATCAACACTGCAAACACAGTCAACCATCAAGGTAGGAAACTCTTGCCAATTACATCATATGCAATTCTAGATAGATGATATGCACAATCCCTTGCCATAATCATCTGCATGCATCTGGGCCCAGACGCTCTAAGAATCACTAGTCAAGCCTGATCCAAAATCCGACACAATAGTAATGCACCCCACTTGGGAGGAAACTACATTATTACCATCACACTTCCATGAGATAGATGACACATCATACTTGGGTGTAACTTATGCTTGGTCGATCATGCTTTTCATGTGTGATGCTTTTGGAAAGCATCTAAGACTTTGATATTTTTAATTGAGGAAGTTTATATGAATAAATACATATACTTCATCCAATCACCAAATATTTATAGTACGTATATATACATGCTATAACCAAAAATGAGGACATGCAATAAATAAAACACACAAGCGATGTTTATGGAAATACTAATGTAATTCCTTGGAGCCACAAGGAATTACTAGCACCTATGGTCCACATCATATGCAACATGTTGTTGGTAAAGATCTATGCTCAAACCAATCTGAGTTGATTGGTTCAACTCTTGAACCGGTCGAATCGCCTCCTAGTCGCTTGGTTGGGATCTTCTAAAATAGTCATCTAGTTCTCATGTCCAAGCAACATATGGACACCTCTAGATGATTGGTTGGGCCACCAGTCGATCAGTTAGTCCTCCTGTTGTCTGGCCTCCTCGGTCCTCTAGTCAATTGGGTTGTCTCGTGAGTTTTTGGTTTTTCCTTTGTGCACATTCTCATCTCATGTCAAACCATAAATTTAAATTATCCTATTTCTTATTACATTGTACATGGGAAAACCTCGAGTTACATTCAAGGAGAAATACGAAGAAGAGAAATTTATATTTGGAAATGAGAGAGAGGCTCAATATGCAAACATATTAATAATAGGAATAAAAAAACTACAACCATGCCAATAGAGATCTAGGGTTTTGGACATAACCATGCTTCACATCCACCATCAAAACCGATTTTTATGGCGTTACATGTAAATTGCATATATATATATATATATATATTGTTTAGGTTCTTTATGTGCCGATAAGATAGACGTGCACATCAACCAGTTTAAATTTTTGCATCACATGCAATAAATAAAAATGATAAAACTAAAATATGATCATATCAATTATCCCAAAACATAATTCATTGATGTGGTTGTGATACCACTATAGGGAAAGACGACATTAGATAGGTAGTAGAAACAAACTTTTTATTGACATATTTCCCATTAGCAACAGATCATGTCAATAACTATGCAATGGCAAGGATGACTTCACAAGGATATACTTGGTCCTGGAGTAAGTCCACCGACAATCCTTGTTGATGTAGATTCACACTCTATCTTAGATGGTGTATGCGCAACTCCTATTTGCATTGGGACTCATATGACTGCTCCTCTATAGACATCAAACTTGGATAACTGTTATAGCGGCTCGTTTGATCTTTCTACCGACTATGAGTTGATGTTGCCCTCCTAACAGTAGGCCAAGGACTCTTATCGCTAGGGTAGTCAACACGGACCAACTACAACTCTTGTCGTCCTGCTACAATGCACAAAAAGGAGCTTTCCCCCCATTGGTGTACTAGTAACCAACATGATCTCTCACAACAATGATCCTCAGTTGCTCTCTCCCTTTGCTATCCCTCCCTAGTTGGGTAGGACTTGCTCGAGCTCTTATAGCTACAACAACAAGAGAGGACAATGTTTGTCACAAAAACTGATTCTCAGTTGTCTGTGTTTCTCTATGGGAAGCCTGTAATACCCCTCTATTTATAGTAGAGGCCAGGGTTAGGGTTCTCAATCAGTGCGGGAGTGGAAGGGACTGGAAGATCTTTGTAAGGACCCTAACCCACATTTTGGGCTAACCCTGTTTGTTTTTCTTAAGTGAGTGGCTTATATCCTTTATCTAATCATCTAAGATGTATTTAGGGCATGCTCGAGGTTGGTGTTCCTTGTTTGATCTTGTTGCTTGATGTTTGTGCTTTGTGGTTAGGTTTTGGTGCAACTTGCAATTTACCAGAGTAGGGGTTGATATGCAAGTTTGCCACCTCTAAAGTATTTCTTCTCTCTCTTAGCATCATCTAGAGGAGAGAGAAAGTGTTGGGCGCCTTGTTTTGGCCTTGGTTGAGTGGTTACATCCTTGTTGATGTTTTAGGCACATATTTGAGCTGTGTTTTGCTCTTTGGAGTGTTGTCTCAGGCTTGAGAGCCTTGGTGAGACCTTGTATTAGTTTTTGGTTGCCTTAAAGAGGCTTGGTATCAGTTGTGGATGCCTTGAGGGGCATCCAATCGGTTTGTGGCACCTTGAGGATCACCATATCGGTTTGCGGTGACTCTAGTAGGATTGCCATATCGGCTTGTGACCTAAGGTTCCATCCCTATCGATTTGTGAAGGGGGTGGAAGGGTGTGTCGACCTTGACCTTCCTTAGTAACCAAGTGGGTTAGACTTAGGTCCTATCACCTTGTTGTTGGATAAATTGGACATTATTATACCCTTTGTTTTGATGCTGACAAACATTTCATTCTTGTGGATCTAACTAGTTATTTGAGTGTTTCAGGGATAAACAAATAAGGCAGTGGATAGTTGAATAGAAATACAAATTGGAAGATAAATATGCTTAAATTACTTTATTTTCATGATTATACTCAATGTAAAGACTTGTTCAAGTATATAATGTACAAGTACTTAGACATCATGTAAATCAAGCATTAGATCTTCCCTATCCACTCACAACACTTAGAAAGATCCTCCCTTAAGATAGAATTGCAATTACACATTGATAAACACACTTAGTACATGGCTCAACACATTGAAATAGAGACTTTCTCGGTCGACAAATTCCTCAACCGAGACACTCTCGGTCGACAATATTCTCGACCGAGAATAGCCCTTCTAGCAAATTCTATAGACTTTTGACTGAGTTGAAAAGTGGTTGGTAGTTGGAAATGAACGTTGCAAAACACTCACTCCAGACCTTCCCTCGATCGAAGATATTCTCGACCGAGAGACTCTCAGTCAACAAACTTCTCGACCGAGAAAGGTTCTGGACTGCACTTTTCAGCATTAAACAACTAGTTGTTGCAATGTAATTAGTGGACACCTAACTGCTAGTTGAGCACTAAGTACATCCTAGAAAGTGTCTAGAATTCCCCTAAGCCCCTATAACCCGTTCCTATAAATAGGAGAGGCCTTAGGACACACAAAGCATCACTTGTGCATACAATTACACTTGAGATTCATTCTTAGTGAGCAACAAGCTGAGCTACACTTGCAATTTATTTCTTTGAGCTCTACACTAGTGGCCTATAGCCTAGCATCTCCTAGACACCACACTACCATGTTCATCTATAGTGGATAGGTGATCAATACACTTGATATAGGATCAAAGCGTTGTACTTATTGGTAACATTGTTTCTTTCTTCCAATCTTGTTCCTTCTATTGTATTTTGTTCTCCTTGACTACTCCTAGGTTGGAGGTTGTTGAAAGGAGGTTCGTGGAGCTACTTCAGGTGGTGAAGGCTGCTCCCAGTGACTTGGAGTTACTTTAGAAGGCTGCCTCAAGGTGAAGCTACTTCACGTGAAGGCTACTTCAAGGGTGAGCTTGGAGTTACTTCAAAAGGCTGCTTCTAGGGGGATTGAGGCTACTTCAGGTGAAGGCTACTTCAAGGGTGTGGGAAAACAATTGTATTTTATGTAACATCCTTGCGAGGTAATAAAATAAGTTGCTTTCAAAATCCCAGTTGGAAATAATCGGGTAGTTGACTGACTACCTTATATTTCTAAGGTAGGAACCACTCTACATCCTTGTGTCTTCGTTGTTTCCTCCTACTTCTTGTCCATTTATTTGAATTGTTTTAAATTAACTTTAAAACTCCAAAAAGCTCTATTCACCCCCCTTCTAGATCTTTCAATTGGTATCAGAGCAGGACTTCAAGGAGCTTTAATCAGTCTTGAAGCATGGGGAATGGTGTGCTCAACAACATGAACTTGGAGGGAACCTACGTAGCTTGTCCACCATCGTTCGATGGAAGTAACTAAAACTATTGGAAGAGAAGGATGTAATTTTATTTTCAAGGCATTAGTTGGGAGCTTTGGAGGATGGTGTCTACTCCATACATGCTTCCAGAAACCGAGTATGTTACATGGGATGCCAATACAGTAAAACAAGCTCAACTTAATGCCAAGGATGTAAGTATTTTATATTGTTCTATATTGGTCAGTGAATTCAATAGAATTTCTTCATGTGAAATTGCAAATGACATATGGCATAAACTTTCTATTACACATGAAGGAACCGTACAAGTTAAAAATTCTAAGATTAGTATTCTTAAACAAAAGTTTGAACAATTTTGTATGGAACCAAATGAGTCCATTAGTGAAATGTATGCAAGATTTTCTACTATAATTAATGGTTTGAGTGCATTAGGAAAATTCATAAGTGAAGAAGATCAAGTATCCAAGATTCATAGGTGTCTACCTCCAAAATACAAACCAAAGGTGACGACCATTGAAGAAGCAAATGATCTCACAAGACTGAGGATGGAACAACTCATTGGCAACTTGGAGACTCATGAAGTCACCCTTGAAGAAGAAGAAAGATTGGCGACTAAACACAAAAAGGAGAAAAGAAAGGACATTGCATTCAAGGAAACAACTAAAATCAATCATGATACAAGTGAAGACGATAGTGAAGAAGAAACTCTCATTGTAATTGGTAAGCACTATAGAAGATTTAAAACTAACAAAATTTCTAGTGGTTCTTCTTCCTCCGGGTGCTTTGAATGTGGCAAAAAGGGACACTTAAAAGGTGATTGTCCCAAACTCAAGAAGGGAAAGAAATTATCTCATAAGAAGAAGGAAAAAGCCTACAAATTTGCATGGGATGACTCAAGTGATGATAGTGAAGATGAAAAAGAAGAAGTGGAGTGTCTTATTGCTACAACAGATGAAGAAGAAGATGAGGTAAGTCTTTTTTATTTATCTAAAGAAGAGTTAGTTGCTAGAATTGATGAATTGCATGATAAATATATTGATTGTAAAAAGAAACTAAAAAGAGTTACTAAAACTAATGAGGAGTTGTATGCTTAATTAAATGATCTTGCTTCTGAAAAAGAAAGTATTATTTCTAAAAATTCTACCTTAAAATCATCTTTCAATGATTGCAATATGAAGTTGCTTACTCTAGAAACAAACTATGATTTTCTTTCTCAAGAAAAGGTTGAACTACTTGCAAAATTGAATGATCTTCAAACCCAACCTATCTTGTGTACTCATTTCGATTATGATGCTATTTTGAAAGAAAGAGATAGTTTGTTAACTGATCTAGATCAAGCAAAGTTAGATATTAAACGGAAAATGGATGAAATTGCCAAGTTACAAAAGGAAATTAGTAGTTTGAAAAATAATGGTATTCTTGATAAGATCCTAAAAGATTCTTCTGGTCAGATTGGAAGGAGAAGACTAGGTTATAATCCCAAAGGAAAATCCTATCCTAAAGTGAGAAGGACACGAGTACTCAAGACTAAAGTTATGTATGTGCCTAAAGACAATCTAGCTAAGAAGAGAAATAAAATTGATTCTATATGTTTTTTTTATGACCGAGAGAACCCACCCCAGGAGAAGCCGACATGGTAAACTCTCGAGGAATGAGAGGGTGTGGTCCGGTCACCCCCTCCCGTGCCTAATCAGCATGAATTATCGTTCACAAAGTGCCTTTGGTGATTCTATATGTTGTCATTACTGTTTACGTCTTGGACATTATTCATTCTCTTTCCCATACAAGAAAAAGGATGTTGATCTAGTTTGGGTTCCAAAACCTCAAACTTAGAGTTATTGAACATGATTAGTTGAGATTTGACCTAAAACTTTACTTTGATACTCAAACTGTCTTATCTCAACTAAACTAAGCTTTAATTTGCATAATCCTGTAAAATTGTATTTGAAGTACCTGATGTTTTACTTGCATATAATTATTGAAAACAAAACAGAAACAATCCCAGTCGACAATAGGTTTGACCGAGACACTCTTTGGTCGAGAAAATTATCGACCAAAGATGTTTCTATCACAAATCAACATTTTCTAGAGAAATAGTAACATTATCGGTCCAGAAAGTTGTCGACCGATATCATTTTGGTCGAAGAAATAGTCGACCGAGAGGATTACTTTCTTGAACCTGCAAAAACCTGAGAAATGTTTGGCAGACAAATACTTCAATTGAATATAACTTAGTCGAGACATTTGTTGACCGAGGGAAACTCTGTCAGAATTATTTAATAAGAATAAGATATTTCAAATTGCAATTAACTTTAGTGACTCAAATGAACTTTACATATTACATTGCTTTAAATATTTGAATGACCCTAATCAAAAGGAAGAATATATGGGCATCAAAACTTTATACTTTGCATAAATTGTCCCAAACAAGCATACATGAGGAAAAGATTATTTTATTTAAGAAAAGTACAAATGGGAAATATTTTGGCATAGGAGACTTTGTTCAACATTAATATAATCAATATTGAAAACCAAAGAAGTGATCAAACAAGGAACTTGGTTAAAATATAATCATCACCATTTTGTGAGAAAATTTATAGTTTGAGCATTTTAAGGAATTATGACAAGATAATCATGCTCACATAAATTAAGCTCTAAAAGGAAAATTTAATCTTAAGGTTTTATCTTAAAATTATTCAACCTTCATAAGTTCCTATATGAGCAAAATGAAGAACTAGTAATGATCATACACAACAAGATCAAATTATATTCTAGAAGTGGTTCATTGGATAATTCATGAAAATGCATATAATGGATATCTACAGAACTGCCTCTCGGTCGAAAAAGAGATTCGACCTAGGGGCGCCCAGGTCAAAGTCAAGGTTGACCTAAAATAAGCCTGACAAAGTTCTTATTTGTAAATCATTCACCTGCACTTAGCCTTGGTATATTTGCTCAGCATGTTAAAAACAAATTGATTGATTAATTGAACTTCAAAGCTAGTTATGATCTTCGTATCCTTAAAATAATCTTGGTTATAAAAATAAGGAATTTTACAACATTCTTGAATATGATTTATATCTTTCTATTAATTGAAATTCTCTAAAAAAATTAGGGCTTGACATCCCTTGTATTTGGTTAAAGATACATTCATTGATTCCACTATGAGCTTAAAGGAATCTCATATCATTTCAGGGCTTAACATCCCTTGTAAATGGTTGATAAATAAAGTTATTGATCCTACTATAAGCCTAAAGGAATCTCATATCATTTTAGGGCTTAACATCTCTTGTAAATGGTTGAGAAACTATTAAAATATATTCAAGAGCCTAAAGGGGCTTAACATCCCTTGCAAATGATTGAGAAATAAATCATGATTTTTGAAATATGGCTAAATTTGACATTCTTGCTATAGTATACAATTAAGGGGGAGTATCTCATTCAGGGGGAGCAAATTGGTTATATGGCTATAGTTTTGAAATGACAAAGGGGGAGAAATAATATAAATCAAAATTATGTGAGTTTCATAATCTCTTGGCTTTACATAAATTGTTGCTATATTTCCTAAGAGTTGGATATTATGTTCTATACCTCTTTGGGAATAACTAGCACACACTCCTTGAATAAACAAGAAAATTTCTACAATAGGTAAATCTCAGGTATGAAACTCATGCTTTTTAAATTCCCTTGATTTATATTTTAGGAATGTTTATCATCTTCAAAAAGGGGGATATTGTTGGCAAAATTGGTCATTATTATACCATTTGTTTTGATGATGACAAACATTTCATTCTTGTGGATCTAAATTGTAATTTGAGTGTTTCAGGGATAAACAAATAAGGCCATGGATAGTTGAAGAGCAATACAAATTGGAAGATCAATATGCTTAAATTACTTTATTTTCATGATTGTATTCAATGTAAAGACTTGTACAAGTATATAATGTACAAGTACTTAGAAATCATGTTAATCAAGTGTTAGATCTTCCCTATCCACTCACAACACTTAGAAAGATCCGCCCTTAAGATAGAATCACAATTACACATTGATACACACACTTAGTACATGGCTTAACACATTGAAACAGGGACTTTCTCGGTCGACAAATTCCTCGACTGAGACACTCTCGGTCGACAATATTCTCAACTGAGATTAGCCCTTATAGAAAATTCTATAGACATTAGACTGAGTTGAAAAGTGGTTGGTAGTTGGAAATGAACATTGCAATACACTCACTCCAGAATAGTCTCGTCGACAAACTTCTCGACCGAGAAAGGTTCTGGACTGCACTTTTTAGCATTAAACAACTAGTTGTTGCAATGTAATTCGTGGACACCTAACGGCTAGTTGATCACTAAGAACATCCTAAAAAGTGTCTAGAACGTCCCTAAGCCCCTGTAACCCATTTCTCTAAATAGGAGAGGCCTTAGGACACCCAAAGCATCACTTGTGCATACAATTACACTTGAGATTCATTCTTAGTGAGCAACAAGCTGAGCTACACTTGCAATCTATTTCTTTGATCCCTACACTAGTGTCCTATAGTTTAGCATCTCCTAGCCACCACACTACCACGTTCATCTATAATGGATAGGAGATCAATACGCTTGTTATAGGATCAAAGCGTTGTACTTATTGGTAACATTGTTTCTTTCTTCCAATCTTGTTCCTTCTATTGTATTTTGTTCTCCTTGACTACTCCTAGGTTGGAGGTTGTTGAAAGGAGGTTCGTGGAGCTACTTCAGGTGGTGAAGGTTGCTCCTGGTGACTTGGAGTTACTTTAGAAGGCCGCTTCAAGGTGAAGCTACTTCAGGTGAAGGCTACCTCAAGGGTGAGCTTGGAGTTACTTCAGAAGGATGCTTCTAGGGGGATTGAGGCTATTTCAGGTGAAGGCTACTTCAAGGGTGTGGGAAAGTAATTTTATTTTATGTAACATCTTTGCGAGGTAATAAAATAAGTTTCTTTAAAAATCCTGGTTGGAAACAATCGGGTAGTGGACTGACTACCTTAGATTTCTAAGGTAGGAATCACTCTACATCCTTGTGTCTTCCTTGTTTCCTCCTACTTCTTGTTCATTTGTTTGAATTGTTTTAAATTAACTTTAAAACTCCAAAAAGCTCTATTCACCCCCACTCTAGATCTTTCACTTGTTGCATGTCATGGTATGTGTCCCTTCTTCTTGGATAAGTGTCTTCTACAGTTCTAAGGTGGTGTCACATTTCTCTTGCTCTCTCTCTCATTGACCATGTATATATACCTCTTCCTTCTCATGAAATAGAACCCTTTTAGAAATCCTTGCTTGTTCTCCTTGGTGGCCGAGCTTGAGCTTGAAGAACCCTCTCCCTTGGATCTTGGTGGGCGAGCTAGAAGCGTGTGGTGCTTTCTTTCATTTCTTCATTGGTAAGCCATGGTTTTCTAGGTTTCCTTCTCTTCTTCTTTCTTCTTCTTGGCCATGGACCTTGGTACCTTCTTCTCTCTCTTTTGCTCTCTTAACCTCGGTTCTATCTTCCTTCTTGGAGGTGTAGTGGAGATCGATCTAGGAGTACCTTCTTCTACCTTGAGCTTGGGAAGCTTGGAGCTTAGAGCTTGGTGGTTGTTCTTGAGGCAGGTTATATAACTCTAACCCTACTTTGTTATTATCACCTTTCTACTTTTTATTTTGCTAGTTATCCTTAGCTCGTTATCTCTTTCTTGCATGCTAGTAGTTTTCTTGGTAGCTTTGTGTCCGGTTTTGAGAATAGAACTATGTTAAGTTGCTTCCATGAGACGCACCTTTCTTTGCCTTGGTGGTATTGTCATATTGAGGTAGAAAATGACTAAACCAATATGGTATGCTAACTGATATGCTTACAACCTGACATGCCTTATCTAGACCGATATGCTTCTTATGATATGGCATGTCATGATCTCATGATGGTTAGTAAAGAAGAGTGTTGAGTCTCGATACTTCTAGTTGAGTGTGGAAACCGACATAGGGTAACCCTAATCCGATATGCATGTGTAACCTGGCACACCTTGCCAACTGATATCACCATCCCTAAAGGTCAATATCCTATGGAGGTATATGTGGCTAATACATAATGGGGTACATAGGTTGATACCCTAGTTGAAGTGGTAAGGCCAATACCTAGTAGAGATGGTACAACTGATACACCTTCTTCATGTACCTCTTGGCAAATATCCTTGTTGTATCTTGGCTGACACACTCTCATTGAGGTGTTGTGCCCGATACAAGGTGATGACAAACCGATATCTTTTGTGATGAACTGATACTTATCGTTGAGTTGGTAGGTCGATACCCTACCCTAGTGTGGTGTCCGATATCCTGCCTGAGTATGGTGACTGATACGATATCTTAAGTTTGGTGACCGATACCATATCTTAGTGTGGTGGCTGATACACTACATTAGTGTGGTGTCTGATACCCAAACCCTAACCAATACCCTTTTGTGGTGTAGTGATGCATCTTGTTGTTGCTAGGGTTTCATGGTGATGATGTGACATCCTGTGGAGTGGTTGTATACATGATGTGAAGGTTGAGTTTCTAAACCACATAACATGTTTTATAATGATAACGAGGAGCATGCTTCTATGTATGGTAACATATCTCATAATGATGAAGGAAGTGATGATATAAATATAGTTGATGATCCAACCTTGTAAACCCTAATTGAGTAAAGTGAAACCCTAATTGTTATAATGTAAAGTGTATGATGTGAATGTATGGCATGAGTCATATAAGATGATGATGTTTTTCCTTCTTGTTATTAGTTTCTAACCATGCAGGTTTTACTGATTGAGGTACATAGACAAGCATGACCTATGGTTGTTATAATGTGATGAACATGTGGTCCTCGTGATGCATATGTGGTCCTTGTGATGGACATGTGGTACTTGAGGTGGATTTGTGGTCCTTGTGATGGGCATGTGGTCCTTGTGATAGACATTGGTCCTTGAGATGGACATATAAGTTATACCATGCATAAAGTGATGATGTGATTCAATATGTTCTGGAGATGAGTCATACCCTGTTTGTATACATCTTGTTTAGAGGTTATACATTGTAACTCAATTGATGCTTAAAGATGTTAAATTGATCTAATTAATCAAGTGAAATCAAATTGTGTAGTTGTCATGTACCATAGATCCATTCCAGTGTCAGTTTTATTGTTGGATGGTGAAATGAGTAATTGTGGGGTACAAGTCAAGTAATTCCTCGTATCCTTAATACATGATGTGTAAGATGGCCATGTGTGAGCCAATATCGGTGTGATACAGATGGCCATGTGTGAGCCACTCCTTTTTTTAGAATGGCCATGCATGAGCCTGTTCTTCTAGCATTATACTTGTACCAAGGTGGGCTAGTTATGTTTATATATATGTGGATGGAAATGCGTGAGCCAATCCCTAATCTTGGCTATATGCCAATGTTGCAGTTGACTGATATCTCTCTACGATGTTTTCTCTTGTGCTGACTAAGAGGTGCGGTGAGGTCTTGGATTCCTGGTCTTTCATTAGACCTTGTGTGGCACTGACTTTGACTATATACATATAGTGGTCGGTTGGATTTGGATGGTATGATTCAAATCCTTAGGGAATAATAAATATGTAATCAGTCATGTAGTATCGTTGTATAGGATCAAATATGAAAACATCGGTTGATGTCTTGCTTGATATTTATACAATGTTGTTGGTAGGAAATATAAATGTTCTTTAGATTCCTTTTTAATTATTAAGACGTTTCATAATTCATCAATAATCGTTCTTCATGTTATTTGTTCTGCCGCTCAGTCTATCTTACCCATGATGATAATAAATTTGTCAAAGAGTTATATCTATCGTTGGGATTGTGTGTCTCACCCCATTGGTTAACACCCTTTTTAGGTGGTCGAGGACGAGGAGGTAGAGATCGTGTAGAGGAGGTTGAGAAGCAGCAAGAGGAGCAGTAACTGATAATGTTGGAAGAGATGTTGGTTTTCTTTTTTGATAGAGTCCTAGAGTCATCCCTGTACACTCGGGTCTTTGGGAACGTTTTGTAGATATTCCACGAATGTGTTTTGTTTATGTGCCTTTGTATATCAGATGTGATGGAATCATGTATATACATTATGGAACAATGCCCTCGTCATAGGTTGACAACATGTTTAGTGGATGCTTTGAGACATGAAAGTACTCATGTGTAAAGGCTCTTTATATATGGTGGTTTTATGCAAATTGTTTTTTTAAGTTTTAGCATTTTCTGTTAATAAGTTGTTAATCTCTTTCTGCGGTTCTATTTTGAGTAATCTCATTTTGCCGTGGTGCGGGGCGTTACAATCTTGAATTCTCACAACAACTATAGAAGTTTCACAACCTTTGATAGTTATGACAGTCACCTAGCATGCTAGACAGTCATTTGGCACATCCCAGAGAGCCGTTTAGTTGTTTCCCAGTTGTAAACAAAATTGGCAACTCAATTTCCATACATCTTGGACATTGATTTCCTTGCACAACAAGTAATGTATAAGAGAAACTTATAGGGAAATGTCTAGAACCTTCCCTTGACCAAACTAGACCATCTAGCCCATGCGAGACGACTATCTCGGTCACCCATACGGTCATCTGGTGACCCAAGTCAAGGCATATGGTTGGGTTAGTTCTGTTCTTAGTCAATTTCAATTCAAAACATGCCTAACTCCTCAGACGCCCATCTCAACACTTGAGACGGCTGTTTAGCACTTACAGATGATGATCTCAATGCTTGTATGGGAATTTGGAAGTGATGTCATCATGTTTGTTGCATGAATCAAATACCTAAACACTTTACTACTTAATTCAATTATCATTCAAGATCTGAACTCCTCTTCTTGGTAAGTAACTATGTGTGTGACCCTATAGGTCCCATATCACATTGGAAGTGAATATCCATAACAACTCATGACATTACAAGGAAAGAGTGGTGCTTAGTCACACATCAGAGCTAACCACAGGAATGGAAAGTTGGGGAGCAACTTCAACCTACAATTTTTTTATGGTGTTACAATGTTTGTATAGTTTCTTTGTCACTGATTTCCATATTGAACTAGAGGCATGGAGCAGTCATCGTCATTATTATTCAATCATGTTTCTTGAACCAGACCAGACTGCATGAGATATATGTAAGCTTAATATCATATATTGTCTTACATGTGTATGGCCATACTTTTCTTAGTTTCTCTAATCAAGAGGCCTTAGATATCATACTCCTGTAGGAGGGACAAATTCCATCTCTATCCCTCACAGTCATTCCCCATGTGTCATAGTCACCCAATCATCATTGTTATAACAACCCATGTTTCAGGACAGTGTTTGATGATGCAAAGCATACCCGACAAAATGTGATGAGTGTAGTGATTTTAGGTCTAAGAACCACAACCACCACCATCACCATGAGAGATGACTATGACTTCTATTATGATGGCTTCCATGTGTCAGTCTCTCGATGGGTCTGTCTGATACACTATTCTTTAAAATGTATTTGTGTGCTTGGTTTGATATTACCATATCATGACTAATGAGATTTCTTCATCAACCAACTCACACTCTAATCGTTGTTGTCTATCAACCTTCGACAATAACAACTGATAAGGGACATAATGAGAATATGTATATGTACTCTTAACATATGTAGGATCTCATTTTGAGAAGGCTATACATGATTGAGTAATATTGTTCTCTAGACATTTATTATGTTATTCATTATCTCATAACTAAATATATAAAAAATAAATTAGAAGCTTGCCTTTATAATTAATTAGATCAATCACATGTTATTGCATTACAATCATCATATGATTGTCTCTCTAGGCATACATACCAACAAAGGGGATCTCTGAAATGACATTAAAGGACCACTGAAAACCATGTCCATGACCGTTGAAAACATGATTACTTAACCGTTGATAATCATGGGGTTGACCGTTGCAGATTTAGGCAGTTGATTGTTGAAACATAAGTACATGACTACTAAAATCTTAGGTGCAAGACCATTGAGAACACATGGATACTTGGTCACTAAAATTTAGGGTTTGACCCTTTTTGATGACCTCTAAATAGGTCCATCTTCAACAACCACATGATCTAGGTTAGCCACCTTCGTAGACCATCAAGAAATCAAGATTCAACGACTATACATGATTCCATCCTTGGCGACCAAAACCCATAAAAACATCATAAAAAATCGATGAGAAAATCATCATCATGAGCCACCATCATCAAGTAAAACTCAACAACCTTAAGAAGGTGCAGAACTCATCGAACACATGAAGAGAGAAAAAAATCATCAAGTACAAGATCATCAAGATGATCACCACCATAAAACTGAAACCAAAAAGGATTAAAACTCAAGGAGAGGTTCATCATCAGAACCCTAAATCCGATCTTCATCAAGACTTAGTCAAAACTATGTATCATAGGGAAACCATCGTTTAGCACATGCATGTAAGAATAAACACCTCCATCATAAAAACGATAACATGCACAAGATTAGACTTCATCAAAGAAGGGTTTATCTATTCGAGATCACCATGGAATGTACTTCTAGTTCAAGATATCATCATTAATCAACTTGGAAACATGTTTTAGAGGTAGATTACTTGCATGCAAAGATTAAGCATAACAATAATCAAGGAGAAGGTTATATAACTCTCCGTAAAGGGAAAAACAACTCCAACAACAAGGATGCTCCAAGAGAGGGAAGAACCTAGCTTGGTTGACCACCTCACAGCCAAGCTAGCATCACCTTAAAAAGAGAGAACCAAAACCCTAGGTTAAAGGAAGCACAAAAGAGAGATCAAAACTCAAGGTGAGAAGACAAGAAAGATAGGAGATCCTCAACTCAACTTGACCACTACCATGGAGAACCATGGATTCAAGAAAAAGAAAGAAGAATTTCAAACCCCTAACTTGGGCACTACCATGGAGCACCATGGTTCAACCAAGAAGAGTAGGAAGAAGAGGGAAAGAAAATAAAACCAAAGATCAAGAGGGTAGATCACTCACCAAGGTCAAGGATCACCAACGATCATTAGGGGGGGTTGATCCAAACCCTAGCTCCACAAGCAAAAGGACCAGCCACAAAAGCTCCTAGGTCTAGCTCCTCTTCACCACCAAGAACACAAGGGACGAACTCCAAGAAAGAAGAGAGTGGAAATGGTGTAAAAGGATCACTTGCATGCAAGGAGGCAACATGAACCCACTAATTAGAGCTAGGGCCCGCCAAAAAAGGTATAATTACTAACCCTCAACATTTAAATACTTGATAAAAATTGTAACATATCAACACTTCGACATATTATCTTTTTGACCCTCTTTCTAAGATTTTCCTTTTTTTTCTATTCCTTTTGGATTTGATGTTCAATGTGTGGAAATAATAGTGGTTTGGTGAACATTTGTTCATTATTATTGCCAACATATGGGTTTATGCACAAATACCTTAGTAAATATTTTATCAAGGGTTTAATATGAAAATTTACCACATATGTGAGATAATGATAAAATAATTCGTTCTATAATTTTCTATAGCCTTTTGGAACAAGAAAGTGAAAAAGAAATGAATATTAATATCCCTAAATATGTAAATGTGGCATTAGATGAATTGCTTCGACAAATAATGGAAATATGTGTATATTACCTAAAATTCATAAACAGGAAACTCAAAAGATAATTTTAAGATCAAATTCATTTTCCTTGATTTAAAGTTTCCTTGAATGACAAGTTTCACAATTTTAGAAAATAATAATTATCTTAGCATTAATTGGAATTGGAAAATGTGAGTTTTTCTTTGAATTCTTAGATAAATTATTAAATGACTTCAAAAGTGTAAACAAACCTCAAATTCATAATCTACATGTCAAAATGAGTCTATGTGTGAATTTTCATCTAATTTGGAAAATCATAAATATTTTATTTTATCTAGGAGAGAGAAAATCATTTAAATACCATAAATATTAAAATATATGTTGAAAAAAATTAATTTAATGTCAAAATAGTGTTCCTCACGTTTAGTATTGCTTATAGGACAAGTTTCATATTTTTTAAAAGTTTCTAGATGCATCTAATTAATTGAAAGGATGAAATAAGTGATAAAATTTAAATGTAATAAATAAATTAATAAAAGTCTTAAAAAATGCCGAATTCGTCTTCTACATGTTAAAATATGTCTTTGGTTAAAATTTGGAAAATATTTGATGAGAAGGTGAATATAGGAGAGAGAGAAAGTGTGCAAAACCTTCAAATCACTAATTAAAATACAAACAACACCAACAAATGGAAATAGTGCAACTTTGTATCCAACACACTTAATATGACTTATGGGTGAAGTTTCATTATTTTTGAAGAATCCTAGAGTCATTAATACATCAGGAAAGAGAAAATAAGATTTTCTTAATTAAAAAATCAAAAATCGTCAAAAGGCAAATCTAATTTATTATTCAGATTCTACATATCAAAATTAGAGTAGGTATCAAATTTCACTTAATTTGGAGTTTTTTGCACTCTCAAATAAAGAAAATGAAAAATTTAAATAGTTAAATAATGAACTATAGTCGGAATTGATTTTGGCAACTACATAAATGTCATGCATTTTTTTTCTTTTGGCTTAGCTGGTGCACATGATCTCGGCCATTAATCCGTGATCTGTTGTATTCAAAGTCATCTCCTAGCTTGGGTTGGATATGAATAGTGCGATGCAAATGTGAATTTCTTGGATTGTGATATCTCTCTCATTTCTCAACAAAATTGCATGATTCTTTCGCCGATGAGTTTCATTTAAGATTCTACATCTTTTAATCTATTATTTGTACCATTTTGGAAAGTATCTTGGAAACACCCAATCTGTGGTCTGCAAGCTTCTTCAGTAGACTTGCTTTTTGCTCGTATACGAGACAACACCTATATATATGGATACACTGAGCACCGCTAACCCTAAAACAATTATTCTCTCTACCCAATTTCTCCTTTGCACTCATGTACTTGCCGCTGGTGGGCTCGGTTCAAGGTTGTCTTGTGGTGGTTGCTGCTCTCTCCTCTTGTGTCCTCTGACCAATTCCTCCTAGCAGTAAGTTTTGCGGAACTCCCCTTCTCTTTCTGTGCTTTTAGTTTCTTGTTTGGTCAAGTGTATGGATTTCTCCCAATTTTCTACATGGAGCAGTAGCTCATGGCTGCTTCCATGGCGTCGGGATAGAGGAGGATCAATCTCTAATGTTCTTTTACTCATTTACCTCTCCAATCGCCTTCCTTCTCTGTTTACTCGTGTGTGGGTATTTTGGACTTTCAGCTTTGTTTTGGGACAAGGCAACAATGGCTGACTGGGATTTGACTGAATGACATAGCCCCCTCCTATTGGACCAAGATATCCGAGGCCTCTCTCTCTCGCTCGCTTTCTCTCTCTCCCTCTCGCACGTATTATGGTGATGTGGCATTTTTAGATTGGCAGATTTTTGTAAAAACCATATCTTTTGATTCGTTTGTTCAAAATTAACAAATAAATATGTTTTGGAATGGAAAAATTGATATTTCTAATAAAAAAGATTTTAAAGGCTTGATTTTAAGTTTTTCCGAAAAGTTTTTTCTAAAAATGATTTAAAAATATAAAATCACTAAAAATGCACTTTAATGCCCATAACTCCAAAATATACAAAATTATATCTTTTATTAATAAGAAGAACCTAACTAGATCAATGGTGATTTTTTTAGAATCTAAATCGGATTTTTGTGTGAAAGTTCCAAAAGTAGGGTTTTCTTTACCTTTATGCATATGCAAAACCCTAATACATGTTAATACATTGAAAATAGGAAAAGTGGATCTTGGATCATCTAAAAGTGGTGAAAGTTGATAATTGAATTCAATATGAGGTATGTTCTTTCCTTACACTTAATTTGGAAATGATTACATAACCTAACCTAGTTTCCCTAATGAGGCTTCTATAAAACCCTAAATTTTCCTTTTTGACAATTCCTTAGCTATATTTGCCTCAAAATCAGTTTTATTATTTATTTCTTGGGTCTTGTACCCCACTGCCATGTTTATATTTACTTGATGCTTATGCTTTCCATAGTTCTTAGCATGATAATTTTGTTATACTATTAAACTAGTGTAGTGGTACTTTTGTACAACCATCCACAGATAGGGCATGTGTAAATTCTCCCTGGGGAATGCGTTACTCTCCCCAATATAGAATATTTTTAGGTGATGGAATGTGTTACTCTCCCTCACCTATTTATTGAGGTTAGGAAGTTTCCTCAACCCTACATAGCTTAGGTAGTCAATATTAATCATGCATGCAATATTTTTACTATTTTTAATTATGGCAAGCATCTATTTATTTGTGCCTTATACATTTGACTATCTTCATCTTCGGATGAAATATTTGCCTTTATTTCCATATAGTTTTCTTTATCTTTTGTCCTTGTTCATTATCTCTTACACATACCTTGATTTTTTTCTTTTGTTGGGTGATTTCCCTACCACCCAGGGTTAGATCAAGGTGTTGAACAAGACCTAGGATCAAAATTTCACAATAGGAGCATGGAGGACCATCCTAAGAATAGGATAAGGAGTACATGGCTTTAAGCATGGACCTATCTCATGAAGTGTTTTCTTGGAGACAAAGTTGGTGTAGTTTAGACTTCCCTCTATCTAGATCCCTTTGTTGTTGTATAACATTTTATGGGATAATGATGATGTACACTTTTATAAAATTGATTGTAGTCATGAAATTATATTCTGATGTGACTTGTTGGTCTTTTGCATACCAATATTATAAATTTGACAATTTTACACCCGTTTCAACATACTTTTTGAGTATGTTTTGGTATGGATGTTTTATTTTTCAAATTTATAATAAAGAGGTGATTTCACTCTTTTACAAAAATCCACCATAACTTTTTATTTTTTCTCAAATATATTGTAATATCACTTACTGAATGATAAGTCTTGATTAAACATAATAGTAAGATACAACAAAACTCGACTATTACATAGAAGTAAGAGTTTCATACTTAATATACATCATGTACACTACATTTCAAACTTCTCTTTTTTCTCACTCTCTCATTCCCAAGATCTAGAGGGAGGATAAGGGACCATCTATCTATTCTAACTACTTTTCTTTCAAGACCTCTATGCTACTCTTGATTAAAGTTGGCTTCGGCCTGCTCAGGAAGAGCTAATCCTTTAATTGAAAATTTGTTCAGTAGGTTGTGGAGCTACTGGCTCAATGAGTATAGATTTAATAGGTAACCAGGATATTTATGATGTTTACAATTAGTATAACTTAAATTTAATCATGTAAGCATGACAGTTTAAAAAAAATTGTAATTCACTCAACATGGCAGTTGAACATATACTTAACATATCAAAATGATAACCTAACTATTTACCTTATTTTAAATCCATTTATTATTCTATTGGACCCACATGAGGTGTACCATAGCATGTGGAAGTATCACAACAAGCTATGATCTCACTATGCAAGACTTAGAAGAATGCTTGGGTTCCTGAGTCTTAAATTTTAATGCCTCGTCTGCAGCTTCCAATGACACATTTACCTCTTGGTGGCTAATGGGAGCATCTAGATTTCTCAGACTCCACCTATCAACCTGGGTACTCAGAAGGTGAGTCAAATCCCTCAACCTTATAGTGCATCACTAGACCTACCGACCACTGACCACTACAACATGTAACACATGTACCATCGATATCCCTAGTTGGTGTTGGGTATCACACAACTGTAAGGAGTTTGTCCTACTGGTCAAGCCCCCCATACCCTACTGGTACGCTCTAGCTTACATGGATCTGGACTACCTTCAGTCGGGAAACTGTTTCCTCCCAACAGCACAAACCTCATGCTGTGAGAATTCTATAGTTTCCATGGCATCTAATGTCTAGTGATATTTAGTTGATTTAATAGGTTTCATCATCGTATATAATGATTATCCTATTTTTGACAATTAAATGTCTCACATTTGAACAATAAACTATTTAATAATTTCCATAGATCTCAAAAATCATAGTTCAACTCTTTTAAACATGAACTAGGACAACCTGACATTCTGATACCTCAATTTACACATTCATCACCTGTCAAATCATAACAATTCACATGGAAACTTTCAACATGGTATTACATCACTATTAGTATGATTATAAAAGCATTTTAACTACTAATCATCACTATACATGTTTATTAAAACCATCACAAATATCATAGAGTAAGAATCAAACATAGGAAAGCCAATATTTAAGTTTGTATGCTTTAAATCATTGGTTAAAAGGTGATTATATGTTCACAAACTTCACGTAAGATTACTAATATTAGCCTTTTCTCCAACTAATCTCAGATATTAGCTCACATGAGTCTGAATCAAGCTTCGGATCTCAATATCTCATTCTGAATAGCATTTTAACATGTTTCCCGACCCTAAAGAAGGTCTGTTGTAGGTAGAACATGAAGATCAGCGATTAACCCCAACCTCAAATTTGTCGGATCAAGGATTTCTGAGCAAGGGGAAATAAAAAGAAGGAAGAATCAATGGTTAAAAACTACTTACCAAGTCAAATATATGGCAAATCCCTTAGATTTTTGTCATTCTTCATGTTCCTTCCCAAAAATCGCCCCAGAAATCACCTTCTAGGTCATCGTTTTGCCAAGCAAAGGGTCTGAGGTGATATGGGATTGAATTGTGGTTATAATGCACTTTATTTCGTTGAAAAGGAATATGTATAGCCCGAGATATGATCGTTTTACAATTGGTTGTCCTGGGTGGCATCCGTAGCGGTCGCTACTGGCCTTGCAGTCGCTACAATACAGTAGTAGTCGCTACAGTACCGTAGCAGTCGCTACAGTCTATACATTTTATTAAAAAAGACATAACTCTCTCATTTTAACTCTGATTTAGTTTATTCTTTTTTTATTGGATTTATATTTGAATTCTCTACAATCCTACAATATTATTTTGATAATATTATCAAATGAAAAATTATTTATTAATTATTTCCACCAATATCATTAACACTCTTCTTGCATACATGTATGGGTTAATGTTATGTTAACTCCAACTAGGATCTTTATAGTATGCTTAAGCCATGATTATTAATTGTCCAGACAAGTATTTAAGATTTCCAAAGTTAAGATAAAGCATAAGGTAAAATATTACTCAAAAAGCATGATAAGCATTAATATTATCTTAAATCTCTAGAATTACCAACAAAGCTAGAAAAGGGTTGTAACCATTCTCCCCCTCTAATATTTTTTTTTCTTGAAATTTCTAAAAGAGGAAGAGATACTTGTTAAACATCTACAACTCTACTTCCCAAGTAGATTCTTCTACATCATGATTCCTCCAAACAACCTTTACTAGGGGTATCTCTCTCTTGTTAATTTTTTGAATTTTACGGTCTAGAATTTGAATTGGCCCTTCAATATATGAGATATCCTCTCTCAACTATATAGGATCTGGGTATATAATCTTCTCTGTACCAGGATGACACTTCTTTAACATCGATACATGAAACACATTATGTAGATTGGCTAACTCCAATGGCAACTACAATTTATATGCAACTGGTCCAATTCTTTGAATGATTGGATAGGGACCCATGTATCTAGGAGTTAGTTTTTCTTGCTTTCCAAACCTTGGCACACCTTTCCATAGTTAAAATTTCAAATAAACCTCATCCCAACCTAAAATTGAAGTGGTCTACGCCTTTTGTCTACATAACTTTTCTATCTATCTTGAGCAGCCTTCAACTATTGTCTGATCACAAAAAAAATTTCTGTTGTTTCTTCCACCAACTCTAGACCTAAAATTTGCCTTTCTCCAACTTCATACCATAAAATTGGATATCTACTCTTTCTTCCATACAAGGATTCATAAGGAGCCATGTGTAAGCTAGAATGGTGATTGTTGTTATAGGAAAACTCCATAAGATTGAGATGGTCATTCCAACTACCATTGAACTACAAAACACATGCTCTCAGCATATCTCTAGGGTCTAAATTGTCCTCTCCAACTATCCATCTATCTAAGGATGAAAGTCTGTGCTAAATTTCAACTTTGTTCCTAAAGAACGTTGCAATTGATTGTAAAACCTAGATGTCAATTTAGGATCTCTATTAGATTTTATAGAAATGGGTATCACATGAAATTTGACTACCTCAACTATATAGACTTTAGCTAACTTTGGTGTATCCCATGTTGTCTTAATTGGTATAAAGTGAGAAGACTTTGTTAGCCTATCTACTATTACCCATACAGAGTCGAAACCATGTGTCGTCCTAGGTAATCCAACCACAAAATCCATAGTGATATGATCCTACTTCTATTCAGGGATAGGAAGTGATTGTAAAGTACTTGCTAGTGTCTAATTTTCATCCTTGACTTGCTGACATACACCACACTTAGCCACATACTTAACCACATCCTTCTTCATACCTAAGCAACCTGACCATCAATATAGTTCTTTCAAGTTTCTATACATATTTGAGTTGCCTGGATGCATTACATACATAGAAGAATGAGATTTGTCAACAATCTCCTTCTTTAACTCAGTGTCATCTGGCACACACAATTTGTCATGATATTACAACAACCCATCATATGAAAATATGAACTCTTTTCACTTTCCTTTTGTCATATCATACATGATCTGTTGTCATTCTTTGTCACTATGGTGAAGCTCCTTGACCTAATCATAAAATGTAGGTCTAACTTGCATTTGTGCAATCAGTCCTCCTTGATCAGAATCATTCAGATTCAAAATGATCTCTCTCATCTTAACTAACAAGACTCTTTTTACACATGCCATTGAAAACATTTCCACAGATGATGTTGACTTTCTAGTCAGAGCATCTGCTACTACATTGGCCTTTCCAAGATGACAATCAATGGTGACATCATATATAGCTCCAACCATCGGCGTTGTCTCAGGTTGAGATCCCTCTGTGTGAAAATATACTTCAAACTTGTATGATCAGTAAAAACCTAACATGATTCACCATAAAGATAATGATGCCATGTCTTCAAAGCATGCACTACTACAACCAACTCAAGATCATGTGTGGGATATTTTTCTTCATTCTTCTTACGTTGTCTAGAAGCATAGGCCACCATTTTCCCTTATTGTATAAGAACACATCCCAAACCTCTCCAGGATGCATCACATAAAACCACATAACCCTTATCTTCCTATTGTAATATCAAGGCTAGTGATGTGGTTAACTTCTTCTTTAAACTTTGAAAAATTGTCTCACATGACTCAGACCAAACAAAAGATACAACCTTCCTTGTTAAGTGTGTAAGAGGCAATGCTATTGCAATAAAGTTCCTTATAAACCTCCTGTAATATCATGCTAACCCTAAGAAACTTTTGATCTTAGTAGGGGTCATAGGTAAGAACATATTCCAGCTTCTTAGGGTTAACACTCACTCCTCCTGATTTGACATGTCCAAGAAAAGATACTTCAGCCAACCAAAACTCATATTTGTTGAACTTAGCATAAAGATGATGTTGCCTTAACAACTGTAGGGCTATCCTCAGATGTTTCTCATGTTGTTCTTCATCTTTAGAATATATATTGTTTCATCTATAAACACTACTATGAAATGATCTAAATATGGTCTGAAAAACATGTTCATCATGTCCATAACTACTGTAGGGCCATTTTTCAATCTAAATGACATAACTACAAACTCATAGTGCTCACACCTCATTCAAAATGTCAACTTAGGTACATCATATGCCTTTATCCTTAGCTGATGATAACCAAATCTGAGATCTATCTTTGAAAAGATCATTTCTTTACATAGTTGATCAAACATGTCATCAATCATAGGCAAATCATATTTATTCTTAATGGTTATCTTATTCAATTGCCTATAGTGTATACATAACTTCATGGTTCCATCCTTCTTTTTCAAGAATAGTACTAGAGCTCCCCAAGGTGATGTACTAGTTTGAATAAATCCTTTATTCAACAACTCATGTAACTAGGTTATCAATTCCTTCAACTCTCCATGTGCCATTCTATAGGCAGGTAATTCTATTGGATGGCTACCGTGTAAAGTTTGTATCTCAAAGTCGATATCTCTTTTAGGTGGTAAACCTAGTAACTCATCAAGGAAGACATCTGAAAACGCATGTACTACTGGAACATCTGGTATACTGACTTCTCTTTTCTCTGCCCTAGAATTCACCACATGTGCAAAAAAGGCCTCACACCCCTTTCTCGTCATATTATCATCTACAACAGCTAATATTATACATGTGGGCAAGAATTTCCTATCACTGGTAAAGACACATGAAAAACCACCTTGTTGAAAGATAGCTTCTTTCTTCTAACAATCTAACTGGACATGATATGTCTCAACGCAGTCCATACCCAAAATAATTTGAAAAGAATTAATATCTAAGGGTATGAGATTGAATACTATTGTATACCCACTAAAACTCAATAGACATCTTGGACATACTTCTGTCAAAACTGAAGATTCACCTAGTGGAACTTTTAACAACAACTCCTAAGATAAATCATGGGTTAGAAAATTTAATCCACTAACTACCAATCTTTCAATGAAAGAATGTGTTATACTAGTATCTATTAAAACTTTAACAGAAATGTTGTTAAAGAGAAGCATCTCATCTGTCACAACTCTAGGAAAAACCACACCTTCAGAAGGGGTCATTGAGAAGAAGTGTCCACTAGCTCTCTCTCTACCATGTTTTCCTCAATGTCCACTACTGGTACTAGGTGCTCCCCCTCTAGAACCTGAAGCCACTGAAGAACTTGCCCCTCTAACTAGAGCATGCCTCTGTGGAGTCTAAAACTGTAATTGTGAACCTTGTTCTAAAACATATGGAAGCTTTGGGAAATCCCTTTTTATATGTCCCGTCTATCCACAATGAAAACATATTAGATCATTAATTCCCCAACACTGACCAAAATGTGTCTTATTGCAACTATTACATATGGTTGCATTCTATCTCAATGGTCCTGTCACTGACACTAATGATCTTGAAGACCTAGTTGGAGGTGTCCATGTAGATTATGTATTCCATCTACCAAAATTGGGCCTTCCTCCACTTGGTGAAAAACTAAATGATGCTCTCCCAAAATAGCCAAGTCCTCGTCCTATCCTAGAAAAGAAACCACCACCTCCTCTATATACACCACTACTCTGTCCCCCTCTATTGTAGTCTCCATATCTTTTCTTACTCTCAGATTGCTTATCAACATTAATAAACTCTTCTACACGTCTCACTACTTCCATAAATTCTCCAAAATTTCTCTACCTTTTTGACCAATGGTGGACATGGTGTGTTTATTCTCTTATCTTAATGCTTGTTGGAATCTTCTCTACTTTTCTACATCATCAGGCACAAGTTGCGGACAGAAATTTTCCAACCTTATGAAATGTGCCTCGTATCACTAATTGTCATACTTCCTTGTCTGATATTCTCCAACTATTTAATCTTATCACTTAGGAAAGTAGGAGGAAAATAGTTAAGGTGAAACTCATCCACAAAGTCCTTCTAGGTCATCTCTACATTCCTCCTTTTATCTTTCACTCCCCGCCACTACATCTCAGCATCTCCCTTAAGTAAATAGACTACATGATTGATTTTCTTATCTTTTGATAACTCCATTAGAAAAAACACCTTTTGCAGTTGTCGAAGCCACACCTCATGCACAACTGGATCTGTTGTTCCAAAAAATTCAGTTCCGCCAAGCTTCGTTACCAACTCATAGGATATCATCAGATCCTTATTAGAAGATGAAGACTTCCTGCCCATCTTGTATTTTTCTTTTATCTCCAAAAAAATATGATACATCCTTGTTGCCTCTTATCTTCTCCATCTTGAGACATTGCTTGAGGGTTAGGGTTGTAATGGCTCTCAGCTTGTTCCTCACCATGTCCACATCCTCTTCCTTCCATCTACATATTTGTAACAGAACACATCAGTTAGAAAATTGTAGTTCATTGAGGAAAACATCCTAATGCTATCAGTCTCTTATCACCCCTGTCCCAGACATAAACTCATTTTAGGTTCAACCTATGCTCTGATACAAAAAGGCTGATGCGACCCGAACCCACTAATCAGGGCTAGGGCCCACTGAACAAGGATTATTACTAACCATCAGCATTTAAATACTTGATTAAAATCCACCATAATTTTTTCTTTTTCTCAAATATATTGTAATATCACTTACTGAATGATAAGTCTTGATTAAACATAACAATAAGATACAACAGAACTTGACTATTACATAGAAGCAAAAGTTTTGCACTTAATATACATCATGTGCACTACATTTCAAACTTCTCTCTTTTCTCACTCTCTCATTCCTAGGATCCATAGGAAGGATAAGAGACCATATATCTATTCCAACTACTCTTCTTTCAGGACCTCTATGCTACTCTTGATTAAATTTGTCTTTCGTCTCCTCAGGAAGAACTAATCCTTTACCTAAAAAATTGTTCAGTAGGTTGGTGAGATACTGGCTCAATGAGTAGAGAATCAACATGTAACCATGATACTTATGATGTTTACAATTAGTAGAACTTAAATGCAATCAAGTAAGCATGGAAGTTTTAAAAAAATGTAATTCACTCAAAATGGTAGTTGAACAAATACTAAACATAATAAAACGATAACATAACTATTTATATTATTTTAAATCCATTTATTATGCCATTGGACCCACATGAGATGAACCACAACATGTGGAAGTATCACATGAAGCTATGATCTCACTGTATAAGACTTAGAAGCATGCTCGGGTTCCTAAGTCCTTAATCTCAATGCCACCTCTGCAGCTGGAATCGACACATCTGCCTCTCAGTGACTAATGGGAGCGGCCGAATTTCTCTGACTCCACCTATCATCCTGGGTACTCAGACAGTGAGTCAAAACGCTCAGGCTTATTGTGCATCACTAGACCTACATACCATTAATCACTAAAACATGTAACATAGGTACCACCGGTATCCCTGGTTGGTGTTGGGTACCACACAACTATAAAGAGTTAGCCCTACTGGTCAAGACCCCTACACCCTATTGGTACACTTTGGCTTATCTCGATCTGGACTACCTCTAGTTGGGAAACAGTTTCCTCCCCACAACATAGACCTCGTCCTGTGAGGATTCTAAAATGTCCATGGCATCTAATGTCTAGTGATATTTAGTTGATTTAATAGGTTTCATCATCGTAGCTAATGATCATCCTATTTTTGAAAATTAATAGTTTCAAATTTAAACAATAAATCATTCGATAATTTTCATAGATATCACAAATTATAGTTCAACTCTTTTAAACATGAACTAGGACAACTCGACTTTTCAGTGCCTCGACTTACATATTCATCACATGTCGAATCATAAAAATTCACATGGCAACTTTCAACATGGTATTACATCACTATTAATATTATTATAAAAGCATTTCAACTATTGATAGTCACTACACATGTTTACTAAAACCATCACAAATATCATAGAGTAAGAATCAAACATAGGACAATCATTATTTGAGTTTATATGCTTTAAATTAGGGTTAAAAGGTGATTATCTACTCACAGACTTCTTCAAAGATTACTGATCTTAGCATTTTTACCAACTAATCTCAGATCTTATCTCACACATGTCTGAATCAAGCTTCAGATCTCAAGATCTCATTCTAAGCATCATTTTAACCTGTTTCTCGGCCCTAAAGAAGGTCTATTGTAGATAGAAGATGAAGATCAAAGGTTAACTCAAACCTCAGATTTGTTGGATCAGGGATTTTAGAGTAAGGAGAAATGAAGAGAAGGAAGAATCAACAGTTAAAAACTATTTAACAAGTTGAATTTATGGCAAACCCCTTGGATTTCTATCATTCTTTGTGTTCTTTCCCAAACATCACCCCAGAAATCACCTTCCATGTCATATTTTCATAAGGAAAAGGGTATGAGATGATATAGGATCGAATTGCGGTTCCACCGCACTTGATTTTTCTGAAAATGAATATGTATAGTCCAAGATATGATCATTTTACGATTGGCTGTCTTGGGCGGCATCCATAGCAGTCGCTATTGGACTTGTGGTCCCTACAGTACTATCACGGTCACTACAATCCATATATGTTTACTAAAAAGGATATAATTCTCTAATTTTACCTCCGATTTGGTTCATTCTTTTTTTTTTGATTCATAATTGAATTCTATACAATTAAATAGTATTATTTTGATAATATTCTCAAATAAAAAAGTATTTGTTAATTATTTCTTCCAATATCATTAACGCTCTTCCTGCATATATGTATGGGTTAATGCTATATTAACACCAACTCAGATCTTTATAGTATGCTTAAATAATGATTATAAATTGTCCAAATAAATATTTAAGATTATCAAAGTTAAAATAAAGAACAAGGTAAAATATTACTAATAAAATGAGAAGCATTAAGATTATCTTAAATCTCTAGGATTACCAGCAAAGCTAGAAAATAGTTGTAACAATATATATATATATATATATATATATATATATACATATATATACATATATACACATATATATACAATGATAGGAGAGAGAGAAGGGAAGTTAGGTGTCATGCAACATGTGCTACTTGTCCATCATAAATCAGCCATGCAAGAACTAAACACATGCATGCAACAAGGATCGTTAAAACCAAGGAAAAACACCGACCTCAAGGTGCCCTCAAACCACATGACCTCAAGGTTCCCTCAAAATACATGACTTCTGAAAAACATAAGGCTAGGCAAATGTTAAGGATTCTCATCGACCTAGGTGCATTCTTAGTGACCAAGGTTCACAAAAGCTCAACACCAAACTAAGGCATCCAAGCAAACCCTAGATCTCAACACAACATGATAGCTCATCAAACCAAGGTACAACAAGGCACCCAAGGGCACCACTCTCTCCAACATGATGCCAAAACATGTGAGGCACACCAAGCATGTGAAAATTTTCAAGATAAACCCTAAACATGGGTATGTTGTAATTGTGTCCAAAATAAGCATATATATGTGTAGCTAGCTTAAACAAAATACAAATTGGACCAAACTAAAAGCATAAGCATGTAACAGGTTATTAAAGCACATCACATGATTTTATTAAGGTTTTAAGAATCTTATTATGATAATAAAGCAAGATCAATCATAAAGCTAGGTCAGGGGCCTTACAATTTCTTTTTTATTTAATTTAATAGGAATTGGATCCCCTCTCGGGTCCCACTCCTTACATTTTTTCTAGTAAATTCCTATAACATTAAACATATAGAAGGGCTAACATTTTCATTTATTTTTATTCGATTTTGTTTCATTATGTATATTTTTCACTCATCCAAATGCCAAAATTCATCAATCTATCTTCTTGTTTGTATTTTCTATTTAGTTTCATTATATAATTTCTTTACCACTTCTTAAACTACCACATATTCTATTGTATCTAGGTCTAATGGAAATTCATACTCTTAAACTCCTTCCATAGTTACTACTTGAATAGTATGATCAACAAAACCATGAAAATTGTTCAATCCAAATGATACAATCACAAACGCGTAGTGTCCATAACTCTGCATGAAATTTTCCATGTGTATTTCATATGCCTTGATTCTCTACTAATGACAACTTAATTTCATAGATATCTTGAAGCACAATATGTATCAATTAAAATGGTTAAATAAATAATACATGCTCAACAAAGGTACTTGCACTAAAGTTTAACTCAACTAAACTGTCAACTTTCTTATATAGCCTCTAGATGAATCCTTCCTCTTAACTAATAGAGCATATGGACCCTATGTTGACATACTTGTTTGCTGATGTGATATCTGTGTATTCTTAAATTCACTAAGATATGAATCCAATATTTTTCCTAAAATAATAGTACAACAAACCCACCCACAAGTAAATGGTTGTTGTCATGAGAAATTCAAAGATCAAACCAAAAGGACAACCTTTTTAAGAAAGAGTAGAATTTTATCTGAATTAAGAAAAAGTGATTAAAAAGGAAGAATAAATTTCATAGCTTTAGTAAAATAAACTAACTAAGAAGGCAACAACTAAAAGAAGTAATTAGAATTAAGATTAATGAATGACAAAAAAACTAGGGCAAAGAGTTTCACTATCACTGCCTAAATTTTCCCGCTCACCACATTTACAGAGATATGGATAAATAATGAGGCTATGTATAATTGAATTCATATAGAATGAGAATTGTATATTGATAAATTTCTCTCTAGGTTCATTTTAGCATTACTAGAGATAATCTACCATCGCCTTAGAAATGACTAGTATAAATTTCTCACTAAGGAATTAAGTAGAAAAAAGTGAGATATTACACTATGTCCTTGTAGTTTTTGTTAACCAAAATCTTGTTATCTAAATGATATTGAAAGATATGAAATGTTTCTTCATCATGAAAAATGATCCATTAACAAGAAAGTACAAATACAAATAGCAAAGATGGGAAGTTGGGATACCCCCTGCTCCCCAATAAAGAACACTATCTAGTAATTTATATGATACAAGAGAGAAGAAGATGATCATGGATATTGTAATGGTGTGTAGGAGACACTTTGTGGTGTGTGTCACCGCCCTCCAAAAAATGGTTGCAATATTCTTTCATGAATCTAGAGAAGCAGTCTCCATTTTGAGTTGTCGATATTCATCTCTAACTCTTTTGAAATATAGATCGGGTTTGTGATGAGGGTTTGGATGTACTGGGATACACTCTCTAGACACCCCTATGGTGCTTTTATAGCATGCCCCAGCTAACCAACCAATTGTGTAGATTTATGGTGTCTTCTAGTTTTTTGGATCAATGATTATTCAATGGATTATCTATGTTTAGACATATATATTTAATTTTGATATATTTTTTCTTATGAAACCACCAACATTCAAATCATTCAATTTTGAGTTTGATTGTAAAATGTGGAGTTATTTGTTTTAACCTATTATCATCTAATGATCCTCACACCAATGTTTGGAGTTGGGGAGTATGTATTTAAGTTTATAGATCTTTTAACGTTCAAATCATTCAATTTTGAGTTTGATTGTAAAATATGGAGCTATTTGTTTTGACCTACTATCATCTAATGATCCTCACACCAATTTTTGGAGTTGCAGAGTATGGATTTAAGTTTATAGATCATTTCTTGGGAATTTTGTGAAGGGATTGTGAGTTCTCCAATTTTCCTTGTATCAATTAAACATAAAAATTATTTAGTTTCCAACTAAATTTATGAAACTACTAAAAACCTAAAAAAAAGTGAAAATATAATTAAAACAAAATAGGGAAATGTTCGATAATTATAAAAGGCAACAAAAAAATGTGATGAATAGACATTCATCAATTGTATGAAATTTTTGTCCAATAATTCCTAAATTTGTGCCTATAATTCTTTCATCTCTAGTTGAGACATCATATATTGTGCTTGTGGTATTGGTTGAGTACCAGATACCAATAAATTAGGCTCTCTATGTATGAAAATACTTAGAAACTCCTTAGAAAACACATACTAAAACTCACACACAATAGGTCCATCCTCCATCTTAGGTCTCCTCACCTAGGTATCTACAACATGTACCACATAGGTTGCACATATCTATCCCAAAAATGTTTTTGTCTATTTCATAGATAGAAGACAAGTCAAATGCATCTTTTTATATCCTTGAAAAACCCTAGGGAAACCACCATTATAGAATTATTCTACCTTTGAATCATAGTTCAAGACTAACTCATATTTATATAATATATACATCCCGTTGATAACTTCCAAGTCGTGCATTGTGTTAAAAGATTCATTTGAATGTTGTGCCTTGAGAAATAGATGATAAAAATGGACACAACTCGGTAAATATAGGCAAACACACGAATAGATCCTCAATATTATGTAATTCATTTATTGAAGATCCATGTTCATTACTTCCTTGAGATTGAAGATCCTCTCATAAGATGTAGGAACTAGTTGAGGATGAAACCTAAGAAGATCCACAAATTTGATGTGTACTCTAACACTAACATCTTCTATTGGTGCTAATTCCCAAACTGCCACATATTCTCTTGTATCTATGACTAAGTGAAATGTATACTCTCAAACTCCTTCACTAAAATATTTATTTTATATAGATAGGTTCAAAATCCAACCAACTAATAGTAATAGCGGCATGCCCTAAATCTAATTTGACCCAACCTAGACATGAAGCAAAATCCAAATAGACTCCTAAGATATGTGTTGCTTGCAAATATATGTCGCTCAACATGGATATGCCTGTTGAGGTGGGTGAGTGTAAATCCAAAAAGCAAGAAGAATTTTTAGGAATGGATTTACATCCGTACTGGTTGGCTTATGTAAATGATATGGAATATGTTTGGTTTATCATATGCGACTCGAGATACAAGTCCATTCGTGTTGGCTCAGTATAAGACTCATATTAGTTGATAGACAAAAACTAGAAGAAACCAAAGTTTTTGAATTCGCAAGAGTCAAATTCACATGTTGTTTTAGAAGAGTATGTTTTTCTAAGACCTCAACCGACCTAGTTTTTATCTTACTAATAGATAATTCTCAAGATAAATATATGTATTCAAAACTAGAGAATTATAGTTTATGTAATTTATGCATCATAAGATTTATTAATATCTCTGGTTCAATTATATAATTGATGCTAATGATGAGGATAAGAAAAAATAGGAAAACAAATAGAAGAGAAATTGTTGAACAATGGAGGCACCTAGACTGAGGTGGAGGGGAAAACACAATAGAAATGAAATATAAAATGTTGCATAGCTATTTGGTTCGTGATGGGGGGTTGTATCAAATTCTCAAAAAGATAGGGTGCATACAACAATTTCAGTAAAGCAAGAGGATTTTGAAAAACTCTATCTTCTATGGTTGTTATCGATATTTTTTATCTAACTCTTAGTCTCTTACTAAAGGCATCTCCGTGATACCCAATGACCCTCTACCACCCCACTCCCATGCAACAAAGAATTCTTATTCCCACAACTCAAATGGAACTAACATTGTGTGGTTGAAAGGAACCAACCTCCTCGAAAGTAGTCACACCCTGAACATCACCCCCTTCCACCTAAACCATAGACATTAGGATCATTTTCTGCATCAAGATTAGGTGTGAAACATTGAGGTCCTCCTCCCATGATTTCCCATTTGGCCAGCTTGCCTCCCTAAGAAGCGGTCACAGCTTGAACATCACCCAGTTCCTCCTCTATCAACAACATCAAGGTCATCTGATGCATCAAGATCGTTTGCAAAAGACTAAGGTCCTCCTCCATGACTTCATGGATGGACACATAGCCTCCCCAAAAAAACAATCACACCTTGATCATCACCCACCTCCACCTCTACCACCAACATCAACATCAATTTTACATCAAGATCATGTGTGAAACACTCAGGTCCTCCTCGCATGAATACCTATTTGATCACTTGTACTCCTTGAAGAGTAGTAACACCTTGAAAATCAACCACCTACACGTCTACCATCATCATGTGGATCATCTGCTACATCATGATCATGTGTGAAACACTCAGATCCTCCTACCATGACTGCCTGACTGGCCCCCTAGCCTCCTCAAAAAGCAATCACACCTTGAACATCACTCACATCCAATCTACCACAAACATCAAGAGCATCTACTACATCAAGATCATGTGTAAAACACTCAGGTCATCCTCTCATGTATGTCTAGCTCACCACCTTGCCTTCTTGAAAAGTAATGACACCTTGAACATCACACACATCCACCTTTACCACTGACATTAGGATCATTTGTTGCATTAAGATCATGTGTGAAGCACTTAGGTCCTCCTCTCATCATTTCTCAGCTGGCCACCTTGCCTCCCTGAAAAGAAGTCACACCTTGAACATCAACCACATCCACCTCTACCACCAACATCAAGATCATCTATTGCATCAACATCATGTGTGAAACACTCAGGTCCTACTCCCATAACTTCTTGACTGGACACATCGCCTTGCCAAAAAGCATTCACACCTAGAACATCACCACTATCCACCTTTACCATAAACATTAGGATCATCTACTACATCAAGATCATGTGTGGGACACTCAAGTCCTCCCATGATTACCTAGATGGCCCTCACCTCCCCAAAAAGTAGGTACACCTTGAACATCACCCACCTCTACTTCTACCACCAACATTAGGATCATCTATTGCATTAAGGTCATGTGTGAAACACTCAGGATCTCCTCCCATGACTTCCTGTCTGGCCACCTCACCTACCCAAAAAGCTATCACACCTTACACATCACCCATCTCTACCTCTATTGGCAACATAAGAAGCATTTGCTACATCAAGATCATGTGCAAAACACTCAGGTCCTCCTCCCATTGACCTTTTGGCTGGCCACCTCACCTCCCTAAAAAGTAGTGACACCTTGAACATCACCCACCCCCACCTCTACTACCAACATGAGGGTCATCTACTGCATCAAGATCATGTGTAAAACACTCAGGTCCTCCTCCCATGACTTCCTAATTGGACACTTCACCACCCCTCACCAACACATATCTCTCCACCAATGTCACGTCCTACTCACCACCTCACCAGTTGCATCCACTTTTGCAAAATGGTCACATAGGAAACCTGTCGACTGGTGGGATATTTCCTTCCAGCCAAAGAAATTTCAGCAATAGAATTTGTGCCTCAGAGATATCCGTAGTGCCTATCCCAACAGCTTTGTTTACTATCGTACTCGAGGCGTCGTACCTTTGATGTGTCAACATCAATGACCAAACTGGTAATGGCATTCATGTAATTAAAAAAATTTAGCATCTAACATCTAACCTTATTTTCTATATGTTGTTGAGCATGTAGACCTAAATCAGAACTAGGCACTGTGTTTTGTCTTGTAGGAAAGGTGAAGGAGCCATGTTTGGAAACCCCAATGCATACAACAACAAAGATACATGTGAATACACTAGAGGCAAACATGTTCACTATGTTCAATAAGGTCATAAACCAAGTAGGATTGACTACCACCATGGTTTTTGTCAATCAGACATGATTGAGGTCTACCATATCTATTTTGGTTCCAAAAGCTAAGATACTTCTACCTCATTATAAAAATTTTCATTCACCTAGTATATGTCCTTGTTTAGGTTAAATTTCATTGTTTGTTTTACCTCTTCATTTGAATGTTAACTTCATTGATATGAATGTTCTACATAACATTTTTAGGAATAAACTTTTGGCTACAAATTTATGTTATGTTTGTTTTGTTGTGAACAATAGTGGCTCATATAATAATGTGTAGACTAGTAGGGAAAGTGCACACCATGTTAATGCATGGCTTTTACTTGCTACACCACTTACCACGTAGTGCTTTTCTTCTACCATGTCTTGAATCCAACCTCAAATATGCATTTCAAATCATAGTACTCCTTGGATGACAACACCACCGAAACAAATGCTCTAATCTTTCAATTAAATACTACCAAATGGCAGAAAGTCTAGATGGCATGGTTGTCTCCCATCCATTCAGTGAGATGTTATAGTGTAAGATGATGGCAGCTATGGATGTTAATGCAGACCATTCTCTACAAGGCTCCTCGTGCATGACCCTATGATAAGAAAAGGATTCAATATCATTCATAACTTTTATATGAATGTTTCTTTGTTTATATCTACTCAATTAGTTTTGAGTACTGCAATCCCAAATTATGTTAATTGCATTTATTCTTACTTACACACAACATTTTGAACTGTTTGATAGGATCATGTATCAATTCTTGCTATGTCCCCACTTTTATAAATGGCTCCATATTTGATTACTTCACCATCTCAAATAGACTCAAACAAGGTGACCCATTTTCACCTTACCTAATCATCATTTCACCTCCATTATATCATAAATGATATCCATTGCCTCAAGCATTAATATCTTAGAGAGCCATATATGTGGAATATGACAAAGCATCCAACATGTATATGACACCATCATTTTACTTAAACCTGATGACTTAGATTATCAACATCATATGTATCATTGACATCTTCTCTAAACCAGATGACTCATAGATTATCTACATCATTTGTATCTTTGGCATCTTCTCACATCTTTTGGGACCCAATATCAATTTTCATAAATCTTCCATCATTGGTATGGACATGAGCAACCGTAAGATACAGACATACACATACTTTATCTAGTGTCAAAAGGAGACCTTCCCCATCATTAGTGTGCAAATGAATATCCAAAATCAACACATTCAATCTAAAATCCAATCAAAAATTTTGAAGAACAGATTGATATCCTTTAGATCAGATATGGATTTTTGGATTTGTAAATTTTGGATCGGATATTGGGAATGGATATATACTTCCTTATAATATCTGAATTTGATAAATATATTCATAAATTATTAAATGTATCATATATAAAAATATAGTAAAAAACACATCTTATATATATTTGATATGATATCAGTATTTCATATATAATATATTTGTTAACATTGAATGATTTTATATTAAGATCTGATTTTTTGAATTCAGATATTATCTATGTGGGTCATATTCATATGATATCATATGACATCATCTAGGTATTAAATTGGATATCAGATCAAATTTAAATATTATATATAGCTATAGGGAAATCGGGGTAACCGATTAGGAAGTGGAAACAAAAATTGAAAGCTAGATTCCCCTGGATAGCAAGATCACGTCAACACCAATGTATCTAGGATGGAAGGTTTGCAAGGATATACCTAGTCCTAGAGAAATTCCAATTACATTACCCTTATAGTAGCATCATGCTTCTTCTTCTTCTTTAGGAAGTAGCCCACTCCTTCTTTATCAATAGCACTTGAATGGTCGTCTCCACCTACCTCCTAGTATGGCCACCATGGATGGCAGTTGACAAAGTTCTCCTAGTGGTAGAAGTCTCGTGCCTCTAGAGAAGTCCACGTGGACCACCGAGAACTCCATGTTGTGCTACTAGAGACAACAGGAAGGAGTTTTCCCTTTCAAATCTCAACCTGCTACAGTTGACACGCTATCCCACAATTGTGTCTCCCTTGCTATCCCTCCCTTTATTCGGTAGGACTTTCTTAGGCACTCCATTGGTTACCACAACCACAGAGGACAACAATTGTCAGAGCCAATTTTTGTTTTTCGAGAAGTCCTAAGAACCCCTCTATTTATAGGAGAGGCTAGGGTCAGGGTTCTCAGTCTGTGTGGGAGCCGAAAGGGTCGAATTCACAAATTTTCTAGAACCTGCACATGACGATCTGGTCAGTTCGCACACCCAACCGTTTAGTTGGTTCTTGGGTGGGTCGGTTCATGCAGTTTCTTGTTCTAAATCAAATTGGTAATCAATGCATGATTAATGCTAAACATGACATCAACACAAATCCTTGATCCAACTAAATTGGCAACAAAATGGGGTGGTTCATCCTATGAATCAGTCAGTTGGGATATGTGAACTAGTCAGTTCAGTATGTAAATTGATCATCTCACTCCCTTGTTCAGCCATTGATCAGCCAATGTTGATTCCAATTGACCTAACACTCCAACCAATTAGTTCACTGCCCAATCGGTCGGTTGGCAGGGTGAAATGGTCGGTTTAGAGTCCATACAGTCAATTTTGAACCTCAATTGTTTAATTCAATACCTAGACACTTTCAGTAATCAATATAAGCATCATTCATGAATATACTCCTTTAATCCAAGTGTATCTTATGTGTGTGACCCTCTAGGTCCAGAATTACATTGTTAGTGAATGTCCATACCCCATTATGACAACAGAAGCAAAGAGTGATACCTAGAAAAACATCATTGCTACCCAAGTAATTTTGAAAGTTGGAGAAAAACTTCAACCTACAATTCGTGATCAGTGTTACTATGATTGTATATTTCCTTTGTGTTTAATATCTGGATTGAAATCGAGGCATGGAATCTTCATCCTCGCAACATTCAATCCATGTTCCTTGAACTAGAGAAAACTATCTAAGATGCATGTGAGCTAATGTCACACCCTGATCTTTGGAACCTAGAAAGGACATTATTAAGTTATTGATGACATCAATATGTGATAGATTTATGTTTAAAATAAAGTTTATCCAATTTTCATAATATTTAGATTCTATGGAAAAAGAATGCAGAGAGGTATTTGATGCACTCATGCTGGTTTTGTAGTATCCTAAAAGTCTGGAAACCTGATATTTAATTTGATAATATGAGATGAAATACAAAGTTGAACTATGAAGGAAACACGATGAATGTAGTTGATGGTTTGAGCCCTAGACCTAGTTGAGTTCTACATAGTAAGTAAGTGAAGTCATAATCATCAAAGGTATCATAAGGAACCTATAATTGAGGAATGATGTTTATTCAATAGTTTAATGTTGTAATTGAGGATATGATTAATCATACACATTCTTTTGGAAATCAAGAGAAGGTCCATTGGCCCTAGGATCCAAATTCAGCCCAATAAGGCAAATTAAGGATTTCACATGGGTCCTTGGAGTACGAATTTGAGTATGGAGTATTTTGGTGTCATAATAAATACTCAATATATTTTTAGTGGAAGCATCATTCTAATATAAGATTGTGGGAGAAATCTCATATGATTTTGATGTATATAGTGGCCTAGATGATTAAATTAGTAATTATAATGTTTTTATTTAAATGATATGTTTGGAGTGTTTTTATAGCTAATTTTTACTTAAAATCTTGCTCATATAAATTAGATGATAATATACTATTTACCCCCAAAATCTAAAGTCAAACTGAGTTATAGAGTGGGTTGTATAAATATTTCTTATATTTGGAGTTTTATCAAAAAGATGAAGAAAAAGAAAATAAAAATGCGGGACCCGAGTCCGCGCGGACTGGAGGCCGCGACCCCTATTTTTCAGGTGTGAACAGAGCACCCATGAAAGGGGGCCCTCGCCCATGATCGCGGGCATGTGAAACTATAAAAGCCTCAGATTCCAATTTATGAGGGGCTAACAGGTTTGATCCTAGGGTTTCGCATGAAACCGAGAGCGAGAGAGAGAGCGTGTGAAGAGGAGGCATGGAAGCTACGGTAGGGTGGAGGTTGAGTTTCTAATCTGGGCCTACCTGCACTCATTGACGATGGAGCCCAAGCCATAGAGGGAGGATGGAGGTGAGGGATGCTTGAGAGCAAGCTGCGACACCCACATCGTCGAGGTCGGGGTTGCCTGAGGCAGACCCTATAGTGGCACCCACCTGCGTAGGAAGAACAGGGGAGTTTTCCCCCATCTGGGTTCACATGCAAAGAAGGAGACGGGTCCTATCTTGGATCGGTGACCAAGGGAGAATCATAAGATAAGGGGTGCCGCCCTTGAGGTCCTTTTGATTCTGAATGGACGATTGAGATTGATCCAAACATAGGTAACTTCTAAAATTCATATCTTGAGATTGGGAACTAAGATTTTATCAAATAAGGTACCCGCGGAAAGCTCGTCAAATGTAATATATTCTAAAAATATCTCTAGAACGTGATTTGGATGTCTATTATTTATTATGTGTTTGGTAGCCAAAACTATATGATTTTGATGTTTGTCCATTAAAAATAGTAAACAACTTTAGAAATTCATACACATTTTACTGAATGTGTATTTTGATATGTTTAACATTAGTTCAGAGCCTGATATTTCATATATGAAGTTTTATTGAGGTTTTTGATATAAATCCTAATAAGGGTATATTGGGTATTTCACCCATGATATGATTTTTAAATGAACTGATATTTTAATGTGTGATCATTCCTACATTATATGAATACTTTTTTGAAGATATGATGAAGTTTCTTGTGCTATTATATTAGTATTTAGTTTTAGATGAGTAGCCATTATGAAAGAATGATAAATGATTATCCCAACACAATAAGTAATATATGTATGCTTAATTTGGTCTGATATTAGAAACGTGATGGTATTGTACTTTGGTTTTCTAATTGATACAACAAGTTTAGAATATGTAACTATGTTTGAGAATTATTCTCATTATATGAAGTATATGTTCATATTAGTGCATAAGGTGATTTATGTCTTATTTGAGTATAAAGATAATACTAATTATATAGTATGAGTTTTATTTTATTTCAACGCCAAGATTTTATGGTGATTTTAGATTAAAGTTATGTTTAGTCTAAATAAGAACCCTAAGTTCGTATATGTAGATAGGAAAATGGGGTTTTGAGATTTAGAAATAGAAAGAGGGAACATAGGCTTGGACTGATAAAACTATGATGATATCCAGGTTATTAAAGTTATGGTACTTGGAATCAAGACTTCCTTAAAGATACCCTCAGTACAAGAGGTAAGTGGTTCATGCCCATGAATACTCATATTTGAAGTCAGTATGTTTACATGCATCTTTATAAGACTTTCATGATTTATGAGGTTTGATGTTCTAAGATTTTTATGTTAAGGTATGAAAGTAAGTTTTTCCCCGTACTTATATGAGTTTCTAAGTTCATATGCCAAAAATCTCAATTAGAGATATATTGCTCAAATGGTTGGGATCCATGGACTAGATCCATGAGAAAATTTAAGAATCATGTTCCTACAAGATTTCTTAGCAATGACTTAAATTAATGAATAAGATTATAAGATAAAGATATGCAAACAGTATAGGCATACCTAGCTAGTGATTTGGGATAAGTTTGTATTGAGATTTTAAGTATAGGTATGCTATTAGGATTCCTCATGTTTAAGGATATAGGCATGTATTGAGGTTGCAAGTAGAAATTTGCTACCAAGATTTCTTACATAAGTATACATCGAAGAACTAAGAAGTTAATTAGAATTCTTAGAATGTTTAATGTGATGATGTAAGTTTTGAAGATATTAAAACATAATCTCATTTTCACAATAATCGTGCTATTGGGGATCATAGTGCACTATAAAATGAGTTTATAATAAGTTGAGGATGCATTAAGCTATGATTAATTTACTAGATCCCTTTTTAAGAATTGAACTTTTAAGATGTGAGTTCATATGAAAAATATTAAGACCCAGGGTAAGATCAAATTTAAAGAGAATTTATAGATATTGAATCATCTTGTTCGAAAACACAATTTTAGATATTTTATACTTAATTTACTCTCATATACTTCATGAAAATTACTTTTGTATACTTAAGAGTTTAGATATTGAGATCAAATCCTTTTCCTCTAGGTCTTTAGACTCAGTTGTTATATGCCAGAAATCAAGATTTAATGAAGTCATTCTGATAAATCAGAGTTTCAAATTAAGATGTATCCAGATAACAAGGACATCAGATTTAGTTTTAGACTTAGATTTTTCAGTGTGTGAGTAGTCAGATACTAAATAAAAATACATGATAAGGGTTTTAGACCCAATCTCAATTATGAAGTAATTGAGATCCATATTTACATTCAATTGTAGACTCAATTTAACCCTTAAGAATAAAAGATTTAGATTCAGATTCAGATTCAGATATAGAATTCAGTACATGCTCAGTACTCAGTAATCAGTTTTAGATAAGTTTAATTATCAGTATTTAGTTTTAATATAAGATAAGTTCATATTCAGAATTCAGTAAAGCAATCGGTATTCCGCTTTAGTTTAGATTAAGAATTAAGTGTAGACTTAAGATAAATAAGTCAAAACCTTCACATAAGACATTATATGATAAGTCCTCATTCAGTAGTCCTGGGACGATTCAGAGGCATCTGTTGCCAATTCAGAGGAGTGTTTACTCCAATTCAGAGGTGTTGCGGCACCAATTCAGGGAGTAGCAACACCAATTCATAGACACCTCGGTGTCATTCAAGGCATGTAGTGCCATTTTAGGGTACTTTGGTACCAATTCAAGGCGTAGATACGCCAATTCAGGAGGATTTATTGTATAATGGTGGCCACTAGCAGATAAAAATCATAAGTAAAAGATACTTAAGCTTAGAGCATGTCTGTAATCTCATTCACGAGTGTGACGAGAGGAATTTAGATAAGATATTTATGATCCAAACACTTTGGTGTAGACCATGAGACCCAGAGTATAGGTCTCCAGAAAGATAGAGTAAAAATAAGAGTTTAAGAAAAATGAGAGATAATATGTTTCTAGATTTAATCAGAGTTAAATGTTCGTTTAATATTTATAATTTTTAAGAATCTTTGGTAATATTTCAGTTCTTTAACAATGTATATTTTAGAATACTCATGCCAATTACTCTAACGACTGTTTTTCCCAATGCATAGCTAGGGATGCGATGTCCGCATGATTTGGAGCAGCTGAGGATCAAGGGAACAAGTAAAGGTCTAGGAGATTTTCAAGCTTGCCTAGTGGGGTGCCATCTACTGAGATGGTCCAGAGTTTAGACATCTCTTTTTATGCATAGTCTTGTTACCAGTGTACATTAGATGAGTTATAGTTTTCCTTTTATCCAGGACTATGTATGAATTAGTTTTTCTCAATGCAAAGTGTTTCATTTTCTTTAATTGCAATGATTATCATGTTTGTGACACTCCCAGTTGAAAGAAAAAAATATAGCTTCCGCTCATGTGTTATGAAAATCGGGGTGTTACAATATGGTATCAGAGAAATTTGGTAAATGGACACTAGGCAAAGATGATTCTCATAGTCACCCTAGGATGAAGATAAGAGATTAGGATTTAGGGATAGATTCCCAAAGAAAGATACAATGACCTAGAATAACTAAGAGTTTTTACCTTAGAAGAAATAGAGATGTCATAGATAGATGTTTACGTATTCCAGGTCTCATGTTTCAACATAACCCTAGCTGATGATGTTGCTTCTCCATTCTCAATGGTTATGGCCAGCCAATTGAGAACTGAAGAGGAATGTCATAAGCACTAGATTTTGATGAATCTCTCATTTCTTACTGGTTCGTGTGGTACGGGACACATGTATTAGTAGGTTAATAAGAGATAGCATGTCTGGATCCCACATCTCTGGGTATGTGCCTAATCACCACATATCTAGAAATGTAGGAGTTACCTATAGAAAGTAAGATTACAAAAACATGTACACCTAATGTTAGAAAGTCATGAAAATGTTGAGGTAGATGTCCTAAGTATAGATCCAAGTTTAGTCTCATAAACCCTAAGTATGAGTTGAGAAGTAGACCAAGGTAATAGATAATTCTCACATAAATGATTTATGAAAATACATTATGTATCTTTTTACATACAAAAAAATTTGAATAGAAGTGTGCCTTAATATGATGAAGAGGTAAGAAGAACCCTAAGGTGGGTAGTAGCCTAGAGAAATTTTGAGGATTAAATTCTCAAAAATTTGGGTAGTATTGTCACACTCTGATCTTTGGAACCTAGACAGGACATTATTAAGTTATTGATGACATCAATATGTGATAGTTTTATGTTTATAATAAAGTTTATCCAATTTTCATAATATTTAGATTCTATGGAAAAAGAATGCAGAGAGGCATTTGACGCACTCATGATGGTTTTGTAGTATCCTAAAAGTTTGGGAACCTGATATTTAATTCGATAATATGAGATGAAATACAAATTCAAACTATGAAGGAAACATGATGACTGTAGTTGATGGTTTGAGCCCTAGACCTAGTTGAGTTCTACATAATAAGTAAGTGAAGTCATAATCATCGAAGGTATCATAAGGAACCTATAATTGAGGAATGATGTTTATTTAATAGTTTAATGTTGTAATTGAGGATGTGATTAATAATTCGCATTCTTTTGGAAATCAAGAGAAGGTCCATTGGCCCTAGGATCCAAATTCAACCCAATAAGGCAAATTAAGGATTTCACATGGGTCCTTGGAGGACAAATTTGAGTATGGAGTATTTTGGTGTCATAATAAATACTCAATATATTTTTTATGGAAGAATCATTCTAATATAAGATTGTGGGAGAAATATCATATGATTTTGATGTATATAGTGGCCTAGGTAATTAAATCAGTAATTATAATGTTTTTATTTAAAAGACATGTTTGGAGTGTTTGTATAGCTATTTTTTGCTTAAAATCATTCTCATATGAAGCTGATGATAATATACTATTTACCCCAAAATCTAAAGTCAAACTGAGCTATAGAGTGGGTTGTATAAATATTTCTTATATTTGGAGTTTTATCATAAAGAAGAAGAAAAAGAAAATAAAAAAGGGGGCGACCCCAGTCCGCGCGAACTGGAGATCGCAACCCCTATTTTTAGGGTGTGAACAGAGCACCCATGAAAGGGGGCCCTCGCCCATGATCGTGTGCAAGGAGGCTATAAAAGCCTCAGATTCTAGTTTATGAGGGGCTAACAAGTTTGATCCTAGGGTTTCGCATGAAACTGAGAGCGAGAGAGAGAGAGTGTGCGTGAAGAGGAGGCATGGCGGCTGCGGTAGGGCGGAGGTCGAGTTTCTAATTTGGGCCTACCTACACTCATCGATAATGGTGCCCAAGCCAGAGAGGGCAGACGAAGGTAAGGGATGCTTGAGAGCAAGCTGTGCCGCCCACATCGTCGAGGTCGGGGTTGCCTGAGGCAGACCCTACGGCGGCACCCACCTACGCAGGAAGAACAGGGGAGTTTTCCCCCATCCAGGTTCATGGGAAAAGAAGGAGATGGGTCCTGTATTAGATCTGTGACCAAGGGAGAAGCATAAGAAGAGGGGTGCCACCCTTGAGGTCCTTTGGATTCTAAATGGACGATTGAGATTGATCCACACATAGGTAACTTCTAAAATTCATATCTTGAGATTGGGAACTCAAATTTTATCAAATAAGGTACCCGTGGAAAGCTCGTCAAAATTGCTATATTCTAAAAATATCTCCAGAATGTGATTTGGATGTCTATTATTTATTATGTGTTGGGTAGCCAAAACTATATGATTTTGATGTTTTGTCCATTAAAAATAGTAAACAATTTTAGAAATTCATACAAATTTTACGGAATGTGTATTTTCATATGTTTAACATTAGTTCAGAACCTGATCTTTCATATATGAAGTTTTATTGAGGTTTTTGATATAAATCCTAATAAGGGTATATTGGGTATTTCACCCATGATATGATTTTTAAATGAACTGATATTTTAATGCGTGATCATTCCTACATTATATGAATACTTTTATGGAGAATTGATGAAGTTTCTTGTGCTATTATATTAGTATTTAGTTTTAGATGAGTAGCCATTATGAAAGAATAATAAAAGATTATCTCGACACAATAAGTAATATATGTATGCTTAATTTGGTCTGATATTAGTAACGTGATGTATTCTACTTTGATTTCCTAATTGATTCAATAAGTTTAGAATATCTAACTATGTTTGAGAATTATTCTCATTATATGAAGTATTTGTTCATATTAGTGCATAATGTGATTTATGTCTTATTTGAGTATAAAGATAATACTAATTATATAGTATGAGTTTTATTTTATTTTAATGCCAAGATTTTATGGTGATTTTAGATTAAAGTTATGTTTAGTCTAAATAAGAACCCTAAGTTGGTATATGTAGTTAGGAAAATGGGGTTTTGAGATTTAGAAATAGAAAGAGGGAACATAGGCTTGGACTGATAAAACTATGATGATATCCACATTATTAAAGTTATGGAACTTGGATTCAAGACTTCCTTAAAGATACCCTCAGTACAAGAGGTAAGTGGTTCATGCCCATGAGTACTCATATTTAAGTCAGTATGTTTACATGCACCTTATAAGACTTTCATGATTTATGAGGTTTTATGTTCTAAGATTTTTATGTTAAGGTATGAAAGTAAGTTTTTCCCCGTACTTATATGAGTTTCTAAGTTCATATGCCCAAAATCTCAATTAGAGATATATTGCTCAAATGGTTGGGATCCATGGACTAGATCCATGAGAAAATTTAAGAATCATGTTCCTACAAGATTTATTAGCAATGACTTAAATTAATGAATAAGATTATAAGATAAAGATATGCAAAAAGTATATGCATACCTAGCTAGTGATTTGGGATAAGTTTGTATTGAGATTTTAAGTATAGGTATGCTATTAGGATTCCTCATGTTTAAGGATATTGCCATGTATTCAGGTTGTAAGTAGAAATGTGCTACTAAGATTTCTTACATATGTATACATCTAAGAACTAAGAAGTTAATTAGAATTCTTAGAATGTTTAATGTGAGGATGTAAGTTTTCAAGATATTAAAACATAATCTTGTTTTCACAATAATCATTCTATTGGGGATCATAGTGCATTGTAAAATGAGTTTATAATAAGTTGAGGATGAATTAAGCTTTGATTAATTTACCGGATCCCTTTTTAAGAATTGAACTTTTAAGATGTGAGTTCATATGAAAAATATTAAGACCCAGGGTAAGATCAGATTTAAAGAGAATTTATAGAGATTGAATGATCTTATTCAAAAACACAATTTTAGATATTTTATACTTATTTTACTCTCATATACTTCATGAATATTTGATACTCGCCGTTTTGCAATATCAATAACTAAGATGATTAATCCTAGAGTTTAAACCTTTTTTACTTCCGGTTTTAAGGGTAGTATAGAAGGGTCGATCCCACAGGACAACTAATTAGAGATTGTTCTTAGAACCCAAAGATTTGAAGAACTTTTATTAATTTTTTTTGGTATTTTTCTTTTTAAAGCAGAAAGTAAATTCTAGTTGGGGGTTTGAATGATTACACTAATGCAAGAAGGAAAGCACTCAACAAGAATTAACATGCACAAGGAAAAAATAAAAAGATTGTTAACACAAGCATACTAAATGAATGAAAGACTAAGAATTAAAGGAAACAAAGATGCGGTGTTTAAAACAAGAGATGGAAATCGAGGCTCGTAGGGGTTTTCACCACCTTAGCCTGGTTGATAACAACTAAATCTTAAACGACAATTCAATGAAGGCTTGCGAATTAAAAACTCACAAAAGAGAAACTCCAAAAGAGCCCATTGGTCCTGGTGCTCATGCTTCCTTGTTTATCAACCTAAAAGACAAGAATCCACGGTCATATCAAAACGTCTATGTAATCGATTTTATTGTTCTAAATCTGGATTTCCATGGTCACATCCATCCAGATTAACATACGATCCAAAGATCGACTATTCAATTAAAATCGATTACCATCTAGTCATTTAAGAAGAAGTCATTAAAACCATGGCTAAGGGGTTATTCCCCTTGCCCCGATAAGAGACTACTCACACATAGAGAAATGGGAGTCGGAGGAAGAAAGAATTGAAGCCATAGTCTAGCCCAGAATTCAGGAAATTAATCCTTATGCTAGAGACGATGAAATGGCTTAACTCTTTGTTCCTTTCTCCAGAATAAAGTGTGAATGAAAGCAGATCAAGACTTAAGTGGGAAGAAGAGACAAGAACGAGAATGGAAGAACGTTGCTTGAATTTAAAACTACTTTATTGCATAAAATGAAAATGATTACAAGCCTATTGCTACAGAATCATAATACAAAGAAATCCAAGATGATCCTTGGGAGGAGGAAGTGCCCTTCCTTTTATAGGAGAAGGAGGGGTAGGCTATCTAAAAAAAGAGGGGGAAAAAAGAGAGGGAACCATCCTTTTGAATTTTCAGATCTAGTCAACAAACTCTTGATTGTCTTTCTTTAATGCAGATTTTCACAGCAGCAATTTCGAGCGAATTTCTGTTGTCCAAAGAATTTAAAGTGCGCCCGAAAATATGATTTTCCTGTAGGCCTTTGCATTCCCTTTCCAAATCATATTTGAACATTAAATTCCGCCTTAGGATGTGAGAGTTATGCTAATTTGGTGCAAGGTATGCATTTAAGTCAGCATTGCGGGAAACTGAATTGCCTCCTATCTTCATCTCTTCTTTTCTCAATTTAATTACTTAGATAATTCCTAAAAATGAGGAAAAATATCATAAGAATTCAGAATAAGTATATCAAGAAGATGAAAGTGCTATTTATTTTTGAATTGGCTAAAATTAACAAAAAAGTCTTAATTACTTATTCTAAATGAAGTAAAAATAAGAGATGAATATGCATTCATGAAAATTACTTTTGTATACTTAAGAGTTTGGATTTTGAGATCAAATCCTTTTCCTCTAGGTCTTTAGACTCAGTTGTCATATGCCAGAAATCAAGATTTAATGAATTCATTCTGATAAATCAGAGTTTCAAATTAAGATGTATCTAGATAACAAGGACATCATATTTAGATTCAGACTTAGATTTCTCAGTGTGTAAGTAGTTAGATACTAAATAAAAATACATGATAAGGGTTTTAGACCCAGTATGAATTATGAAGTAATTGAGATTCATATTCACATTCAGTTGTAGACTCAGTTTATCACTTAAAAATAAAAGATTCAGATTCAGATATAGAATTCAGTACATGCTCAGTACCCAGTAATCAGTTTCAGATAAGTTTAATTATCACTATTCAATTTTAATATAAGATAAGTTCATATTTAGAATTCAGTAAAGCAATCAGCATTCAGCTTTAGTTCAGATTAAGAATTAAGTAAGTGTAGACTTAAGATAAATAACTTGAAACCTTCACATAAGACATTATATGATAAGTCCTTATTCAATAGTCCCGGGACGATTCAGAGGCATCTGTTGCCAATTCAAAGGAGTGTTTAATCCAATTCAGAGGTGTTGCGGCACCAATTCAGGGCGTAGCCATGCCAATTCAGAGATACCTCGGTGTCATTCAGGGCATGTAGTGCCATTTCAGGGTACTTTGGTACTAATCTAGGGCATAGATACGCCAATTCAGGAGGACTTATTGTATAATGGTGGCCACTAGCAGATAAAAATCGTAAGTAAAAGATACTTAAGATTAGAGCATGTCTGTAATCTCATCCACGAGTATGATGAGAGGAATTCAGATAAGATATTTATGATCAAGACACTTTGGTGTAGACCATGAGACCTAGAGTATAGGTCTCCAGAAAGATAGAGTAAAAATAAGAGTTTAAGAAATGAGAGATAATATGTTTCTAGATTTAATCAGAGTTAAATGTTCGTTTCATATTTATAATGTTCAAGAATCTTTTGTAATATTTCAGTTCTTTAATAATGTTTATTTTAGAGTACTCATGCCACTTACTCAAACGACTATTTTTCCCAATGCATGGTTGGGGACACGATGTCCGCATGATTTGGAGCAGCTAAGGATCAAGGGAACAAGTAAAGGTATAGGAGATTTTCAAGCTTGCCTAGTGGGGTGCCATCTACCGAGACGTTCTAGAGTTTAGACATCTCTTTTTATGCATAGTCTTGTTACCAGTGTACATTAGATGAGTTATAGTTTTCCTTTTATCAAGGACTATGTATGAATTAGTTTTTCTTAATGCAAAGTGTTTCATTTTCTTTAATTGCAATGATTATCATGTTTGTGACACTCCTGGTTGAAAGAAAAAAAACATAGCTTCCACTCATGTGTTATGAAAATCGGGGTGTTACAGCTAACATATCACATATTGAGTCACATGAGTATGGCCATACATTTCTCAGTCTCTCTTACCAAGTGGCCATGGATATCATTCTCATATAGGAGGAAAAAATCTCATCTACATCACTTACACTCAATCCCCATGTGTCACAATGCATGCAAGCACCACGTTTATGGCAACCCTTATTCAGGATCACGATGGATGATGTCAAACTACATGAAAAACATGTGAAGAATGTAGTGATTTTAGGTCTAAGAACCAAAATCACAACTTATCACTATGAGAGATGATTCTAACTATTCCATAGTCTTCATGTATCACTCTCATGGTGCGTCTATTCGATACACTGTTGTCTAACATGTACATGTGTGCTTGACTTGATATCACATATTATGACTAATGATACTCTATCATCAGTTAACACACACTCTAGTCTTATGTATTATGGTTGTCTATTTTTCTTCCACAGTAATATCTGATAAGGGACATAACAAGAATGTATGTACTCTTATGATACGAATTATCTCATCGGTCAATTCACGTACCTGAAGGCATAGGTCATCGAGTAACATCATTCTTTAGACATCTACTATATTTGTGTCATCATCTCATGCTGAGACAAACATAATAGATGAAATTACCTTTCTTATTATCAAATCAGGTATTTCATGCCTCATTTCAATCATCATATGATTGGCTCTCTGAGCATACATACCAACAAACTCCCACTTGCACTTAGAGCTAATCACCCACGAATCTTATTTTGTGTGATCTTAACATGCCCATCATGTTTCTTCTGTGCAAGCACTTTTATAGCGGGTTAGCAACATTTGCTGCAAGTTGGTATTTTGCAAGTGTCACATCTATTCGATGTATGACATCTAGTATGAGATGGAAGTGTTGTAATATTCTATCTGGGATTCCCATCCTATTCAGTAGCTCCATTGTTGTCACAATATTTGTATTATGTCATCAATGGTTGGAACCTCACACAAGTTCACCCATATGAATTTCTTGATCAATATAGAATCCTCTATTATTCTCATAAAATAGAGATACTCAGCTACTTTTGTAGATTTAAACAACCATCATTAGCTTGGAAACCTTTCCAGTTTATATTTTTCAGTTAAGGTCAAACATAAACATAGATTGCAATCATTTATTTATCATTTTGGAAGATTGAATCGGTGTAAACCTTTACACCCAACTCTTCCTTATTACTATAACCAAGAAACCAATTTTTTTAGTGATTCTCAAGAACTTAAGGATGTTCTTTATGGTAGTCTAGTGACTCTCACTGGCATGTGACATATACGCTCTCGTCATGTCCAATACATATGATATTTCTAGATAGGTATATATGTATATCCTCTCATCACGTCCAATACTTATGAGATAACTAGATATCCTCTCGTCATGTCCAATACGTACAAGATAATGGGATAGGTACATAACATTGCATACTTGATAGATCCAAATGTGAATGCATATGACATCTATCCATGTATTCTTGTTCTTTATAAGAACAGGGACACTAGGATCCTAAGAGAATAACTCCATGGAACATGGACAAGTTTTCTCTCATTGAGTATTTCATGTTGAACCCCTTCAACATCTTGCCAATGTATGTGCTCTTTCTTAGGTCAAGAAGTTTTCTAGATCTATCTCTATATATCTCAATCCCTATCACATAGGATGCCTTACCTAAAACCTTCATAGAGAAGGTGTTTCCATCCATATTTTAACATTTACAGGATAAGGACATTATTCCCCATCATCATGTGGAATATGAATATGCTCCCACTAAATCTTTTGTAACACAAATTTCATCTTCATTTTGACTCTCTTGTCAAATAGAAGATTCCAACTCTTATATGCTAGCTTCAATCCACAGATTGACCTTTGTAGCTTATATACTTTATTTACAATATTGGATTTATAAAAACTTTAGGTTGTGTAACATACACATACTTATAATTATTCCAGTTAAGGAATGTGGTTTTAACATCCATATGCCAAATCTCACTAGTCAAAACAAGCTACAACAACAAGCATGATCCCGATGGATTTAGCCATGGTAACTGGTGAAGGACTTCATCATGTTTAACACCTTGAACTTGTTGAACTCTTTGCAACCAATCTACCATTTCATGTTGGTCTTATCTCAAAAAACGAAATGCACCTTATGGGTTTTTCCCCTTTAAGTGGATCCATCAAGGTTGTACCTTAATGGTATACATGGAGTCCATCTTGGATCTTATGGCCTCAAGCCATTTATCAGACTTTGTTCCCTCAATAGCTTCTAGGTAGTTTGTTGACTCATAATCTATGATCAACCCACTGCCTTTATTGAGGTATAAGATATCATAATCTTTCAAACTCAATGTGTATTCTACTAGAAATTATGAGGCATTGTGTTACATAAGGAACTTCAGATCCCACAACAACTTGTGATTCTCCATGTTCCTATTGTACCTCTTTATGTTTTTTTTGTTTGCTTTGAACATTTTGAGTTCTACTTTTACTCCCACTAATTGTTTTGGAACTAAGTTCCTTTTTAGGAATTTAGCTATCCAGATTAACAAACAACTTTGTTGTTGGGTTGGGATAAGATTGGTATTTTAAGAAAATAACATTTGTGTGATTTTTTAGATAAAGCTTTTCAAGAAACTATTTGTTATATAAGCATTCATCCCTAATCACTATAAAAGACATATCAAGACACCTCCCATGCCATATATAATATGGTGTCTTTTGAACCATTTTATATAGTACATTATTTAGTGTTAAGCATGTGCCAAAAAGGAAATTGGAAGATTAGCTAGATTTTATTGATAATCACACCATGATTTAATGAGGTGTGATTCCTTCTTTCTGATGCACTTTCTTGATACATTATCATTGTGTTTGTGGTAGAGTTCATCATGATACACTATTTTGATCTCCCAGAAGGTACTCAAACTCTTAGTTTAAAATATTTCAACATTGATCACATCGAAATATCTTAATACTTTTACCAAGTTAGTTACGTACTTCATTCACAACCTCCTTAAACACTTCAAGAGATTCATACTTGTATTTCAATCAATATTCCATATCTACTGATAAAAATAGTAAATATAGATAATAAGGTACTTGCAACTACCTTTAGCATTTATTCTAAAAGGTCTATATACATTGGTATGTATGCGCCCTAATAGAATGGTCGCTCTCCCACTACATCTAGTGAATATGCTTTTGTCATATTGTACAAAAAATAAGATATGTATGTCTTTATTGGATCAATAAAAAAAAGATTATAGATAACCATCATATGGATTCCAGAAATGCATTTCTCATTTATGTGCTCTAGATGATAATGTTCTATAGGTATTCATTGTTTGAGTCATCAAGTCATTCAATATATGTGTCATACACATTTGTCTTTACAAGTATAGTTTATAAGACATAGAGCATTGTTGTATAAGATCTCATCAATTAAAATGAAACATCAATTTATTCTTGTCCATATAAGATACATAATATTTTTCATTAATGGCAAGTGCATAATAGAAATTCAATAATTCTATTATATGGTCATGAATGATAGATTCCAACTTTAGTTGCAGCAACTCTTGCTCCTTACAATTCTAGCTTATTTCTTATTGGGTCCTAAAGTAGAGATATCTATCTCTTTCTTCTTCCTTTGTTCCTTTAAGTGAAAAGGACAAAGCTCTTTGCACTTACCCTTCTCCATAACTTGAGTGCAAAAGAGTTGGACTTTAGCATGGCCTTACCTTTGCCCTTGGACTCACTTTTGTTGATCATCATCATGGATTTGTACTTCTTCATTCTTGCTTTGGCATTAACATGACAAGTAGTTTTGACAACGGTTTAGCCAAGTTACTAAAGTGATAGCACTCGATCAACTGCTATATGATTTAGGAAATGCTTGTAGAATCATATCCATGGCCAACTCTTTACCTAAAAGAAATCCCAGTCTCTCCACATGCCCAATCATATTGAGCACATGGGCTCTACTAGATCTTTCTCTATTATTTTTCACTCAAACAAAACTTGGGGACATTATACCTTACTTGCTTTACATGATTCTTAAGATGTGTTACCATCTCGAGAGTGTCCATGTTTTCATGATGCTCATGTAACTCATAGTTCATACAACATGGCATAAGGCACTTCAAATGTCTTTGGCATCATTGGCATGCTTCTAGTAAACATCCATTTCAGCCTTAGGTGCATTTGGAGTGGGTTCTTGTGGCTCATGTCTTTCAAGGACATAGAGCTTTCTCTATTGATGAGAACATTTCTCAAAGTCCTTAACCAGTTGTGGAACTTAAACTGTTTTGTCCTTTCTCAAGGACCGATTGCAATATGAACGTGTTTGTGTTTGACATTAGATTCTACAAAGAAATATTACAACTTTTCAAAATATTTTTTATTTGTTTGATTTGATAAGTTAACGATATTAATTAGGCATTTAATTAATTATCGCTCCCACTATTTTATTCAAATTGACAAACCCTCATATATAAATTTGAAAGATTACAACATACAATTTTCTAACGAGCCAAGATCCAAAATAATTCAACTGTAATGTGACCAATGCCAACATTCGTAGTCAATTATTAAGGTAGGCAACTTTTGCCAATTGCATCATATGCAATTCTTGGATAGATGATATGTGCAACTCTTTGCAATAGTCATTTGCATGCCTGTGGCGCATAACCCCATTAAGTACACTCAGTTAAGCTTGACCCAAAAGTCAACATGATAAATTATGCACCATGATTGGGCAGAACCTACATATCTACCATCACCTTCCATGAGATGGATGGCACACAACGCTTGAGCATAACCTACGCTTGGTCGATCAAGCTTTTCATGTGTGTTTCTTTTGTAAAGCATCTAAGTCTTAGTATTATATTGAGGGGTTTTATATATAAATTTTATCCAATCACCACATACTTAGTATGTATCATATACATGATGTAACCACAAATGAGAACATACATTTATTATAACACACAAGCGATGGTTATGGCCATACTATTGTAATTCCTTGGAGCCACAAAGAATTACTATCACCTAGGGTCCACAACATATGCAACCAGTTGTGGATGAAGATCTTTGCTCAAATAAATCCAGGTTGATTGGTTCAACTGTTGAACCGGTCAGCTTGCCTCCTAGTCATTTAGTTGGGCTCTTGAAACAGTTGTCTGGTCTTCATGTTAAATTGATGTCTAGACTCCTCCAGATGATCGGTTGGGTAACTAGTTGAGCAGTTCATCCTCTTGTCTCCCATCCTCCTTGGTCCATCAGTCAATTAGTTTGCCTCCCAAGCCATTCGATTCTTATGGTGAAGTATTCTCACGACAAAACATAAATGAGAAGTATCCTATTTCTTATTACATTGTACAAGGGAAACCCTTGAGTTACATTTGAGGGGAAATAGGAAGACCATTAATTTACATTTAGAGAGGGGAGAGAGGCTCAGTATGCAAACTGAGATATTAATAGGAATAAACAACCACAACCATGCACACACAGATCTAGGGTTATTAGCGATAACCATGCTAAACATCTACCACCAAAACTAATTTTAGGGCAACACAAGTGATTTGCATATATATATATATACATATATATTTATATATTAGTTTCTGGAGTTGGGTGTGGAATTTAATTGGATATGTACATTAACTAGTTTAATATTCACATCATTTGCAACAAAAATAAATCTGATCATATCAATTCAAATCCCAAATACACTATAAATTGGCATGGCTCTGATACCACTAAAGGGAAATCAGGGTGACAGATAAGCCAGCAGAAACAAAAATTTAAATCCCAATTCCCCTAGAAACCAAATCACATCAACAACATTGTATCTAGGAAGGAAGGTTTGCAAGGTTATACATGGTCCTGGATCACATCTATTGACATTACCCTTGTAGTAGTATTGTGCTTCTTCTTCTCCAGGAAACAACTCACTCTTTCTTTATCAGCATCACTCAAGTTGTCGTCTCCATCGAACTCCTGGTCTGGCCACCACATATGGTGGATGATGGAGTTCTCCTAGAAGTAGAAGTATCCCGTCTATAGAGAAGTCCACACGGACCACCAGGAACTCCATTTTATGCTACTAGAGCCAACATGAAGGAGTTTTCCCTTTTGAATGTCAACCTATTAGAGTTTATACACTCTCTCACAATTGCCTCTCCCTTTTTATCCCTCTCTTTATCATGTAGGACTTGCTCACGATCTTTATTGGGTACCACAACCAGAGAGAACAACAATTATCAGAGCCAACTACTATTTTTTTAGAAGCCCCCCAATACTCCTCTATTTATAGGAGAGGCTAGGGTTAGGGTTCCCAATCTGTGCATGAGTTGAAAGGGTCAAATTCATGAATTTTCTAGTAATTATGCTCAATGAACTGCTTGGTTCGTACACCCAACCAGTCGGTTGGGTGCGCAAGACGATCGATTCGCTAAGTGAATTGATCAGTTTGTGCAGTTTCCTATTCTGAATCAAATTGGTAGTCAATGCACAATTAATGCTAAACATTATGTCATCACCAATCCTTGATACAATTGAATTGGAAACCAAACCGGGTGGTTCACCCCATGAACCAAACAGTTGGGATATGTGAATTGGTTGGTTCACTATGTGAACTGGTTGTCTCACTCTCTGGTTCAACCAATGTTGATTCTAATTGACCAAACACTCCAACTGATTAGTTCACTTCCAACTGGTCAGTTGGCAGGGTGAACTGGTCAGTTCACAGTCTGGTCAATTAATTTTGAACCTCAGTTCTTTACTTAAATACCTACAAAGTTTTAGTAATCAATCTAAACATCATTCATGAATGCACTCCTTTAATGCAAGTGTATCCTATGTTTGTGACCATATAGGTCCAAAATCACGTTGGTAGTGAACGTCCATAACCAATTATGACATCACAAGGAAAGACCAGCGTCTAGAAATACATCATTGCTACCCAAGAAATTTGTAGAGTTGGAGAACAACTTCAACCTACAATCAGCGTTCTGTGTTACCGTGATCATATAGTTCCTTTGTTTCTATTATCCAGATTGAACTCAAGGCATGGAATTGTCATCTCTCAAAGTTCAATCCATGTACCTTGAACTAGAGCAGACTGTTTGAGACGTAGGTGAGCTCACATATCACATACTGAGTCACATGAGTATGGCCATACATTTCTTAGTCTCATTGATCAAGAGGCCATGGATATCTTTCTCCTGTAGGAGGGAAAAATCCCATCTACATCACTTACACTCAATCCCCATGTGTCACAATGCACCTGATCACCACCTTTATGGCAACCCTTATTCAGGATCACGGTGGATGATGTCAAATACATGAAGAACATGTGATGAATGTATTGATTTTAGGTCTAAGAACCACAATCGCCACTTATCACTATGAGAGATGATTCTAACTACCATTCCATGGTCTCCTAGTATCAATCTCATGGTGGGTCTGTTTGATACATTGTTCTCTAACATGTACCTATGTGCTTTACTTGATATTACATATCATGACTAATGACACTCTATCATCAGACAACACACACTCTAGTCTTATGTATTATTGTTGTCTATTTTTCTTCCACTGTAATATCCAAATAGAAAGATAACAAGAATGTATGTACTCTTATCATACATATGATCTCGTTGTTCAAGTCACATACTTGAATACATATGGCATCGAGTAAATCATTCTTTAGATATATACTATGTTTGTGTCATCATCTCATGTTGAGACAATCATACTAGATGAAATTACATTTGTTATTATCAAATCAGGACTTTAATGCCTCATTCCAATCATCATATGATTGTCTCTCTGGGCATACATACCAGAAATAGCTTTATCTTCTTTCTATTTGTTCCATTTATAGGTCTACCCATCAAGTACCTAGGGTTAACTCTTTCACCAAATCCTCTTCCTACAACCTGTTGGAACCAGATTATTATGAATATGAAGAGAAAGATCAGCCTATGTAAAACACATCACCTTGGTCTTGTTGGACAACTCACCCTACTTAACAACACTCTTTCCCCTCTTGCTACCTTCCACCTTAGCTTCATCCCATTACCCTCTAAGTTTATAATACATATAGATAAAATCATGAGATGTCGTCTATGTGGAGGAGCAATTGATCGTTAGGAAACACATATAATATGTTGGGAACACATTTGTAAACCTAAAAATGATGGTGAATGGGATATTAAAAAATGCAAACGCCCTCAAATCGATTCATAAATTCATAGCACAATTATGCAATCAAAAACATACTATTTGGACCAAAATTGTCACTGAGAAATATTATTTACGACATAACCCATGGCAAAAAATATAGAAAAAACTTACTCCACTCTGGCAATAAATAAACCACACACTATAGATCATCCAACATTTTGTCAAGATCCCTCCCTTTCGTGTTCATGACATATCATTTTGGTTTACCCATGGATGAAAGGTTGCATTGTCATTACTATGCAAAATAATAGAATATTACCAAGAACATTATCAAAATGACTATAGAACAAGAATCGACCCTTCTTATCTCACATATAAGGAACACCTTCAATATATTTCTCACTACATCTTCCTCTTGGTATGAAATTGAGGATAGCAATCACATTCTGATGTATGGTATATAGCATAAGTTGATGTGGAAATGGACCAATACATGTACACCAAAATCCACACATAATTTCTTCAGTGACGCCAGCTTTAGTTGCACATTCAAACAGATATGAAAAATTAAGTGCCCCACTGAAAACATCATCCTCATCTAGATTATAGGGCATAATGGAATCCTCACTAGCTGGTGGAAGTCAGGATTCTATGGACCTACCATGTGTATATTATGTAGAGAGGAAGTCGAAAATAATGAACACATATTTTTCTGATATATGTTCACTAGAAAATTTTGGAAAAATTATATCCACATCCCTCATCTCACAACTGATATCAAAAGGTTCCATTCAACCACCAAAGTTGTACCTATATCTCCTCACATCGTAGATAGAGACATTTTACAATAGAAAGAAAATGTAGAACTATTGAAAGTGACAATCACAATGTATCCTTTATTAAAACATATATCATAGACAATTCTAATAATATCATGCAACTGATGCGGATATTGGATCCATTTTTAAAGGAAAAAGAGTTGCACACTTGCTGAGTTTATAGGAATGGACTTATGCCAAGGCATCTACTACATAGAGAACATTTTGAATGAATAAATCCAAAGTTAGATTGAGATGATATCCATGTATTCTTGTTCTACTCAAGCATCCAATCTAGAAGTCTTTGGCTTGTAATCAGGGTGCTTCTCCCAATTAGACTGTTTTTGCCATTTCATGCTCGTATATATATTGATGTATTAGTAATTAGTTCTGGTAGTTGTAGTAAGCCACAATATACTATTTAACTTTATTTTTTAACCAATTCCATAATTATAATCTCAGTGTTAATCTATCAATATGAATACTTCATAAAAAATGATTTGTGCATATATTAAGTGTTGAAAAAAATATGTTTTAATGCAACAATGCAACAATCTTTGGGGGAGAGTGATACTCACTACAACTAATGGATGGTCTCTTTTCTATCATTTGTAATTTATGTAAGAAACTTCCTTATTAACCATTGGACCACATTACATCCATGAAATATTGATATTTTGTGTTCTTCCTTTGTCATATATTTTGTTCTTTCATTCTTTTATGGGCACACATTAATCAATTCCCCCTTCCTTTCTATGATTTTTTTGAAGGCGCAATCATGTGTATCTAGAAACTCACATATTTACTTCTTCTCTTAGGTAAAGTTAAACTATTTTGCTAAGTATCCCCCCTTATATGCTTTATTTGAAGTTGTAGTATGTGTATTCAAGCATTTGACAAGTTTATTTCTTCTCTTAGGTAAATTTTAAATATTTTTGCTTAACTTGTCATGTCCTTCTTATAATAATTCTCCAATATTACATGTATCCATCTACTACGGACTCAATATTTGATACTTTTAAGAAAACAATCTATAAAATTGGCTGCATATAAGAATAGTAATATTTTTACGTCCTTTTTTTATTTTGTAATATAGAGACTAATTATTATTCATCCTCCTCTCTAATACAGGAAGAAAGTTTCTTACATCAAATTCATCCACCACCCACTCAGGGTTGGCCGATAGAAAGGAGACTAGTGTTATATGTAAGGGTGTGTTTTGCAATGGTTTCAAAAGTGACATTTAACTCAAAGGGTAAATATACCATACATACCTAGGGAGTATTAAGGTATAATTGGATCCAACATCTTTTATAAGGTAGATAATTAGGTGGAACAAGACTATCAACCAACAATATATTGGTAGCAGCTAAAGAATTTGTGGCCAACAAAGTGTTATGATACGCATGCTCAGATATCTTCTCCATGACTATGATAATGCTGATAAGTTCATTTTCTCAAGATGTCTGTACAATGATTGTGTAGCCTGCACCACATATTGTCAACTCATCATGCCCATTCATGAAGAAGCCAAAGGTTGCATCCTTATTTGAGATTTGGAAGGAAAAATCATCACAGACAAAGAAAGAGAATTCCACTAGGAAACTCTATAGAAATGATGTTCTCTAGGTACAAAGTAGTATGTGAGATGTCAATAATTACATGTGAGTGTTCAATAATGAACTTCACAACACCCTCTGGCTTGGAGATTTTCCCCATGTGGACATGTTCATTACAGAGTGTCCAGAGATGCCAAACTGAAACAAAACACTTAGAGTAGGTGGCATGCCCATGTTGCCTTTTGTAATTTCTTATATCCACCCATCTTCTTAAAGAACAAAAAAGGAGGGTTCTTGATTCAATATAAACCAAGTATACATGCTTATCATAGAGTCCAGGATGTAGTGGATAATGGATCATGTGTTGGTGTTACATCTCCTACATAAAGGAGAAACTTCAAAGTGTAAGTGTACCTTTTTCATATTGGTGAGATTTCCCAATGTTCTAAGATCCAGAGGAAATTTTCCATCTTTTAAATATTTAGGCTTTATAGATTTTTCTCGAATTTCCTAGAAGTGTGATTTCCTTATATGTTATAATCCACTTGTATGTTGATCTTCCTATCAACATACCACTTGGTATTAGTGGCCAAGATAACAACTTTGATCCTGCCACTGAGTTAGGATGTGGTGTGTGTTAATTACATTCCATGTATATTCAGGGAGATAAGTATGTATAAAACCCCAACCCTAGATCCAGAACAAGCCTCATGCAACCCATGTTCAGATCCTCAACAATAGATGGGGATATAGTTGAAGGATCAAAGTCAGATATTTTCTTGACTGCCATCCACCGATCGGTCCGGAACCATATTCTACATCCATCCTGAACAATCGGTATGTTGAGATTATTGATAAGTGGGATATGGTGATGGATGAACCTCAATGTTAAATACTATGGTTGTGTGTCTATGTCATTTGAGTGCACAAATTATGCACACATTTGGTACTATAAGTTCATAGACCCCAAGATGGACACACATTCAAATACTAACAAACACTAACCAACAAGCTAATGAGATCATATAGCATAGGAAGGTGGCAAGTTAGGGGTCGAACCCAAGGGAGAAAAGGGAGAACTAGAACTAGGATAGTCCGTCTAGGTTCCAACTGTGAAGTCTAGAGTTCAAGGGTTTGAAGGTTTATTTTGTTAATTATGTGAATAAGAAAATTTGAAGGGGGGCAAGCAATCAAAACCTAAACTAATCCTGGACAATATAGTCCTACTGAGAAAGAAATGAAAAGCTAAGCAAGAAAAGAAGCAAATTACACTAATGCAAGAAAGAAGAGAGCTACACTAAAATAAGCTAGAAATTAAGACTAACTGACAATCAAATTCCTAAACTAGAAGAACAAGGCAAGAGCAAGGCAATGTACTAATTAAGCAAGTAAAGACTACCTAAGAAAGAAGGCAATTAGGGTTTGAATGAAATTATGGGAACCATGGTTTGTTTGGGGGAATGCACTTGTCAATTGAGTTGGGGCGGTAACATTTAGACATTACTATGTCATTTAGATTAGCAAAGAAAACAAAAAGATACATTCTACTGAATTGCCCAAAATTACTAATTTGTTTTGTATGGGGTAGGGTGTGTATAGGGGAACTAGTCCCTATCACCTCCTATCCACCCTTGAGAGGCTCACTTAGATTAGGATTTAGGTGGAAATCTATTAGTATATAATCAAGTCTAGGTTTGTAGGATAGAAAATCTTAGGAAAATTGGGGGTCGAGGGTAACAATGGGGTGGATATGAGGCTTTGGGTCTCATATCACCTACCACCTAGCCTTTGAAAAGCTCCAAGCCAATTACACTAAATGTTTATAAACTATCTACTTAGATATCTAGGGATCCAGTAGTTTGGCATAGGAGCAATTCTCAAATTAGCCACATATAAGCAATTTTGCTAGAATCCTATGTTATTTCAAGAACAATCCACAAAGAAGTTTATGGGAAATGAGTTAAAAGAAGAACATAATCATTAGCAAATGAAATTACACTGCTTACATATCAATTTCCCCCAACATGGTATCAAACTAACATTTTTGAACCAAACATCCCACCTAAGGGGTCGAGCTACTCATAGAACATGAAGATACAAAAATGGAGAAAGAAGAATGAGTCGAGGAGTGGAAATTCATGTAGATCAGTGGAGACTCCTCCTTCGCCAGTTCCTAGTAGTATAAGATCAAGCACCTCCCTTCGCCAAGGTGGAATGGCATGGATGTGTGGTAGAAAGTGGACAAAAACCATAGAAAGGACAGTTTTGGGGTTAAAGATGATGAAATGGAGATGAAATATAGTGAAAATGGAGTAGAGGGGGCTAAGAGACATCTAAGAGTTGCCAACTCCATGATCCAGTCACCACCTATATATATATATATATATATATATATATATATATATATATATATATATAGGTGGTGGGGAAGTATTAGGTTAAGTGAGGGTAAAATGGGAAGTGTAGTGCAAAACTACTCCTAGGATTTCGGGGAAGTAGGGTCATGGTGGGTAGTAGACAACAAGGTTATGGTGGGGTGCAATGGTCGTGCTAAGGAATGGAAATAAATGTCATCTTGTTTTTAGTATTTGGGTTTTTTGGTGGCATGACCACGGTGATCACAAGGCCAATCTGGTCTGGGAATGCACTGGACGCTCTACTAAGAATGGGCATTCTGGGACTTGGCACTATGGCCATGGCAGGTTGCACGGTTATTCTATTGAGTTCTTTTTTGCTTGAACTTGTGATTTCTCTATGATGTGTTGACTTGATTAGCATGGCCATTCCTTGGATCCACATCCATGCTGGATTCTTCAACAACACTTTAGCTTGAACTTTGGATTTCCATGGACTTCTTTGCTTCACTATAGCCTTGGCCACTAGGGCTAGGTTGGGGAAGCCCTTGAGCCTTCATTGGACTCTTCCAATCATGAAGGAACCCTAGTATCACCCTCCTTCTCTCCCGTTCATCTAAGCATGGTGCAATTACCTGAAAAACATGTAAAGAATATCTTTAAGTGCATTTGATAGAAATATACATATTGAGGGAAATAACATGTAATCTAACATATTTAGATGTGATTGAAGTATGGTAAGACACAAGATGAAACCCTAAAATAGGGCTGCATTTCCACCCCAAACTTAAAATATATTTTTCCTCAAGTATGTCCAACTCGATCTCTCTTCAACAAACAAGAAATGACAAATGCATTGCAATAGGTGTATATTGAACAAATGAGCTCAATGATGAATAAACGCATGTATATAACCTCCCTCCTCTCCTCTTTCACAAATAAATCATGATTAAAGCACCAAACATACAAACTTCAAATATAGAGCATAGAATAAAAAAACCAGTCCATATGGCTTTCATGCAACTCTTGATAAACTATTTCATGGTGGTGACAATAAAAAATGACTAGAGTTGTTGTTTTACCTTCATGCATACAATATGATATGTCAAACCACACTAGTAACCAACATGGCTGCGAAAAAGGGAAAATGAGATAGGTTTGATGTTTCCTAGTTCCATTGGCATGCAAATAGAAGAAAGGGGATGTGGTAAGAGGTCAGAGTGCTATTACATGGAAGCACTCATCCTTTCTTTATTTAGATGCTATAACGTAGAATCATCTTTTATTTTCTTTTTGAATTTTATTTCTTTTCTTTCTCTTTGCCTTTGGTGTATGTTGGGAACATGGTGGTGAGAGTGGAGCAGAGGGATATAGATGGCCACCCCAAACTTTTAGTTGGTGTCCAAGGTTGAATATGTGGTCTTTGGCATCTTTTCATGAGACAGAGAGATAAGGAATAATGAAAAAAATGAGTCAAAGAGGGTCACTAGTATGGGTTTCAACATGAAATCTCCTACATGAAGGTTACTTCAAAAATTTCATCAAGAAAATACACAATACATGAATGAGAAATACGGAAACCACATTTTTATCATGAGATTTGACAAACCCTAAGTGTTCACAACTTTCTTAAATCACAATTAAACCAAAACATTATACAAGCATGAAAGAGGTGTTTCACATGTAAAAATTCAAGGATTGAGACCATTTAGAAATAGACATGAGTATGTAGCATGCATTTATCAAAAGTCAACATTTTTAGTTTTTCAAGTAGAGATTGGGTCAAAACATGCTTTTAGGCAATAAATTCCGAATTTTTGGCAAAATTGGCCAAGATGGTGCCAAATTGCCTCCAATCACTTCTAATCCTCCATTATGAAATAATAAATCAATAAACAAACAAATTCTAGCTACAAACATGCAAACTTTACAAAAATCTACATGGAATGCAATGCATGGTAAAAATAGAAAATATATAGAATTATGCAAAAATGCAAGAAAATAAATTACATTATATGCATGTATGCAAAATAAGAAAAATATAATCTAGATTGAAAAATTATAAAAAAAAAAGTAAATGGAGAGGTGAAATGAAATATGCGTGCAATGAAGGGTTTACCTCCCTACCACCTTAAACTATTGAATCATGTTATCATTAACATGACACTAAAGTATAGGAGTGATAGGGTAGATGATCACTACTTCTATGGTGGCTCCGGTGGTGCTCCTCCTTGTGGTTGCAGGTACTAGTAGTAACTGCCCCAATACTCTACTTGTAGAGGTGGGTAAGTCTCCTAATACCCAAAGTGATTCTCACCATTCTTCCCCCCATTGGGGATTCCTCTTCACCTGTGCGTTCTGAAAGTGATACATATGGTAGATTTGATGGTGCATCTACTGTTGACCATACCACACTACATCTTACATTCTCTCATTGTTCTTCTGTGATCTTTGAATACCCTCCAGCTGCACCTGCATTGTAGACATGTCATAGGCATTGATTTTGGTATGTTGTGATGTCATCTTTGTCTCTTATCTCCTCATCATATGGGTCTCTCTATCCCCTGCTTCTCTCCTCTACTTTGTTGCCTATGACTCTCCCAATCCCTCAGGAAAATCTATGAGGTGTTGCTACCATGTGTCTCTAGGATGCTCCTCTTCCCACCTACTCAAAATATTTAAGAAATATGAAGATAGGCCTCACCCCTGTAAGAGAGGTATAGCATGGTAAGGTAGCTCCAGTGAGAATCTTACGAAAGAAGGGTTTTTCTGGTAAATGATCTTCTGATCAACCACTAAAATCATAGAAGAGTGAATCAAGTAATGTAGGCCTATGAGTTTCCCTCCATCTACCTTGGTATACCAGACATGTCATGATTCATTTCCAGGGCAATGGAAGTCACAAACCCTCCCATTATAAAATGATTCTTACTCTTGGATGAAATTCTCTTCACATGAATAATAAGTTCCCCTAGGTTTGCATGCTTGACTTGTACCATCCATCCCAAAACAAATAGATCTTTCTTAGTGCTCTTCCTTGGTTCTCATACCGGGTGAAAAAATTATTTGCTAAGAACTTATGAACATATCTCAAAAAGGGGTTATGAATCAAGCTTATCTAGGATTTACCCGCTACAATGTTGCTCTTCCCAGTGAAAATCTTCCACATGGCTGCATGATTCACATTAGTGTTCTTATATGTACTCCTTTGATTGAGTAGGGGTGCCACTTTAATGTTGGGAGAAAAAAATCTTGCTAAGCATTTTGGCAATGACGAGGTGATTATCATTCCCCAATCTGAAGCTACCTTACCATCATGTGTGACTTTTCCCAAGGTGGAAAATTATTTACATGTAAGCTCAATTTATGTATTACAACCAGTCTGCATTGCCTAAAATAATCCAATGGGTTTCATGGAATCAGGAAAAAAAAAATATACCCAAATCTTCCATTGTCTCTTAGTAGGTGTAGCGGGTGGAAACCACCCTATGTGTCGGGAACTCTAGATGCCTTGGCTTATTCCAGAGAATATCACTCACATTCAGTGCCACCTAATGTTGTTCATTTTGGACCACCTCATTTGGTGCATCTTACTTCTCTTCATTCTCATCATCAAGAATTAGCCTGCTTTAGTTGGGGCTATGGTTGTGGCTACAATGTGTTGGAGGTGATGGAGTGTTGGGCTAGTACATGCAGTGATGCTTCCATGATGAAGTTGAGGGTCAGGCCAAAGTAAGTGGTTGTGCTTCCCTTGAAGAATTTTATGGCCAAGAAGTTGCAGCCCATCCACTTTTTGTATTCTGGATAGTTGGTATGGAATGGAGAGAAAGGGGAGGATTTGGTGGTAAATATGGAGTGGAATTGGTAGATGGAGTTTATTAGAGGCTAGTAGAGGTTGATTAGGGGTAAAGGAGGAAGAAATCAAAGCTTGGAGGTGATGGGAGACAATGCACGATAGCTCTGGGCATAGCAAAGGCATTCTATCTCATTGAATTGAAATGAACTAATTTACTAGAAAGTGTTGGAGTCATGGATTAAGTGGAGTGGGCCTATGGTAGCATAGTCGTGCTAAGAACGACAATCGTTCTAGTAGACTGACGACACGAATAATCACCACGGTCGTGGGGACTAGCTAGCCACACACCATGGTGATTAGGAAAACTATTTTGATCTGCCCCTTTTCTTCAATTTCTCTATTATGTCCCTATTGTATTGAGTGTCCTAACACGGCCGTTCCATGGTACCACCACTGTGGTCGTTACTATAGTAGGTGATTTCAACTTGAAATTCATTAAAACATCAAATCATTGAACCCAAGTGATATTTCATTTGTTTTCTTCAATATTTCAACTAATTTTCTTCATTTCATCACTTTTTTCTTCTACACTTCTAAAAACTAAACAAAAACGATAAAGAATATTGTCTGTGATTTTGTGGGAAAATGTAAAAATAACCAAAAGTATCAAAAGTGGAAGGTTGGGTGAAAATTTTCCAAAGCGTAGGTGGGTTGCCTCCCACTAGTACTATGTTTCATGCCTTTAGTCGAGCTTCTTGTAGTTCCCTCAATCAATCAACCATTTGGAATCCTTGTGTATCCACTCTTGCAATAGATACATCTCTCATTTGCATTCAATAGATGTTTCTTGTCTCATTTATCACAAAAGTTATCACCATGTGTTCCATTAGGATCTCCATCCTTCAAGTAATCAGTTGGACTCCTCAAGTGACCATGCTTAACATCCTCATCTCACTCTCGTCAGGTTGGGGTCTTGACCATATTGATCTTTATCTTCATATCCATGAAAGAGACCTTCATTGTACCACTACACACAAGTATCTCAGCATGCGATGTAGATAAGAATGGCCTTTTCAAGATGATAGGAATATTTCTATCCTCTACATCCATGTCAATAATAATGAAATCTATCGGGAACATTACTTACCTTTCCTTTTCTATAATCATCAAAAAATCATCCATTATTCCTCTAGCACTGTAATGGAGTAGTCCTCCAATTAGAGAGTGAAATGAGCCAGTTGCAACTTTCCTAACCCGGTCTCAACATAGACACTATATGGAATCAAATTCATTTTAGATCCCAAATCAAGTAGGGATTGGTCTATGTGATGTCCCCCTATGTACCTAGATATGAGTGTGGCTTTTGGGTCTTTCCTCTTCACGGGAAGTGAGTGTTGTATGATAGAGATCACTTTTAATGTTAACTTCATTTTTGTAGGTATCATCCTCGTTGACTTCCTCCTGATAGTGCACATATCCTTTAGAAACATGGCATAAGATGAGATCTCCTTGATAGCATCCAACAAAGGGACATTCACCTTCACTTGCTGAAACATCTCTAAAATCTCAAGATTATCTGTTTGCCTCCTTTTTGATGTTGGAGGCTCAGGCAATGCCTTAGGAATGGTGGCTCACTTGCTTTTGTAGCATTCTCATCTTATGGCATGACATGAGGAATTCTCATAATCAAGGGTGGAACACTAGGGACTATAGAACCTATAAACGAAGAATAAGGTGGAACACCCAGGATCACATTCTCAACATGAGGTACCCATTGATCATCTTAAACTATGTGAATCACAATATTACCGCTTGGTCTCTGCGGACTTATTTCATGTCCATGTCCTTACCTTACATGATCATTTCCCAATTGAGTCTTGGGCTTCTCATTAACTTACCCACTCCTTAGAACTATCACAGTGCTACCCTTCTCATGGTGGAGAGTGGGGTGGGTTGTGGATGTCGAGGAGGTGGAGATGGCCCTTGGTCTTGGAAATGGGGTGGAGGAGAAAATTGAGGATGGTAAGTGAAATGGTGGGATGGTTGTGGTGATGGAGGTGTATAAGGCTTAGGATGGCCTTGAAAGTGATATATGGGTTGCACTTGCATTGGAGGTTGAGTATATGAAACTTGTGAGGCATCCATTGGTCCACTTAATTCATTAAAGTTCATGATGGGTTGGTATGATGGTTTTAAATCTTCTTGAAGAGAAAGTATTAAAGAGAGTTGCTCCACTTTTTCCTCAAGCTTTATCAAATTCTTTTGCACCTAATGAAAGTTTTTCAACCTAGAGAGAACTTCATCCTCAAACCTTGAGATATTTCTTGGACTTTGTTGTACCGGATAGATATAAGAATGAGGTGTCTTCACTTCTCCACCAAAGGACTTAGCAAAATTAATCGAGTGACAAGGAACAATTCCCACTTGATTCTACATGAAACTCTTCATTTCCCCAAGAATCTTCATCAATTGTGGGCTTTAATCACTAGGAGTTGGAGATGTCACACCAAAGGGTCGGTCACTATCACTATTAATTCTAGAAGATTGGATCCTTGAATTTCCTACTAAATGCTCAAACAATGGCCATGTCTCCTCAGGAGGTCTAGCCATTAAAGCTCCACCATAAGAAGAATCGCTATACCTTGACTCATTAGAGAGATATAGGAGTAAAAGGATTAAACAAGTTATCACAAAAGGATTCCATGGGGTGGATAGTTTCTCAACATCCTTTTAAATCTCACCCAAGAATCATGGAACCACTCATTACCCATTTAACTAAAACTCGCTATGGAAATTGGTATCATTGTCAACCTTCCAATGGAGTATAATTTATTTCGAAAGGCATTCATCATGTCCCCCCAACTCATGATGTATGTTCTCTAGTCATACCAATCATTGGCCTTGTCATTGAGAGAGAATGAGAACAAAGTGATCATGATGGAGTCATCACTGGTTCTCAACATCTTGATGGTAGATCATATTTCAAGAAAAGAGTCTGAGTGCTTGTAGGGGTTCTCACTCTTAGAGCTGTAGAAGGTGGGCAGGAGCCCAACAAGACCTGGAGGGATGAAGAATTGCTCCCCTATCATTTGATCAAATCTATTTGCAATTTGCGATATGTAATTCCTAGGTGTGAAGTATTCATGAAATGGTATGTAAGGTGCATTATGGACTTCCATCTTTTCTTTCCTATGTTTCTTGTCACTTGCACAAGGCACAACCAAAAAAATTAGGACAAGTTAGCAAACCAATATGCACAAACAATGCAAAGAATAAAGAATAGCACTGATGAGGGAAGTAGGAATAGATTAAAGATAAACCAATTAGCTAGGTCAGACCCAGCAATGATGCCAAAAATCTTAGTGTGCATGTAGTGCACACATACTTGTACTTACAAATTTTTAGACCCAAAGATGCACACACGCTCAATACTAACAAACACTGACTTGCAAGCACACATGATCATATCATAGCATAGGAAGGTGGAAAATTAGGGGTCAAATCCAAGGAAAAAATGGGCACTAGAGCTAGGTTAGTTCGGCTAGCTTCCTACTTCAGAGTATAAGGTTGAAGGGTTTGAAGGTTGATTTTTTTAATTACTCTAAGGGTGAAAAAGCAAATAATTAAGGGGATCAAGCAATCAAAACTAAGCTAACCCTAGACAATTTGGTTATAGTGAGCAAGAAATGACAAGCTTAGCAAGAAACAAAAGTAAATTGCACTAAGTCGAGCAAGAAGTGATCTACACTACACTAAAATAGCATTTAAAACTAAAGGATAATCAAAGACCTAAACTAGTAAAAACAAGGAAAGAGCAAGGTAATGGACTAATTAAGCAAGTAAAGAGATAAACAAGTAAAGACTAGCTAAGCAAGAAGGCAATTCGGGTTTAAATGCAATTATGGGAAGTGTGGGATGTTTGGGGGAATGCACTTTTTAGTTGAGTTGGTGGTGATAACATGTAAAAATTACTATTTAATTTATATTGCCAAAACCAAAAAACAAGATAGATTCTATTGAATTTCCCTAAAATACTAATTAGTCATGGATGGGTAGGGTGTGTATATGGGAACTAGTCTTTGTCACCCCCTATCCACCCTTGCAAGGCTAACTTGCATTAGGATTTAGGTGGAATTCTATTAGGAACTAGTCAAGTCTAGGTTTCTAGTATAGACTCTCCTAGGGAAATTAGGGGGAAATGGTAGTAATGGGGGTGGAAAGGACGTTTTGGGCCTCATATCACATACCATCTAACATTTAGGAAGCTCCAAGTCAATTACACTAAATTCATCTAAATTAAATACTTAGATCTCTAACCTAGATGTAGGAGAATTGATTCCAATGTAGGAATCTGAAATAGCTAACTAGTGATTCATTAGTTGGACCTAGGATAAATTCTCAAATTATCCACATATAAAAAATTTCCCTAAAATCCTAGGAGGTTTCAAGCACAAAAAGCAAAGCATTTCATGGAAAATGAGATAAAAGTAGACCATAATCATTATAAAACGAAATTATAATGTTCACACATAAATTTTTCCTAGCATGGTACCAAAGTAACGCTTTAGAACTGAAACAACCCACCTAAGGAGCCTAGCTACTCATAGAACAAGAAAATACAAAAAACAGAGAAAGAAAAATGAGTAGAGGAGTTGAAATACATGTATCTCAATGGAGACTTCTACTTCTCCACCTCTTACCAGCAACGTCTTGAGCACCTCCCTGCTCCAAGGTGGAATGACTTGGATGTGTGGTGGAAAGTTGCCAAAAAACCTAAAAAAGAGGGTTTTGGGGTGAAAATGATGGTATGAAGGTGAAATCGAGTGGGAATGGAGCAGAGGGGACTGAGAGTGTCCAGTCCCATGCTTAAGCCTCCACCCAAGTATATATAGGTGGTGCAAAAGCAATAAGTTAAGTGAGGGTACATAGGGCAGTGCAATGCAAAACTACTGCTAGTGTTTCCAGTATCACGATTGTGGTGGGTAGTAGGAAGCATGACCATGTTGATGAATGGAAATAAATGTTAGGTTATTTTGGGAATTTTGGGTTCTGGTGGAACGGACATGGTGATCACCATGGAAGCGGTGGGTTAGTGGCACCACGATTGTGGTAGCTCGCACAGTTGTTTTGGTCTAGGAATGCACTAGTCATTCTGTTGAGAACGGTCATTATGGGACTTAGCACCATGGTCATGGCAGGTTGCACACCGTAATGCTAAGTTCTTCTTCTTTTCTTCAATGTTTGCTCTCTCTTTGATTTCTTGACTTGATAAACATGGCAGTTTCTTGGCACCACGGCCGTGATGGGGTCTCCAGTAGTACTTTGAGCTTGAAGTTTGGATTTCCATGTACTTTTTTGCTTCACTTATGCCTTGTCCACTAGGGATAGGTTGGGGAAGCTCTTGGACTCCTACAATTATGAAGGAACCCTAGGATCACCCTCCTCTCTTGTCCATCCAAGTGTGCTCCAAGTACCTAAAAAACATGCAAAGAATGTTCATAAGTGCATTTGATAGAAATATGCATATGAGAGACATAACATGTAATCTAACAGATTTAGATGTGATTGAAATGAAGTAATACACATGATGAAGCCCTAAAATAGGGTTGCATAAGTCACTTCTTATTGCATGACACAAGTTGAAGCACTAAAATAGAAGCACTAGTAAGCCCTAAAATAATTGTAGCAGTCGCTTCTTGTGGCATATTTGTCATGCATAAAATGGACCCATAGGTTAGATGGTTGTGTGAGGTAACACCATTACATTCTTTTCCATTAAAGCTTTATTTTGGTCATGAGAATCCTTGATGCCTAAACATCTCCTGTATTTTGCAGATTTTATCTTATTCTAAGAAACTAATGACAACTTTTTTCCCCTCCCTTGGATGCATATAAAACTCCACACATGGCAATTTATATCATCATAGAGAGTCAAGGATAGCTGGAATGTCTGCATAGTTATGCCCATATGGATTGTAAGGTGGACTTAGCCAACATAATGCATCCTGCCAGGCAAAGGTGTGTGTTCACCCAACTATTCATCCTCTTCTTTATGGATTTAGTAATACTAGAATGAGTGGGTTTGTTGACTCTATGATGAATTATTGGGAGCCCATGTATTTAACTATATCCTTTGTGTAGAGAAATCCCAACTTCCTACTAATCAACCTTTTTTTAGAGATAGAGACATTGGTAGACATACAATTTTTTCTTGGGATACAACTTGCCATGAGGCAAGATAGAAGGCCTTTGGGACTTTAGACACCAAAGTATCTTGTTGTTCTGAGGTCCCAGACATCAAAAAAATGTCATTAGCAAAGCATACATGCTTAGGAGATGTTCTATTTTTTACAAGAGAAATGGGCTTCTATTGACCCAAATTCACTTCTTGAATAATATACTAGTTGAGCCTCTCCATACACAGACTAAAAACATAAGGACTCACCCCTTACATAGACTTGAAAAGGGGACCCTTCCCATATAATAGATGATTCCTCAGAAGTGATGATCAACATGGTCAGACTAACAAGGTTGGAGGGTAGGCCCATTCAATGGAGAGGGTCTTCAATAAGTTCATGTTCATATAACCAAAAACATTTGAAAGGTCAAGCTTGGTCATCATCCATTTCCACTTTCCCTTCTTGAAGAGCATAGAGTGGTTAACTTCTTGTACAATTAGGATATTGCCTAGAATTTGTCAACCTAGAATGAAGCTAAATTGTGCATGTGATATCCAGTCATTCAACTAGAACTTGGTATGCTCAACCATTGTTTTTGAGATAACCTTGAAGACCACATTATTCAGATAGATGGGTTGGAGATCATTGCAACATTGAGGAGTATTGATCTTTGGTATCAACACCATATTTTAGAGTTAGACATATTGTTGTTAGATGTAAAAAGAAGGCACCATGGAGAAGTTTTTATTGTATACATCATTTGTAAAGGGATTCTGTCGAGGTTGGATTGGGTCCCTTCTAGGAATCTAGGGAAGGAACCTACAAACTGCATGATGTATTGCATGGAGATATTACACTTTTCAGCTAAAAGATTTTTAAAGTAAAGATCTACACGAGTTTCGGGAGCTCCATGATCTAAAATCCCGTTGTTATAAGAGTCCTTGAGCCTAGTGGTCTTGTTGTGGTGCCTCCTAACAAAAATGGAGGATAGAAAGAATTTAGTGTTTCAGTCACCCAGCTTAAGACAATCAATTTGTGCCTTCTTCTTTCAGTTCTTCTCTTCTTTTAGCATTTGTTAATTGTATTAATCTTGAAGCACTACAATTCTTAATGAGTCATTCATGGATTCTACATGATCAGGTTTGGATTGAATCTCTTCTAATTCAGCCAACAAGTTGGATTTATGATGGTTTTGAGTGAAGAAATTTTTTTGGTTTCACGTGCAAGTTGTGTCATGGAACTTGGCAGTGCCTTCAAGTGTTGTTATTCCAGTTAGTTGTGAGACATTTCTTAAAACCTACTCTCAATATACAACTAGTCCTAACTTTAAACCATGCTTATCTATTAACTAATTGTTTGACAATAGTCATTGGTAGAGGATTGTGATCATATTCTACTCTAGGTAACACCATCATTTGGGCATTAGAAATCATCTCCATCATTCTTAATAGCAACAACACAATCAAGTCTTTGTTACAGGTGTTTTCATTTAAAAGTAAATGGTTTCCCAGTTGCACCAATATCAGTAAGTCTGATATGGAAAAGGAAATAACATAGGGAGAAGTTAGAATCAAAGAAAATACCACCCTTCTTCTAAGTATGCAAAAGGGTTTTCAAATCCTCTACAAATGCCTAGGATTAGTTCCTTATGGAGACTATGTCAAATAGACGTCTCCAAACCGCTTGGTGTCGAGTAGGGTTAGGGATACCATACAAAATAGAAAGTAACCACCTTTCATTGACCCTAAAGTGAATGAATTGATGGTGATTTAGAATGATCTCTAGGTTGTAGAGGGTATCATCAGATAACAACCAAATCCTTATAGAGAAGCCAACAACCTCTACTCGGTGAGGCAAAGGGAAGCCAATGCTTTTGATTATACTATCAGCTATATTTTCTACATTGAGACTCGACAATATATATTCAGTGATGTGATGTGATTACTTATATCTCATAATGCATATTTTTTTATTAGAGCATGTGCCCTAGAAGGTTCAAGAAATGCAATTCATTGGCAAACTATAACAGGGGTAAAGTTTGAAATAGAGATTAGGTTACAACTTCCCAAGCCCAATCGTTTCACCTTCAACCTCAACACATGCATCCTCCATATCCTATTCAGATTGGTCTAGATCAATATGTCTTCTCACATCTGGGTTAAGCATTGCCTAATCTTGGGATCATTTCCCTTTCTTCCTAACACGATCAGGGCTCAATAGAACTACAGTCTTGAAGATCACCTTCTAATTATGGAGAAAGACTCTTGGTCTCGTCCCCTACCCCAAATCACGAGTGAAGTGGAGGTAAGCCTCTTACATCACCATTACTAAATAGGAAGGGGTTTGAGATTAATGCACACACCTCTCGCTATAAGAACTTCATCATAATTAAGGGTCACAACAAATCGACCATAGCCTTGTCTGAGTTGACCCTTCCTTCTCTAGGTTGAATGTTTCCACAGTAGAAAAGGACATCACCTTCCTGAAGATCCTCCATCAAAAGTTCAATTACTAATCTTTTTATTTCTTTTAGCCCTTTTTCTCTGCCTCCTGGTCCCCCCAACTTGCCAAACATCTTAATCTTCAATGGAAATAGCTTATGTTTAGTTTTTAGGGCTCTCAGTGGGTGTAGTAGTGTGTGGTAGGTTCCCACTTGGTTCTTGTGTAGTAGTTTGGTCATTGGCATGTGTCTCATCTATATGATTTCCTTTTTTTATTTCTCATAAGTAACTACTTATGTTGTTCCAATTTTTGGGCGTGGATGGTAGAGGTATACTAGTTGTTCTCGACAACTAGTACAGGTATGGTGACCAATGGTGTGATAGATTTTTAGTTGTCCTTGGTGTGGATCATCCTACCACAATCCATTAAGATGGTCGGTAGGCACTCGTATTCGATTGGTACACGTCCTCTGTTAAGAAGGAAGGCTAACGATAGGGACTTTGTGGTGTCAACTTCTTCTTCTATTCTCACAAACTTCCCTCACTTTCCTCGAAACATATGATTATCGATCTTGATGGTTTTACCAATAGAATTCTCTATGCACATTAAGAGATGGTTTCCGTACATGTGTATTTCAAGGTCTTCTATTCAGACCAAACAACCAACTTGCAAGGAATTTGATCAGATGTTCGGGTGTCTAGAGACCATGACTGCATAGCCAGATAGTTTCCAAAGCTCATCCATGGCCCTTTGGTCATTGCCTTCTCAAAATCATCTTGATTGGAAGGTTGGACAATGTAGTAAATGAGATCTAGAACAATCACTCAGAACTTATCCACTAGGCCCCAAAGGATTTTGATGTGGTTCACAAGATCTTGGAACCCTAGGTGTATGCCCATCACCTTCACCAACACTACAAACTTACATGATTATACAAGTAGAGGGATGGATCGATCACCCCCAGGTTAATGGTGATTGTCGGGATGGGACCCAACTTATCTGTATGGATGTCTTTGGTCTTTATCAAGTCTGGAAGAGGGATCCATAGAAGGTCTCTATTCCTCAGATTTGAAACAATGTTCCTATAGTTCATTTGAGATGACAATCCATCTTGTTTGGTGTCATCGTTGGGAGTAGTTGTCACTGTGAAGGGTCCTGCCAAGATTTGCCATCTACTATAAAATGGAACCTATGTTGGTCATGACCACCATATCCCCCCTAGCTGCCACCTTTCCCCAACCCTAAAGTCATCATGGCTGAATCAACTATCCTTCAACCTGTAACCACTACATCATAACTTTTCTAAGTGCATAACATTGCCTTGACTTCCAATTTCTAAGTACTAAAAGTACCTAGTATAATTACATAGTAATTAATATATCTCTTTAGTATTTCTTTTTCTATCTAAGTTTTGAATTTTCAACATTATTACATTGTTATAATTTTTACAATGCACATATGTCGCTTTGATATATAGAATTAACAATACATACTCTTACCAAATTTATTCTTTGATGATGGTGTGGGACATATATAAGTTAGTACACTCTCTTATCTAGTATATAATTTTGATTACTATTTATAAAATTGTATTATTATTTTAACTAATACAAAAAACTCAAAATAATTTTCAAGTGCATGTACATGCGTTATTTGACTAGTAAATTGAAATTGTTGATAGTAGTTGCATGTGAGTGCTGAGTGGTTGGGTTGTTTCTCGCCTTACGATTCATATGTGAGTGCAATAGATTGATATGGGAGAAGGAATTAGAAGACATTGGGACATTGATACATGTAATCTAGAAAAGTATTGAGTTATATATATCAAGAGGCAAATCCCTCCTTTTTAAGAGTCCAACTAATCAAGGAAATAATGGAGGATGGAAACATGTTATGGATCTTAGATGAGTAAAATATTAGATATAATGGTACACGTTGTAGATATCTTGGGTAAAATTAGGGTTCTTTTGTATTCCTTGTTAAAAAGTGGATCGTTTGATACCCACATCCGTAATGATCCGAATTAAACCCAATCCAACATCACAAGTTTTAACAAGTTTGATTTATCTTCAGAAAGAAGTATATTATATCTAAGATTTATGATTAATTTATTGCATTTTAAAATATTTAATGTGGAAAAACTCCATGTCTTGCCTTGGGATTCCTCTAGTAACTCTAGTATGAGTGATTATGTTGTGCAAGTGCAACCTCATTGGGTGCCATGTCAAGACTCTGTTTGTTTTGCAAGTTTCCTCCATATCTTGATGGTGGAAGAATTGAGTATGAGATGTGCCAAACTGAGAGTGAAAGACAAAGAGGATGAAGAAGCTATCAATTTTAGGAAGTCACTAGTGGTAACGAGGGGTCACCACACAGATTTGGACCTATTAGGACAAATAATGATGGAAAGACCTTATTGCTTTTTTATGATGACTAGGACTCTTATCGATGCATAGGCAATGAGAAGAGGCTACGTTTAGGCAAATTACCAACAACCTATTCATCATACACTTTTTACACTGGAAAGATAGGGTGAAGGTGATGCTATAGGGGTCATGGAACTTTGATAACAATCTCTAGGTCACGAAAGACGTCAAGGCAAAGGATACCCCAATGGACATTGCATTGGCCCACTGCTAGGTATGGATTAAGTTTTATAACCTAACCCTATCTTATAGATCTAATGAAGCGTTGCATTCTATGGCTGGGAAGATGGGAGAAGTCATTATCATCAACCAAAACAACTTGGGATGGGACTCATATTATAGGGCAAGGTTTTAGGCGAATGTTATCAAATAAAATATGCAATTATAGAAGATTCCATATATAGGAGGGAATCTAGTACACATAGAAACCAAATATGAAAGGATTTCCACATAGTGTTACATATGTGGAATCATCGGGCATGGTGAAAGAGATAATGGAAAGGTGTATGATGATCTGAATTAACTAAGGATATGTTGGTCATGGGTGAAAGCATCACGTCTAAAGAGATGGGTAAAACCAATCATAGAGGATCTACTTGGGAGAGAAGACACCCAAAAAAGGGTCCTTACCTTTTCTAGGAAAATCATAGACAAGGAAGAATATGTGGTGAACAAAGGAAGGGAAGTGGTACTAGTTGAAATAAAAGAGAGGGTAGAGAAAGAAGGAGGTGTAGATATTATCAAATAGAGAAGGGAAACTATTTCAACGAGAGCATGGGATGCCTCTCTAAAAAGTCCAGAACCCAGGAGCCCTAAAGAAAAGGAGGTAGAGGATGAAGGCGGATCAGTGCAAGAAGAGTTGGATTAGACCTGAAGGAATTTTGTGGGAATGAACTTCTTAAAGAGAAAAGAAAATCAATGACAAAATACTATAGAAGGCAGAGAGAAAGCAAAACAATATCGGGGCATAGAAGATAAAGGGATCATGAAAACACCACTGGAGGTGGAAGGCACACATGATTCCTTACACGATCAAGATCTCAGTGTTGGTGCCTTATCGAGAATCTTCAAGGAAGCAGGTTAGGAAGGGGTATAGATGTGTCAATGGTAGAGTTGAGGGACAAAGACAAGAGCTAGGGAGCTTCGTGTTCACACACTACAGATGAGTATAGATCCAAAACTGGGACACCCACAAGTGGGAATTTTAGTGGAGATAAAAAAGTATAGAAAAAAAAGGGATTCAAATAGTTCAAACCAGGAACAAAGGTGACACTAAATCTAGAATGTCAAAGAGAGGATGGGATATAACTGTAGGGGTATGGAAAAAGAGGCTATAAGAGGAAGGTGTGGGGGAAGAGAGGAAAAACCACTACATTTTCTTTTGCTACTACAAGTATGCAAGTAGTGGGTACGGGCGATTGCCAGACCTATGAAGGTCGGTAAGATCCTTTGTTGGAGTGTCGAAGGGTTGGGAACCCTTGGGCTAGATACCACCCTTTGGTCAAGATGCTGGAGGGAGATTCCCAATTTGGTCTTCATCTGAGAGAGCATGACTAGAGGCACGAGATAAGTGACAGTGAAGAGGATTTGTGGACTGAGAATGGATTTGGGGTGGATATCATGGGCAAGATGGGAGTTTTAGGGTTGTGGTGGAAAGGAGACAAGGTGAGGGTCATTTATTTTTATGAAAACTACATCTATGTAGACAAAGGGGCCATAGCCCAACTAGGATGTTCGGGTTTGTGGGTATCTGTAGCTGGGCTGATGTCAAAGAGATAAAATCCATGTGGAACCTCATGATGACAGTTTGCACATAATCATGGATTCCAAAAGTTTTGTGTACAGACTTCAAAAGGATTATTCCTAACATAAAAAAGGTAGGTGGGCTACAAAGGGCTGAGTGATAGAAGAGAAAATTTAGAGAGGAGATTGAAGATTGTAACCATAAAGACATTGATTTCACAACAAACATCTTCACCTGGCATAGGGGTACGCAGAGGGAGAACTAAATAAAGGCATGTCTGAACAAGTTTCTTTAAGATCAACTCTGATGTGACATATTTCAAGTTCTTAGAATTTGACTTTACCCCATATAGTATTCTGACCTTGCTCCTATCATGATGATTGCAGAGAAATCCAAAAATATGGGCAAGCAGGAGTGACAATTTAGATTTGAGACAATGTGGTTGTCATCACCAGCATGCAGTGAAGGAGATGATAAGGCATGGAGAGAAGTCTTGGTACTTATTTACACAAACCCACCATTATATGTGGAGAGAGGCTAGAACTCTGGGCAGATGATAAATTTCGAAACATAAAGAAAAGGTTACAAAAGGCAAAGGATAATCTATAAGAAGCACAAAACATGCCACCTAGAAACAACATGAGAGTGGATTGCAAAAGGCCATCTGAGGAAGTGAATGATCTCTTAAATTTGTAGGAAAGTCACTGGAACACAAGGGGATAGAGAAAATGAAATGAAGGATAAAGACAAAAACACTAAATTTTTCCACTAGAAATCTATTCAAGGGAGAAAGAGAAGATTCGTATAAGGGCTCATGGATAACGATAATCATTAGAGAGCTAAACTGTAAGAGGTTGACAACATTACCATCAATTTCTTAAGTAAGTTGTTCACTACCTACCACCCCATAGAGGATGAAGAGATCTTTAAAGACATTCCTAAAGTTATTTCTAAGGACAAGGTATAAGAATTGGACATGATCCCCACTGAAGAAGAAGTATGGAAGGTAGTTAGCCACATGCATCATAATAAGGCGTCGGGCCAAAAATAGTATGACAACTATTTTCTACCAATAGTTTTAAGATATAGCGAAGAGTGATGATAAATTTCGTCCAAGATTGTTGGGTAGGTAGACAAATCTTGGAGAAAAATAACAAAATTATTAGTGTGCTTATTCCCAAGACACAAAAGCCCAAGAAGATATCAGAGGTCCATCCAATCAGCCTATGTAATATCTCTTACAAGATCATTACCAAGGTATTAGTCAAAAGAATAAAACCTATCCTCGGTAACATAATTTTTGAAAAACAATGTTCCTTTGTCCAATGAAGACTAATTACCAACAATGTGTTGATGGCCTATGAACTATTCTACATGATGAAAAACAAGAAAAAATGGAAGGAAGGAATTATGGTGTTAAAGCTTAATATGAGCAAAGCCCATGAAAGGATTGAATGGAGTTTCTTGAACAAGGCCATGGAAAAAATTGGTATCTCTATTTTATGGAAAAGTAAATTAAGTAAATGTGTTTCTAGTGTCTCACACTCATTCATCATCAATGGAGCAACGAGGAGACCTATAAAGCTGACAAGAGCATTATGCCAAGCTGACCCTATATCCCCTACATCTTTCTTTTTTGTGTTGAAATATTTTCCTTTTTATTACTTGAAATCCAATCACGAGGGTTTACTACATGGGGCAAGGGCTAATATAAATGTCCCTTGTCTGTCACATCTCTTTTTGATAGATAATAGCATATTTTTCAGAGGGAAACCTTGTAGGGAAATATGGCTAGAGATATGGAAGCGGAAACAAAAAAATATTAACCTTATTCCCCTTAAACAGTTGATCATGTCAACAACTATGAACCATGAATGAGGGTTGCAAGAGATTATACATGGTCCTAGAGAAAGTCCAGTGATGCATCCTTACAGTAACGTGCTTCTTCTTTAAGTATTATGTGGGTAGCCGTCAGCAATGACTTCTTGTGCAACACGACAGACGGTGGTCGATGGTGTCCTCCTAGTGGGAGGAAAAGGCCTCCTCACCTCTATGTATTCCATGCAGACTACTAGGACCCATGTTTTTCTACTAGAGCCAACTAGATAGAGTTATCCCTTTGAACGTCAACCTGCTAGGGTTGATTCACTCTCATGTGTCATCTCTCCATTGATGTCCCTCACTTTTATGGGTAGGACTTGCTCGGGCTCTCTAGTTACCACAACAAGAGAGGAAAACTCTTTTTAGAGAGAATTTTTGTGTCTTTGAAAGCCTCGACTACCCCTCTATATTATAGGCGGGCCATGGTCAAGGTTTCTAGTTCAATCGGGAGTGAAGAGATGGACTTTTATGAATTTTCCAGAACCTATGAACCTTGAATCGGTCAGTTCACTAGAGAACTGGTCGGTTCACATGTGAAGTAATAGGTTCAACCATGGAACTATTCGATTCATTATGTTACCTCTTCACAATTGTATGGGCATTTAATATTCAATTAATGCAAAACATGATGTCCGCATCAATCCTTAATCCAAACATATTGATCATTGAACTGTGCAGCTCACAAGTTGAACTAGTCATTTTAGACCTTGAACTGATCATTTCACTAAGTGAACCAGTAGGTTCATGTTCTAACTCAGGCAATGTTCAGCCAGTCCAGTTTACACTAACATGACACTTGAATCGATCGGTTTAACACTTGAATCAGTCGGTTAACAGTCCAGTCAGCCAATTTTCAACTATTTTTACTTCAATTGAATATAAAACCACTTTAGTAGTCAAATTAAACATCATTCATGAATAAACTCCTATTCCATGTGCATCCTATGTGTGTGACCCTACATGTACCAAGTTACATTGGCAGTGAATGTCCATAACCAATTTATGACATCACAAGCAATGAGCATTATCTACCAGCACATTATTGCTACCCAAGTAAAGGGAAAATGGAGAACAACTTCAAATCTATAATCTGTGATCAGTGTAACCATGAATGTATAGTTCCTTTGCTTTGATATCTGGATTGAACTCGAGCCATGGAATCATCATCCATTTCAATGTTCGATCCATGTTTGTTGAACTAGAGTAGACTATATGAGATGCATGTGAGATCACATATCACACATTGAGACACACGAGTATGGCCATATGTTTCTTAGTCTTGCTTATCAAGTGGTATGGATATCAATCTCATGTAGGAGGGACAAATACCATCTACATCACTGACACTCAATCCCCATGTGTCATAATTCACCCGAGCATCGTCTTTATTGCAATCCTTATTCAAGGTCATGTTGAATGATGTCAAAATACATCTAATGACATGTGATGAGTGTAGTGGCTTTAGGTCTAAGAAACATAATCACTATTATTACTATGAGAGTTGATTCTAACTACCATTCCATGGTCTCCATGTATCATTCTCAAATAAATCAAATCATATTTTCTCTTTCCTCATTCATTAATGGCTTTAGGATTGTCCAAATTAGGTTAAACTTCATCCGTAAGTTAACTTAAGTGTGTTGAATATGAATTTGCCCTCAATTTTACATATTGGAGTTGTTTGAATGTTTATTTAATATTTTGAAGGTTCTATACACCTTCTCTCTCCTGGTTTTTCCTTTTAAGTAAACCTTCTCCAAATTGGATGAAAATTCACCCAAAGGCTATATTTATTATGTAGATCACGAATATAAGATTATTTTGCTCTTTTGGAGTTATTTATTATATTTATTTATTAATTACACCTTTTAGGCAATTTCTCTCTCCTAAATTACCATATTATTTCAAGGTTGTCCAAATTAAATGAAAATTGACATGTAGGCTTATTTTGATGTGTAGATTACGAATTTGAAGTCCATTATTTAATTTGAGGCTTTCTTACATGGGTTATATAATCTAGCCCATTAGAGGCCCATTAACGTCATTATGCATCCAATTAGGTTATTTATCATCTAATTATTTCCATATGAATTATATGACATGTTAGATTACATTATTCCTGCATTAGACTATTAGGATCACTCTATCCTCAAAATTGTTTGGCTAAGAACAAAAGGTTAAACTTCTAGGGTAGGGTTCGAGATCTGGTATGTTACAGTATGTGCTCTTACTTATGTTAAGAAGCTTTCCAGATCTATCTCTATATATCTTAATTTCAATCACATAGGATGATTTGCCTAAGTCCTTCACAGAGAAGGTACTTTCCTTTCCAAGTTTTACTATTTGAAGTATAAATATGTTATTCCCCATCATTATGTGGAATATAAATATGCTCCCACTCAACCTTTATAATCACAAATTTCATCTTCATTTTGACTAAAGACAAATTCTTTGACTATCTTATTAAGTTGAAGATTCCAGCTCTAAGATGCTTGCTTCAATACATAGACTGAACTTTGTAGCTTATAGACTTTATTTGTAGTAACTGGATGTATAAAACCTTTAGGTTTTTTCACATACACATCCTCTACAAAAATAATGTTAAGGAATGTGTTTTAACATCCCTTTTCAAAATCTCATAGTCTTAAGAAACAATGGCAAGCATGATCTTGATGGATTTAACCATGGCAACTGGTAAAAAGATTTCATTATGTCTAACACTTTGAACCAATTTGAAACCCTTTGCAACCAATTTACTCTTATAGGGTTTGTACATTACCATCCACGTCGGTCTTCTTTTCAAAGACCCAATTGCACCCTCTGGGTTTTACCCCTTCAGGTGGATCCACGAAGATCATTCCTTGTTGGTGTACATGGAGTCCATCTTTGATCATACTGACTAAAACTATTTCTCATATGGATTCGTCAATAGATTATATGTATATTGATGACTCATCATCTATGACCAACTCACTGTCTTGCTGAGCCATAAGATATTCTAATAATTCAAGCTCAAGGTGTGATCTACTAGATCTATGAGTTTTGTGTTACATAAGGAACTTGGTTGTTCCTAGTATACCTCTTTAGGTTCAATGCTTTGTTGTTGGTCTCAAACTTTTTGAGTTCTACTTCTCTCCCATTGATTACTTTGTAACTAAATTCCCCATCAGGAATACAACCATCCTGGCAACAAGCACTTTTCCTATCAAATTAGAGTATAAAAGTAGTATTTGACAAAATAAAATTTATCTAATTTGTGGACAAAGCTTTTCAAGAAACTATTTTTATATACAAGCTTTCAATCCTACTCCTTATAAAAGGCATACTGACACCTTCCATTCCATATCTCATATGGTGTCTTTTTAAACCATTTTAAATGGCATTATTTTACTATAAAGCATGTGTCCAAAAGAAATTGGAAGATTAGCAATATTCATAATTGTACCATGACTTAACAGGGTGTGATTCCCTATTTATGATACATCAGTATGTTTCAGGTGGAGTTCATTATGATATAGTATCATGGTCTCTCTAGAAGTCCTCAAAGTCTTGGTTTAAAATATTTCAACATCGATCATATCGAAGTGTCTTAATACTTTTACCAACCTTGTTATGTACTTCATTTATGATCTTTTTGAACACTTCAATAGATTATTAATTTGTATTTAATTAAATACAAACTACCATATCTACTTGGCTCATTAGTAAATATAGTGAGGTACTAGTAACTACCTCTAGCATTTATTCTAAAAGGTCTACATACATCAATATGTACGAGCCCTAATAGAATACTCACTCGCCCACTACATATACTGAAAGGTGCTTTTTTCATATTGTCCAATGAATAACACTTGCATGTCTCTATTGTTTCAATAACCAAAAGAGTCTAGACAACCATCATTATGGAATCTAGAAATGCATTTCTCATTTATGTGCTCTAGATGACAATGCTATAGACATTCATTGTTTGAGTCATTGAGTCATTCAATATATGTGTTATACAAATTTGTCCCTACAACTATCAATATAGATTTTGAGACATAGGGCATTACCATATAAGATCTTATTTTTTAAAATAAAATGTCAATATTTTTTATAATATTCTTCTCTATACAAGATACGTGATGTTTTCATGAATGTCATATACATAATAGCAATTCACTAATTATATTGCATGCCCATGTATGATAGATTCAAACTGTAGTGCCAACAACTCTTGCTCTGCACAATTCTAGCTTAATTCTTTTTGGGTCCTGAAGTGGAGATATCTATGTCCTTCTTCCTGAGATCCTCTATATAAAGAGGGTAGTTCCTTTTCCAATGTCCAGGTTTGCACTTTTCATCCTTATTTACTCCTTCCTTAGATTTTAGTGCAAAATACTTCAGTTTCTGGCTAGCTTTAGAACGCTTCTTAGCTTTGCCTTTGCCCTTGGACTTCCCTCTATTGATCATCATCACAGATTTGGGTTTTTCCATCTTCATATGTGCTTCACTGTCCTCAACATGGAAAGTCATTCTGACAATGGCTTTTTGAAATCATTCATGTTGTAGTTCATTAGAAATTGGTTGTATGAATCTGGTAGTGACTACATCATCACGTATATGGCCAACTCTTGACCTGAGGGAATTCCCAGTCTTTCAAGGTTATCTGCATACCCAGTCAATTTGAGTGTATGGGGAGATACTATATGTCCTTCTTCCAAGTTGGACTTGAAAAATGCCTTTGAGACTTCATATATCTCTTGTCTTGCTTAGTCTTGGTACACATTCTTAAGATGTTTAACCAACTCAATAGCATCCACGTTTTCATGTTGTATCTTCAACTCATAGTTCATTGAGCACAACAACAGACACTTGACATCCACATCATCTTCATAGTGCTTCCAGTAAGCATCCATGTTAGCCTTAGGCATGATGGGAGCAGGTTCATCTGGATCTAGTGTCTCTAGGACATAGAGCTTGTGCTCTTGGGTGAGAATTATTCTCAACATCTTAAACCAGTCATGGAAGCTTTTCCCATTCACCTTGTCCTTCTCAAGGACCAATCACAAAAAAAACTTGTTTTTGTTTTCCATTACATTCTACAAAAAGAAATTTTGCAACTTTATCAAAACATTTTTTATTTCATTTAATAATATTGATGATATTTATTAGGCCTTTACTTTGTTATCAGTCCCACTATTTTCTTCGAATTGATAACCCTCACATATAAATTCAGAATATTGTAGCGTACAATCTTCTAGTGAGCCACGACCCAAAACAATTGAGTTATTACTCGACCAACGCCAGTGTCCATAACTAATTATTAAGGTAGGAAACTTTTTCTAATTGCATCTCATGTACTTCTTGGTCGATAGTACATGCAACTCTTTGCCATAGTCATATGCATGCTTCTAGGTATTTAATCTAATCAACATCACCTACTTAGGCCTGACCTAAAAAACATGATAGTAATGGACCCTACTTGGCAGGTTCACATAACTGCCACCACACTTCCACGAGATGGACAGCGCAGCATGCTTGGCATGCCCACGCTTAGTCAATCAAGCTTTTCATGTCTGTTTCTTATGGAAAGCATCTAATAGTTAATATTTTATTGAGGAACTATATATATATATATATATATATATATATATATATATCCTATCACCACATACTAATATGTATCATATACATACTATATCCAAAACCAAAACATGCAATTATAAAATATGACCGATGGCTCCTTTGGAGCCACAAGGAATTACTACCACTTGCGGTTCACATCATATGTAACAACATGTTGCTATTGAAGATATATGTTGGATCCAGTCTCGTCGACCAGTTCAACTCTTGAACTGATCGATTTGCCTCCTAGTCAGTCAGTTGGTCTCTCATATCAGTCATCTGGTCTCTAATTCAAGCAACATTTGGACTCATCTAGTCAATCAGTTGGGACACTAGCCAATCAATCGTATCCTCCTTTCATTGGGCCTCTTCAATCCTCCATCTGATCAGTTTGTCTTCTAAAATGGTCAATTTGTCTGGTGTTGAATGTCCTCTTTGTCATAACATGAAAGAAACTATCCTGATTCTATTTAACATATTCCATTGTAATAGGGAAACCTTGAGTTACATTTGAGGGGAGCATAGGAAGGAAATAATTAATACTTATACATATGAAAAAGGGGAGAGAGGATCTATATGCAAACCAGGATATAAAACAAGAATAACTACCATCCTCTTAACCACAAAGATCTACGGTTATTGGCCATAACCATGCTAACATTCACCATTAATACCAACTTTTAGGGTGACACATATAAATTGCATAGATATCATATCATGTATATAGGGATTGTATGTGGTAGTTAATTGAATATGCACATTAATCATTTAAACATTTGCATCACAATAATAAATAAATGATAAAACCAAAAATCCAATCATATCAACTAAATCTCAAAACATAGTAAATTGATATGTATTTAATGCCACTGTAGAGAAATATGATAATAAATGTAGCAATAGAAATAAAATTTAACTATGATATTCCCCTTAAATAGCAGATCACATAAACAATTGGAAATGAAGGTTGCAAGAGATTATACCTAGTCTGGGAGTAGGTCCAGCAACTAATCCTTATAGCATCATGCTTCTTCTTCAAGATGCACCCGAGTAGTTGTCAGCATCGGCTTCCTGGTGCAACACCATGGACAACGGTTGATGGAGTCCTCCTAGAAGGTGCCAAAGGCCTCCTCACCTTCGCATAGTCCACGTGGACCATTGAGAACTCCTTGTTGTGCTACTAGAGCCAACATGAAGGAGTTGTCCCTTCTAACGTCAACCTTTTAGGGTTGATGTGGTCTCTCATCTTGGCTCTCCCTTGATGACCCTCCCTTTTACATGTAAGACTTACTTGGGCTCTCTAGTACCACAACTAGAGAGCACAAACATGGTTCGAAAAAATTATTGTGTCTTTGAAAGCCCTGACTACCCTCTCAAAATATATGAGGGCCAGGGTCAGGGTTTCTAATTCAGTCGGGAGTCAAAGAGATAGGTTTTCATGAAATTATGGAACATGTGAACCTTGAACTGGTCAGTTCACTAGTGAACTTATCTGATCATGTGAGATGATCAGCTCAACCCTTGAATCGGTTCATTCACTATGTTTCCTATTCACAATTGTAGTGGATTTTAATCTTCGATTAATGCACAACATGACATCAACACCAATCCTTGATCCAGCATATTGATCATTGAACTGGGTGGTTCAAAAGTTGAACGAGTCATTTCTTACCTTGAACTAGTTGTTTCACTAAGTGAACCAGTCTATTCATGTCCCACCTCAGGCAATGTTCATCCAATGTAGTATAAATTGACCTGACACTTGAATCGATCAGTTCAACACTTGAACTGGTTAGTTCACAATCATGTCAACCAATTTTCAAGTATTATAATTTAAATTCAATACCTAAAACACTTTAGTAGTCAATTTAAGCATCATTCATGAAAAAAATCCTATTCTAGGTGCATCCTATGTGTGTCACCCTATATGTCCCAAGTTATGTTGGCAGTGAATGTCCATAAGCAATTTATGACATTACAAGCAATAAGCGGTATCCAGAAACAAACTATTTCTACCCAATTTAATGAGAACTTAGAGAACTACTTCAACCTAAAATCTATTATCAGTGTTATCATGATCATATAGTTCCTTTGTCTCTGATATCCAGGTTGAACTCGAGGCATGGAATCGCCATCCTCTTCAATGTTCAATCCATGTTCCTTGAACTAGAGCAGACTATATGAGATGCATGTGAGCTCACATATAACATATTGAGTCACATGAGTATGGCCATATGTTTCTCTATCTCTCTTATCAAGTAGCCTAGATATCAATCTCCTGTAGGAGGGACAAATCCCATATACATCACTCACACTCAATTCCCATGTGTCACAATGTGCCCAACATCGTCTTTGTGTCAACTCTTATTCAAGGTCACATTGGATGATGACAAAATACACTGAACGATAGGTGATGAGTGTAGTGACTTCAAGTCTAAGAACCATAATCACTACTATCACTATGAGAGTTAATTTTAACTACCATTCCATGATCTCCATGTATCATTGTCAAGTTGGGTCTGTCCAGTACATTGTTTTCTAACAAGTACCTATGTGTTTGGTTTGATATCAAATATCATGATTGATGAGATTTTTTCATCAACCAACACACACTCTAGTCATATGTATTATTATTTCTATTTATCTTCCATAGTAATATCCGACTAGGGACATAACAAGAATGTATGTACTCTTATCAAACATATGATCTCATTGTTCATGTCCTCAACCTTTAGACATATGTTATCAAGTAACATCATTCTTTAGACATATATTATATATGTTTGTGTCATCATCTCATAATTGAGACAAACATAATAGATTAAATTATCTTTATTATTATCAAATCAGGTATCTAAGCCCCATTACAATCATCGTATGATTGGCTCTATGTGCATGCATACCAACAAACCCAAGAGGAGTGATCTTATCCAGTTAGACTAACTAGCTAATATGAAAGAGTGTTGGGTCAAAAGATCAACTACAAGAAATCAAAAGCCACCTTTAGTGGAAATGTAACCAGTGAGAGAAGAGTTGGAATCAAGAAAATTCTTAATGTGTAGGAAGTAGATAGACACACCAAATACTTTGGTTGCCCACAGCATGGGAATATTTTTAAAATAGGTCTTCAATACCATTAAAGATAGGATTTCGAAGAACTTTGAGGATGAAAAGATAAGATACTTTCCAGACTAGGAAAGAAGATACTTATTAAGTTGGTGGTTTAGGCCATAACTCCATATATAGTGAGTGCTTCAAAATACTGGATGGCATGCTTGATGAGATTCGTGGATTGATAGCCATATTCTAGTGGGGACCTATGGAGGATGAGAGGAAAATTCACTAGGTGGAGTGGGACACACTCTGTGAACCTAAGAATAATTAAGGATTGGATATTGGGAACATGAAGGCTTTTGATCAAGCATTGTTGGCCAAACAAAAGGTGGAGACTGACCTCAATTACGAGCTCCTTAGTTGGGAAGGTGTTCAAGGTTGTATATATTAAATAGAAGGGGCTCATTAAAGTTGTATTGGGACATGGTCTGAGCTACACATGCAGGAGCATCTAGGGTGCCACCCAATAGGTGGGAAGGACTAATATGGTGCATAGGGGACAACACCAGAATCAAAAAAATTAGGATCGATGGGTACAACAAAAGTTTGAAAAATCCAACAACCTCCTGAGCCATTGACACACCGCAGTTCATCATGGAACTGATCAAGAGTGAGAAAGGATGATGGGACATGGAGAAGAAGAAGATATTTACACCACCAAGCATTGCAAAGCATATTCTCAACATACCATTGAGAAAAATCAACATGAAGGACACCATTGCTTGAGAGCCAGACAACGGCAGTGAGTTTTCTACTAGATCGACGTACACACTTCTATAGAACGGGGATATGGCATTGGTTATTTTAGGCATTCTGTGACAGTTTAACATTGATGACCAAGTGGGTGACAATAAAACTCAACTGACAATAATAACTTTTATTTTTGGTTCTTTGTTAGGGAAGAACTGACGATGTAACATGTAGTGGGTGACGTATTTGTGGTCTTCTTTAATCTTTGCTCGTTGGTTGTAAGAAAAGTAACTGATGCTATTACTATTTCCTCGTCAGAAGGGTAATGACAAATAACTAAGGCCAAATTTCATGATGTCAGTTTAATCAGTGATTGAATAGTTAAAATTTTATGTATATAACGCAGGTTGTTTGTAGATAACCGACGGAGAAATAGTATGTAGTTGGTTATTTCCAAATAACTGACAATAAATTTTTATATTTTTTTCATATAACAGGCATGCAGACCTATTATCAATCATGTTGGCCTGTCCGGAGCTTTGTTCTTCATAAATGAATGTTTTGAAGAACAACAAGCTCTCTACAAGCATCGCAGCTTAACAACAGACTGACACACCTACAAGAAAAAGATAAATTATACAAAGTAACATGCCACATTCTATCATTTTTTCAATTCAAATGGCATACAAATCCATGAACTCACATCTCAATTGTTTCATTTCCCAACCAAATTTCAATTTCACACATATAATAACAAATATACATCATTCTCTTCCCCATGCCTTCACATTCAACTTCACACACATGCATTTAACACTCAATTCAAATTCGGAAAATACATATCAACATTAGATTCCATCTCATATTTGAAGTCACAATGTATAATAATGAATATCAACATTCAATTCACACTCCCAAATACATATGAAAAACATGACATCAAAGTTTTAAATACCAAAAAATATCAATCAACTGTCAAATTTTTAGTTCAAGTCCACATTTCCGATGAAGTAGTATGCCCACTATTCACTTAGGTCATTCACCTACTCCAATGTATTGGGTTCAATCCTCTGAAAAAAGCTACAAAGAGAATGAGACTTCTAATTTGATTTGATTGCTTGTATTGTATTATCAAATGAGACTACTTCATTAATATGATCCAAAACAAATAACTTACATTCTATATGCATTTGATTTGTTTCGCATGATTGATGATCACATGCATATACAACATCATGTAATATGTGCATGCCCAACCATGGCATGTAGATTTACAATTACATTAATAAATATAATTAAGAAGTATTTGTCATATATTATATGATTGGAATGAGAAGACTATATATCAACACTCATCCAAGTTACTGATTTCTTTTTCTTATTTACCTTCCCTCCATAGATATGGAATGTTTCACACCCCTATAAGATAGCATATCATATATGTTGCATTATTAAACTGTCATATGATGCAAATATTAACAAATATGTTGGGCACCTGAAAAATTATACTTATGCATGGATCACCAATTTCATTGAGTGTCATTAAATTTTTCACCCAAAGGATCAAAGAAATACACACTCAAAGTCTCAAGAACATTCACTAACAAATGTTAGTTCTTATTTATGAGTGAATAGAAGGAAAATAAAATAAAATAAAATCTCTCAACAAATTTGTATTCATAGGTCAGACAAATAAACAACAAAATAAAAACTTACTTAACAATGAAGGGATCTAAGGTCACGTTCTTAGAAGCACCAAAAAACTACATTGTAGCAGTCACATCTTCTTTGATGCCACTCAGATCTCTAAGTGCATCACTAATCAATGATGGATTAGAAATCACACATTTTTTATTCCGGAGTCACAAGCCATGTAATGTTAATGACTTAAATATATATATAATCAATACTCAGTTTATAAGTAGAAAATAATTAAACAATTTTTCACATATGATAGGGTATTCACACTCATCGTATCTAAAGTTTTATCACTAATGTGTTTAATAAATCATACTTAAATACTTCACAAATATCTATCAACACTATAACATTGTCTCATTGTATACCTACAATCTCCTCCTCAAGGTTGATCACAATGGTATCTCTTTGGTCTATAGTGTCTAACTATCTTGTCAACGTCTTGCATTGAGGGCCTAAGGAGTCGAACAACTCCTATGAATAAAATGAGGGGGAAGAGGCATAAGAACCATAGGGGGCTTTCTTAGCTATTGTAGGTTGCATGCATATATTCTAGTATTTTCTTACAATTTTTTATATAAGTTTTGATATACATTTGTCATACATGAAAAAATATAATGAGTCATTTGGGCCACCCAGTAAAGTCGCCTTCTACCTCTATGACTGTCGTGGCATCTGGGTGCTCATATGGAATAGGTATGTCACTTATTCCTAGAAAGACACATATGACTCTCACATGATCGTGATCAGTGGGAAGAGGAATACCATGAACCACATCGGCGATAGAAGCCTCGACATTTCAATAATGTTTCCTCCTAGAACATCGACAGAAAGATGACATTTTCTGGCCACCTATGTTTTTATGAAACACAAACTTTAATTTGACAAACATAAATGTTGACTTGAAGGATTATTTTACCACAATGTAAAAATAATTTGAATTGAATGAATCTTACCCCAGTTGTGCCCTACGGGTCTGAATGACTACTCCCAATGCACTTTGTAGGTGAATGATGAATTGTGTCTATGACTGTTGGAGATGTTTGTGTTCCCTAAAAAGCTATATATTTCTCTAAGGTTCCATCTACCAATCTCTGCAAGTACTCCTGCTCCACTTCCCCTTTCTTTGCTAATTTGCCTTTTGGTGGGATGAGACAAAAAAAATTATCCCATAACTCCACCATCCCTAACACATTACGGATGCTCTTCTATCCCTAGAACAACCGTCAACTTATCGTGTGTTCCCTTAGGGGTGAACGTGCCCTACTTTTCTTGGCGGCCAGCTCAAACTAATTATCATCAAAAAATGGTTGTTCAATAAAAATTAACAACCCAGTGAAAAAAGAACAAGGACATTATTGTGAGACCAAGAAATTTACCATTTTTTAAACCACCTCCTGTGTTGCTGGGACGGGAATTTCTCTGACTTTGTTTTTCCTCGCATCTATCCACTCAATATAGTGAGGCAACTATCTATAAGTACTAGACGGTTTGGCAGTAGAAGGTATAAAAATAGAAGGCCCTTGCCCTTGACCTTGCCCTTGCTTTTTCCCTTGCCCTTGACCTTGACCTTGCCCTTGCTTTTGCCCTTGCCCTTGCCCTTGCTCTTGCCTTTCTCTCTCATAAGGTGATGTTTCCAATAACCACCTGAACTCAATTGGTGGTTGTGCACATTCTTGTCATGTCTGTCTTTTAGAGTGTCATTAAGGGCTTGATTAATTCATACAAGTGATATTGTTAAGTAACCATAAGAAATCTTAAATATGTAATTAAGTCAATACCTTGAACACATCTGTTTGCCTCTTCCAAATAAACTCCTTCCAATTATCATGATTGATATAATTCAAATTAAGTCAGGGTTCCTAGTATCCAAAGACATGGACTCTTGTGAGGATTGTCCGCCAATAGTGTCAACTTTCAGGTTGTTGCTACAATTCCTACAGGTGCAACAGATGATATCTCTAGGTTGTTTTCTATGTTCCTATACAAATCTTACGAACTCATAGAGACCATTAATAAACTCGGGAGAGCAGCAATTTGGTTTAAACATCCATGATTATCCATTTCTACATGATCATATAGGAGACGAGTAGCTCATAAGGTTCTAGATAGTAAGTTAATTTCAGGAAAAAATATGTTTGAATCATTGATCCCTAATCATCTAGTAGCATTCACATTCATGAATGTGTACCACCAATCCCATTCTTGAGCACTTCATCTCACTAGTGAGTGTATAATGTGTGTTCAATTTCAATAAATTTTGGCAGCATTTCGTCGTTGTTCTTCAAGTACACCTATGTAGATGGGCAAATACCCACCTACATATGTACCTAGGGAACAAAGGGGAAATGTTGTTAAAATTTATTGAAATCGAATACATATTATACACTTACATCCTAAGTGAGATGAAGTTCTCAAGAACAGCCCCAAATCGGGGACTATCCAAGGTTAAGTGAGATGAAGTTCTCAAGAACAGCCCCAAATCGGGGTCCATCCAAGGTTTACTCCTAATGAGTAAATCTTGGATGAGTTTCTAGGCCAACATACTATACGGGTTAGGATTTACAAAATTGGATTTAGTATTTAGAAGATTAGGGTTTAGGTTTTGTTAGGTAAATCTATATCAATTTTGATGCAAACCAAGTTAATTCAGAACAACTCATATGAGCTTCAATTATTAATTCCGAGGTAAGAATATTTATGCATACTAACATTCGAATTGCTAACAATAAAAAATGAACTTAACATAAATAATAAATGAAGTTTCATAAAAACTTTCATACCAAAGAATGCACTCTTTTATCCATACTAACATTTAAATTGCTAACATAAACAATGCAATTAACATAGAAAATAAAGGAAGATTCATCACAATTTTCATATCAAATATTATACTTATTTATCAACCCTGACATTCATCACAATTTTTATTATACTTGAGAAAAATCAAGCATGAGAAGGATCTAGGAGAGGGGGAAGGATGAGAGGGGAAAAAGTAGGAGAGGGAGAAGAGGGTACCCCTTCTTCCAGCAACTGAGGAAGTAGCAGATGAGGAGGCTCTGGTTGAGGTGGAGTAGTAGGAGCCAAAGGAGCGTCGGAGCAGCAGTAGAAGGGCGCCAATGACGGTTGGAGGAACAACAGTAGTAAGAGGAGGACAACGGGGGCTCTGGAGAACAACAATGTTGGGGTCTGGAGGGAGGAAACTAAATGAAGGCTCTGTTGGCAGGGTCTAGAGAAACATTAGAGGGGAGGTAGTGTGACAGCGGGGCCGAAGTAGCAGATGGTAGCAATGACAGTGGAACTGAAGAGGGAAATCATCAAGAAAATCATCAGAGCAGTAATATCTAGAGAAACACGGGCAGGGGAAGAAAGGGAATAGGCTTTCTTCTGGGGTTAAGTAGGACCTATACCATCGGTAATTTAAAAATTGATAGTCTAGGGTTTAGATCGTTGGTTATTCATTAACAACCTCCGACCAAATCATACTTTGTCGTCAGTTTCCTAGATAAACTAACTCCTAAACTCGCGATCTAGTGATACGTACGTCGTCGATTATAGTCAGAAAAATTGACGGTAAACATAAAGTGGGGATGAAATATTTTTACAAGACACATGGCGCGAACATCTTTCTCGCCAGCCACTTTAAATAGAACTGACGAGAAACATCAATTGATTTTCGTTGGGTAGATAGCGTGTGCACCTATATATCATGTTGGTTTTGCAAACAAAAATCAACGATGTGATTTTTAGAGGCAAATGAAATGCTCCTAAAATCTTTACCAAATATTAACATGTTATGGCGAGTATTGATTGTGTTGCCTTCTTCCACTCCTTGTACATTCATGTGCAATGAACAAAATTTCAGTCTCTAATTGGGATTGTGATGTATATGTGTAATGTTCAGGTCACTTCCTAAGGCTCTATTAGAGTTTTAGGAATGATGACTGGTCTCATAGACCACCATTGACCTACACTGCACACTTTGTCATCACTCACACGCTAGTCTGAATCAACATCCCAATTGATCACCTATCTTAGTACTACTTTGGGTTGAGCATGCTTAACCACTGAGTTTTTATTGATGGGCTCACTGAAAAGAGGTGCACCTTTGTGATATGGGTAGTCCATCATTCCTTTTAAGATCATTTTATCAGAGGCCTCAAATCTTGGGACATTACAATGTCCCCCACTTAGACTCTTGATGTTGTCACCAAGACTCAACTATGTGGCCTCATAATTTTTCCTCCTTTCAGTGTTGACCCAGAATGGCCCTTGGACACCCAGCTCCTGATCACAAATACCAGTGCAAGGGTGTCTATATCACCATAGACAGCCCTTTCCAACATGCATGAACCACACACAACTAAAGACTAGCATTCCATATGCTCAGGTGAGCCCCAATTACTAGAGGGGTTATGTCTATGACAACACTTGTAATGTATGGGCCCACTATCCAAGGCTCTAGTAGAGTTTAAGGAATGATGACTGCTCCACTTCCCAAGGCTCTAGTTGAGTTTTAGGAATGATAACTGACTCCACAAACAACCATTGGCCTTAGTTGTGTGCTTTATCCTCACTCATGTGCAAGGTCAGGATGAACTTCCTGACTAGTCACCCATCCTAGTACTACTCCAGGATGAGCATGCTTAACCACAAAGATATTAGTGATGGGATCCATGAAAAAGAGGTGCACCTTGATTATATGTGTAGTCAATAATTCCTTTTAAGATCGTTTATCTGAGGCCTCAAATCTTGAGATGTAATAGTAAGGGAAGCAAGATTTTGGATAGTGGGATAAAGGTTGGAATTACCTTCTAATCCTCCTCTGAACTAATGCAGCCTAGCACTGGGATCGATCAACCAGTGTGGATCCTCATGGGTAACTGGGTGAGACATGAAATGTACTTGTTGTAGTTCTACTAGTTTGTCCAACCATTATTGTTCCCTCCAGTGGCTAACCAGCATCTGTAGCATCGTCGATGATAATTTTGGCCTTTATAAATTGTATTATGCAATTCTTTACATTGTAAAGTAGATTGATGTGATGTTATGCTTTGTGATTTGCTTGCATAGTTTATGGAGTAGAATTCCTAAAGGAGTAGGACAACACCGGCAAAGAGATATGACATCCTCATTTGTGATGACTGGGTTTTTCTTTCTCCTTCAACTTATGTAAATACTAGCTCACTTGATGCTTAATGTACTCAATAACCCCCATCATCCCTAATTTAATCAATTTGAGTCACTTTATGCTCAGACAAGTTATCTTTAATTAAATATCACTTGGTGTTTATACATGACTCTAACTAGAGTTTTAAACTTAGTATCATACTTATTATGTATTATCAACTTACAATCATTTTTAACCCTTTCTATAATATCATTGCTAAAAATGTATTTCATGGTGTGGAGGATTCAATTTTGAATTCAACGGTGCAAAAATCACCTCAATCTGATCATCCTAGCCCAAGATATGGCATTTTGAACCTTGGTGATTTAATCCTTATTTTATCAGTTTTATCCCTAACTGGTCCCAAATAGGGCACGCGACTTAGTTAAACTAGGGACTCCCCTTCACTTGACATGTCAGCAATCCACTTGTTGTTTATGTCTCAATGAATCTTTACCTTTGTATCATGACCCACAGATTCTCCCCCCACCCCAATCCAATGGTTGTTGGTCATCTCTTACCAACGTCCATACAATAACTTTAGGATCAACGAATAACACCCCTTCTTGATGCTTTTTGAAGAAACTGGCTTGCTAAAGTGCTATAAAACTTCATTTTTGAACCTTCCCCCTTGGTTTCCCTCTTTTTCATACCCTATATCCCACTCATTACCTTCTTTTCCTTTTTTTTTCCATGGCTGCACCACTCACCACGGAGGTTGGGTGCACACCTTGTAGCCCCTATAAACGATGATTGGGAGCTCCAATGCCTTCATATGATAGAGGCGATGTTGGGCAGCATCTTCCTGAGGTCCACAGAGCCCTCTGTGTCCACCTCCGATCAAGCTCTGCCAAGCTCCGATGTGAGATGGCACTACGATCTGCAAGACTGGGGGCCAATGGGAGCGACCTTCAATAGTCGTCGGATCTAGGGCAACACCTCATGTGGAAGGTCATGATCATTCTCCCCCTCCCACCCTCTTTCTCTATTTACCTTGATCAATGGTATGTTGTGGGCCTTGTAGCCTGAGCCACATGCAACACTCCACCTGCCTCCCTCTCATGCAGACCAGTCGTTGGATGATGGGTGGAGGGACAGAATCATCTCGGGTCATCACCTTGATGGTATCCTCCTCCCTCATTTCTTTCTAGATTCATTTTGTTTCTTGCATGTGTGATATCTCCTCATTCTTTGGGCTATTTTAGACATGTAATATATGAAACTTCATCTAGAAAATGAGATATATCTAGTGGGACTACTTTAGTGACCTACATTTGCTTTTATTTCTACTGATATTCTGAAAATGATGGCTTTTGAACTCTTTTGATATGTTTGGTGTCGTATAATACTCATGCTTAACCTCTTATGCCCCAAATCCTTATGATGCCCTAAAATTAACTAATTGAACATATTAATATATTAACATTCAAACTTTGTACATCCATGTATCCTAAATGGTTCAATGGTGTTTGAATCACCTAGTATGGACCTATATGTAAAAGATTCCTTCTTTTATGTTATAATTTGTACAAGTGTGCTTCAAATATATATGTTTTCTCTAAATCGGTAGATTTCATCCTTAAATGCAATCCTTTGCTATCATGGCCTTTCTTGTACCATAATGAATGTCTTGTGATACTTAATGTGTCCTAATATGGCCTTATGTGATGAATGGTAAACCTTATGCTTTTATTGATCTAAAGTTGCTCAAAGATGTTTGTGTGTCCTTGAAACCAATAATGTATCATGTCTTGTATTTCCACTTCCCTTGTGAATCCTTCATGTGACCTAACGGGTTTAAATTTCCTAATCTTAACTTGAAATGTGATGTAGTATACATGTTGATAACCAAGTCTCAAATCTTGTATGAATCTTACTCTAAAGATGATCTATGATGCATTATGAATTTGAATTAGTATCTTGATGTTTTTTATGAAATATAACTCAAGTAGACCCCATATATAGTCTAATAATGACCATCTTGTATGACACTAACTTAAAATGACAAATTTGGCTAGGATAATGCTTATATTGCTCATATATCTTTAATCATATGATCAATCCATCTAAGATAATGAAATCTTAATATTCTGATCCCTAATATTATTTGTGATGTGTTACCCTAAGATCTAGATGAATCCATGACGTATGATGTAACTTGATAATGAACTTGCATGACTAATTGAGATATTAAAATCAATATAAATGATATGATACCTAGATCTAGGGGACATGTCCAGCCACCATGATTATGACTGAATGATACATAATCTTGTTGATATTAATCAAATTATACTTATTTGAAATGTCAGGATCTCTATGTTGACTCAATTGCCAAGATCTAGTCAAGCTTGCTATTTGTGGTTTTCTTAATCAAAATGGTTAATCTTATGCTCCAATCAAGGTACGTTTTATCCTCCTATTGGCCAGAATAGCAATACTGAACTTGCATGTATGAATGTATGCCTACTTGGCTTTATATAAATGTTTGAGATGCTTGTTCCCTATGATTAGTATGTTAATTTTTCTTGAAATATGTTAAATAAACCTTGAACATAATTGAACTTGTCCATTATAAAAATCTTGTGTACATGCTTGAATTCTCTAGGTAAGGGCACAAGGCATGTTGAAAACAAGGTTACCCATTGACTTAGGTCTTGAGGTCTCTCATGTACTTAAAATGGTTAGCTAATTTTGGAGCACCCTTATGGACCCTTCCTTTAATAAAGTTGGTCAATTGTCATATATTGTTGATTAAGTATAATGGAAATGTGCCTAAAACATGATTGCATTTTAATAATGAATCCTTTAATGTTGTTAATTTCTTTCTTGCTATTATATCATGTTTTTCCAAGCATATATGTTCTCTCAAAACTGAGTTTATGTATTTATAGCATACTTAGCACAGTTGAGTTGATGTGTCCCCTTTTTATGATTGTAGGTAATAGGTACACTAAGACTATCATGCTATGATCATTTCATCCATTCTATTATGATAATTTGCTGCTCTTACTCTTGGGATCATCTAATGTCATGAAAATAGAATTCATATGGGTTGATATATGGGACTAAGATCTTGTCAGGTACTAGTTTAGTTTTCTCTATGTGTTATCTTACCTCTTATCTTGTTCTTGTTTCTAGTTTTATTCATGGATATGTTATGTGATCCATTCTAGGGATGGAAACCATGGTCCACCCACCTTTGGTTGTGTATCCATTAGGATTGTGGACTTAGGGTAACAAATGAATTCTGACATCATCCTTATCAGAGTGAAATGTTGGGTTTTAGGGGAGGCAGAGAAGGCAGCAGAAACAAAAACTTTCTCCCCCAAACCCAGCACGAGGAAACACGTCAACGTCTATATAATAGGAAAGGATGGTTTGTGGAATAATACCTTGTCTCGAGGCTTGCTCAGAGACAATACCTCACCCTATGCGCGGTCTTCAACTCCGGTCTTGGACGGCGTCTATGCAACTCCTAGTCGCACCGGGACTGACGACTCCTCCTACCGGACTGTCGGATGACAGTTGTCCTCCTGAGCGGCAGTGTCCTCCCACCTCTGTGGTAGTCCACACGGACCACCTGGAACTCCACACTCCTTGTCCCACAAGGAAGTGGAAGGAGTCACACCCTCCTGTTGACGTACTAGTCGCCAACACACTCTCCTGCCTCCAGTTGCAACTGCAGTTGTCCTTCCCTTGCTACACCTCCCTTTTGCAGAAAGCACTTGCTCGGGCTCTCTCTTGGTTACCAAAACTAGAGAGAACGACAACTTTGCAGAGCAACTGGTTGCACTGAGTTGTACTTTGAGAAGCCCCCAATACCCCTATATATATAGGAGGGTCATGGGACAGGGTTCTCCATCCCGGGCAATGCGGGACTAAAGCAGGAGTAGAAGGGTTCGAGATTTTCCACAAAAAGCAACTAACTCGCAACCTGAACCGATCGGGTCACAAGTGAACCGGTCGGTTGGGGATCTGAACCGGTCGGTTGGAGCACCAACCGATCGGTTGGGACCCATGAGCCGATCGGTTCACTTCTGAACCGGTCGGTTCGTGGTCCTGGTCAGTTCTCGATTGACTTTCCTTCTTTCATTTCTAATTGGTATCGAATACCAATCCTTGTTCCAATCAAATTGGGCAAGTGAAACGCAAGGAAAATTCTCACCGACCTGACTTTCCCAACTTGCTTGGTTGCACCAGTTGAACCGATCGGTTCAACACTTGAACCGCTCGTTTCACTCTGTACATGAGCCGATCAACTCAACACTTGAGCCGACCGGTTCAACACTTGAACCGATCGGTTGGGAGTGTAGGTTGTGCAGAATCAATCAATTGCGATTTCAATCAATCTGATACTCCAATAAATGTGTCCAACACCTTGAACCATATGATATTGAGCTATCAACTGATTGAGTGTTTAATTGAACTACTAAACTCCTTTAGTAATCAATCTAAACGTTGCTTGTGGACAAAACTCCTCTTCCAGGTTAAATCCTATGTGTGTGACCCTGCAGGTCCATTTCACGTTGGCAGTGAAAGTCCATAACACTTATGAATTCACAAGCAAAGAGCGGTGCCTAGTCACACATCAGTGCTACCCAAGTGAAAGTAGAAAGTTGGAGAACAACTTTCAATCCTACAATCCGTGAATGGTGTTACAGTGAATGTATAATTCCTTTGTCACTGATATCCTGAATGAACTTGAGGCATGGAACAGTCATCCTGTCAACGTTCATTCACTTTCTTGATCTCAGAGTAGATTGAACGAGATATGTATGACATCAATATCACATACTGATTCACACATGCGTGCGCACGCCTATCTCAATCCTACTCATCAAGTGGCCTTGGATATCAAACTCCCTCAGGAGGGACAAATCCCATATCTATCACTCACCCCTCAAAAGCCCCATGTGTCAAAGCCACCCGATCATCACCTTTATAACAACCCATGTTTCAGGACTGCGTTTGATGATGTCAAAGTGTGCCCAATGACATGTGTTGAGTGTAGTGATTTCAGGTCTAAGAATCACACTCACCACCATCACTGTGAGTACTGACTGTGACTACCATGTCATGGTTCCATGTGTCAAACTCACGATGGGTCTGTCCGGTACACTTTTTCTCTAACAAGTACCTATGTGTTTGGTTTGATATCTCTATATCATGACTAATGAGATTCTGTCATCAACCAACACCACAATCTAGTCTTGTGTGTCATTGTTGTCTATCTACCTTCCACAATGACATCCGACTAGGGACATAACAAGAATGTACAAACTCTTAGCATCTGTATGATCTCATCATTCAAGTCATGAACCTGAAGGCATACGTCATTGAGTACTGTCATTTTCTAGACATTCAATCTGTTCTATCACTATCTCATATGACTGAACCAGAAAGAATTGGAAGCTTGCCTATGATGTTTATCAAATCAATCTTAATATATCCCACCAATCATCCCATGATTGGTTCTCAGGGCATACATACCAACAATAATCATAGTCACTTTATAGTTGCATGAAATAAAAGGCATCCAACAGTTATTTCCAAGCAACTGATAAAAAGTTTGGGAATCACCGTGAAACTAGAGCGATTATTCATAAGCGTAATCACATACCTGATTTGATGATTTCACAAGCATTAAGCAATTCCAACCAAGAAAGCAATCCAAGCAATCAATTCAACAATCACATAATTCTTGAAAAGAATATGTACTCTATTTACTACACACTTTATCAAGAATCTACTTTATTGACTTGGATTCACTTTCTAGGGTTTCCAATCCAAATTAAGGTTTCATTAATATTCATTAGGGTTTCTTAGATCAATTTCTCAAACTTTATTCCTTTTAGGTCAACAACCCCAAAATACTCTTTCTACTCATATAAACCCTAATTGCTCAAATTATCCATTTTAATGGTATTTTATACTCAAAGTGACTTAGGATCATCATATCCCTTATTTATTCATGGATTTGAACAATTAAAACAATTAAAAGACATATTCACCTATACTAGGGTTTTCAAGCTCATTAATGCATATTCATGCACGAAACCCTAAATTAAGCCAATTATATTTAAAAATTTTCTTTTTAGATCCTATTTTCACTTTTATTAACAACAGGTTAATATTGGCTTGAATTATCCAAAGAACATCATTAAATCCATCTATCATCAAATCTAAGGGTTTTTCATTAATTAAATCATTAAAGATGATAACTTTATGTACTTTTCAAATTTCAAACATATTTATGCACATAAACTCTAAATTAAACTAATTACATGCAAAGTTCATCCTTTTCGATCTTAATGTGTCTTTTTACAATTAACAGGTTAATATCAACTTTAATCACCCATTAAATTCTACTAATTTCATTAATCATCTATAAGTAGAGTTCCTTAATCTTTTATTCATTAAAGTTGATAACTTACACTACTTTTTGAATTGTAAGAGAAATTACCTTCTAAACATATTTTTATTGAATTCCTCTCATTTTTCTAAGCAAAACACATATATTATTTGTATCCATCCGAGCTACCGATTATTAGATATGAATTTTGCAAATTAGACTTACTTGAGCCAATCCGGGAGCGCCACGTCACCCCGCTCCATGCAACGTTGTCAATTAGGAAACATTTCGAAATGTTGCTTATACCCTTGGTTAAGTAGATCAGCTCTTCAGCCCACGAAGGGCAAAACCGTCCAATGCACTCCAGGTTGCCTTCAACCTCACGAAGCTCTGCTTGCCCGCCGGCTACAGCCCTAGATGCGTCCTGTGCTGCTCTTCCACTCTCCCTCGCACCTCGACGGCTGCCGCCCCACTTTGCCCTAGCCCCGCCACCTCCAGCCGCACCTGGGGTGCCACCCAATGCATGGCCCATGTGGCTAGGTTAGGAGAAAAAGACATGCGACCTGCTGCTGGTGTTGCAGCCATGCGGCTGCAACTACGCCTCCTTTAGGGCATGGCCCCGATGGAAACACAGCTCTCTGGCACTGTGGAGCACCAAGCCATCATTGTAGCCCATACTTGTCGCCTCATGACTTCACGTTCTCGATGTTCCTCCCAATTAGGGTTTTGACAAAGAAGATGAAGAGGAAGAAGAAGAGAGGGATGGTTGCATGGAACTCCCTTTGAACACGACCCTGAACTCTACCCCTTATATAGGGGAGGGTATCCACGCCCCCAAGATGCTCATACAAGGGGAAACAAGCCCCTTTCCTAATAGAAAGCAATTTCCATTAAATAAGAAGAAAACTTCTCTCTCTTCAACATCCTTTTAATAAACCATATCTCTTGGATAATTAGGGATTCAAAAATCCTCTTACTTAATCTCTTTTATACTTGCCTTCTAACCAATAGACACGAAATTATATTTCCTTTAATAGAAATTACTTTCTTTTTAACAATACCTCATAATTCATTAATAATGTATCACATTATCCTTTTATTTTGCAAATTTGGTATTTTCTCTTTCTTTCCTCTTTATTGGGGCTCTTTGGACCCCAAGAAACTCTATTATTTCGAAATCCTTTTTATTGGATACTCATTATCCTTCTAGATGCATCTAAATGCATTATTTCTCATTATCATGTTTATTTCTTATGAAAATATCTCCTTTTGAGGATTTCTCTTTATTCCTCTTTTAATTTCCTCATTGGTATTCCTTTTATCATTGGTAATCCTTGGGATACGAAATTCCACCAAGGATAACCCAATTATACCTTTTTCCACTTATTTCCAACATTTTAACATTATTTTCAATTTCTTTCTTACTAAAGAAATACTTAATTAATCTTTTCTTTTCTTATTGCTTTCTTTTTGCAACTTTGGACTCCTTGGAACCCAAGGAACCCAAGAGGCACGAAATCCATCCTTGGATTACATCTCTTTGCCTTCTAAAGGTTTCTACCTCTTTCTTTTCTCAAATATTCAATTATTCATTTACTAATTGAATTTTCTTGTTATTTGGGCCCAATAGCCAATAAAGCCCACAACACAATCATCAAGGCTATTGTAAACGAAATCTATTTATTTGAACCAAATTATATCATTATTTGTTCAAATATCTTTAATATGAGAAATTACATTTCTCACCAAATGAACCCAAAAAAGTGGGGTTGTAACAGCTCCCCCTTCTCTCTCTCCTCTATATGATGTCAAGACAGAGAAGGAACACTTAGAGGTGACAAATTGCACATAAACCCCTTATTTTGGGTAAATTGCAATTTGCACCAAAACTAGCACACAAAGCACAAACAGCATCCAAATAAGCTCAAACTTGAAGCTTAAGCTCTCCACAAGCCCTAATTACATCTCAAAGGATTAGATCAAGGTCCCAAATAACTTACTTAAGCCAAACAAACAAGGTTACACCAAAACCCAGACCAAGGGTCTTACAATTAATGACCAATATATTTCGAGTGATTCTTATATTATGAAATGCTAAATTAACATCTACACAATAGTTAACATGGGTGAAAAACTTGTGAAGTATTTGGTTGAATAAGTGAAACCTTGCATCTTTAAAATTTGATGTGGATGAGAGTATAAAGCATCTTCGAACTCAAAGTCTTTTTTGACATATTTGTTAACTTTCTCATGTAATATGCATACATTTTGAGAGCGTTTGGAGTACAAAATATTTTAATTTGATTACTACTATTTGGTAAGGATTGAAAAATTACACATGCCCCAATGGACCCAAAACAAATCAAAATTGTTTTAGTGGGTTAGGGTCTAAAGTTTTCAACATGACTGAATTTGCCTAGTCCTAGAACAACCCAAAATTATTTTATAGTTGCGTTCATGTTTAGACTTTAAACCCAAATTGACCTGATTAATTCAAAAATTTTAAATTATATCCAAAAAATACTAAAGTGTAACCCACTAATAACCGATTAAATTAGATAGAAATGCTACTATGCTTACTTGTGAGAATTCTAGATAGTTTAAAATTTATTTTGTATTAGTTTTAGATTAATTTTCATATAATCCATTATGCTATTTTTTACTTATTTATGTTTAAAAATCTCTTACAAATACATTAATTTTATGTCTTTTAATCAACATTGAATTATATGTGTTATATTGTGTCATTTTTAAGGACATAGAAAATTAATAGCTTTGTATGTAACATTATTATCTTGCTTAGCGATTTGCAAGTCAAATCCCATAGACCCAAAAATGTTTACATGTCAGATTAGGGTCAAGGTTTTTGAGTTGAAAATCATCTTTTGAAATTTTAGGGCCTAGCCAATAAGTGTTGACCAAAAATGACCCAAAATAAAACCATGTAAACCCAAACCGAGTTGCCACCCATACTAGTTGGCCTCACTGACTTAAATTTCTAGGTGTGCCATTACCTCTGCTAATCGTGCTTGATATGTTAGTGCCTTATCACTAGTCTGAGCAACATACAGAGCATTGTAACTATATTTCTAATTATTGTGTGCACTTTTTTTGTTGGAATTGGAGAAATACTTTATACAAAGCCAGCCAAAATTATTACAACTAAAAAAAGATATAACATCAAGTAAATGACAAAAAATGGCATCGAAGACTTCATGAAAGCACACAAAAACATGATTTAAGCAATTATGTATATTAGTGGAGTTTATATTATGATGGATGAAGACCTTAAGTTATTCCAATCGCTCATGTTCTATGCATCATAAGTTTTGTTGTATGTGTGTCTATCTTTTTTACTACAACAAATTGTTATATGCTCAAAGGTTATTTGTATTATCTTCATTTAGAGAAGTTGCTATTTTTTGAAGAATAACACTACACACAGTCTCCTATGCACTCTGTTTGTATGCCTCATATACTTTGGAATCAATTCAAATATTCCTCATACACATAGAAAATATTCTCGAGTCACAAGTAGAAGTGACCTTAAGCCAAAGTCACGAGTAGAAGTGACCTTAAACCAAAGCGTCACCGCAAAGTACTAAAAATTCTCGAGTTTTTGTACCGTAGATTATAAAAATTGATATATCAAGTAGTAAATTTGGTATAGTCAAGTACATATTATTTTATACATAAAATTTGGTAAAGTGAATGAAATCAAAGCATCCATGTTATGGATATATGTTTTGTTATTTGTCTACTTTTTGTACTATTGGTATATTTTTAGTATTTTTAAACCAAAAATAAATAAACACAAACAATATCAAAATTACTTCACACATCTTTTTGTTACTTCTCTTCTCCCCAGTTTGGAATTGTCAGGTATAACACTTGGTATTAGTTAGGTATGATAATTGACATTTTTTATTATTATTAATACTATTGTTAAACATAATTTAGTATCATTTTGTATACAGTTGATATTGCATCACATCATTTGACAAAGGAGACGAGGAAAATAATCTTTTAGTATTATTTGCATATTTTGGATCATGTTGTAGATATTTTGTGGTATTTTCTGCCAAACTTCTAATATTGTTTGTGCACTTTTTGACACTGCTATTCAAATAATACCAATAAATATTTGTAACAATATCAAAATAATTTTGCTCAATATCAGGATGTACTTCCCTCTCTTTTTCTACTTACTTTTTTTCTACTTCCTTATTCGTTTGTACCAAGAGAATGCACTCTTGCATGAGGTAGCGGCATTGAGGATGATGAAAAAGGATATTGTATGTGGAAAACTTATGAGATATGTTATATAGACAAGATTCTAGGATGAGCATCTAGACCCTTTGTTTGTTAGTTCCACATTGCCTGAGACGGTCTGAAAGAATCATGGGAGACCGGGAGGTAGGAGAGAGAGTGATTGGGAGAAAGAATGGCTGAGAGAGAAGGGGTGAGAGAGAGTGATGGGAAAGAGAATTGGGGAAAGAGAGTGTTGAGAAAAGAAGTAGGTGGAAGGAGAGAGAAAAGAGTAGAGAAGAATTTAATTTGCTTATAGATTTCAATATGTGAGGAATTTTTTTGATAAAATAAAAACAATTACATTTCTTACAAAAAGTATGTTACAACAAGATCAATGTTGACATACATTTAGAAAATATAATATACAATCTAAAATAGGAGAGGACACGACTACAATAACAAAGAATAAAAGAGAAGAGAGAAAATTGTTTTTCTTAAATGAGGAATAGAGAGAAAAATAAAATGTGGGAGAGAGATAACAAGACAACGTAATATATATAACAATAAATAGGACTGTATGTTACAAAAAATTGGACCAAAGATAGAAAAAAAATTGTACAAGAGATGATAACAAATTGGACCAAAGATAAAAACAAATTGAACCAGACAAACTAGACCGATAACAACAAATTGGACCAAGGATAGTAACTAAATTTTAAAAAAATGATTACAAACAATAACGACACATATCTTTATGATGATGATATGAGGACAAGAGATAACAACATAACGGACTAGATATAGCAACAAATTGGATCGAATATAAATTGGACAAAAGATAACAACATATTTGACAAATTAGAGCAGAGGTAACAACATACTGGACCGAAGATAATAATACATATCTTTGTGATGAGTGAAAAAAGAACCAGTGATAACAACAAATAGACCAGATATAATAACAAATTAGATCAAAATTAAAAACAAATTGGACCATACATAACAACAAATGGAACCGGAGATTTTTTCAAAAACAAATTGAATTGGAGATAACAACAAATTGGATATGAGATAACAACAAATTTGAGCGGAGATAACAACAAAATTAGACTGGACATAACAACAAATTGCACCGAAGGTAACAACAAATTGGATAAAAGATAATAACTAATTGGACAAGAGATGATAACCAATTGGACCAAAGATAACATCTTATTTGACTAGAGATAACATTTCAAGTCGAGCTAGATATAACAACCAATTGGACTGGAGATTACAACCAATTGGATCAAAGATAACATCCCATTAGATAGGATATAACAACCAATTAGACCAGAGATAACAACTCAAATCGAACTAGAGATAACAAACCAATTGAACAGGAGATGACAACCAATTAGACTAGAGATAACAACCTATTGGACTAGAGATAACACCTAATTAGACCAGAGATAACAACTCAAATTGAACTAAAGATAACAGTCAATTGGACCAGAGATAGCATCAAAATGGATCAGAGATAACATCCCATTAAACTAGAGATAACAACCAACTGGACCATAAATAACAACTCAAATTAGATTAGAGACAACAACCAGTGGGGTCGGAGAAAATAATTCATTGGAGCGAAGATAACATCATATTGTGTAACAGACTAGAATTAGAACCCTACCCTAGTAGTTTCACTCTCTTTGCTTAGCCATACAAGAATAAGCTAATGCATGCAATTAAAGGAATACAAAATATTTTGTTCTTAACAATAATTCATAAAAGAATTTAGTTGGATAAATATTCCCCATATATAATTAATAAAGGGTTGTATGCACATAAACACCAATTTGGTTTTAATGTGTGGGGTTGAAGTATAAATTGTCACTAAGTAATAGAAAAGAATAAAATAATTTATCTTAGAACTTTCTAGCACTTTCTAGGATAAGAGAAATAAGAGAAAATCCGAATTTTATATAAAGGAGAAGATAAATGCAATAATAAAAGATAATATGGAATTTAATGGATGAAAGAGGATAATGAGAAAGATATTGCACCAAAATTATAATTGGAAACCCATTAGGATAATTTGATACTCAAATTCGTTTCCTTGACCAAAAAGTAACTTATGGGCCAAGTAACATTTAAAGTGGAACAAAAATATAATTGTTAATGTCATTATCAAAAGAAAATAGGAAATAGGCCAATAAAGTAAAATAAAATACTTAATGTTCTCAAATTAGGAAAATAACTCCAAATTCTTATTCTAAACATAAATATAAGCCTCTGTGCAAATTTGCAACTAATTTGGATAATGTGTGAATAATGAGTAAAATAGGAGAGAGAAAATGTGTAGAATATACTATTTATTTAATAAATAAATAAATAAACTCAACTTGTGAAGATAATTGCAAAATAGTGTTCCAATCCCTTAAGGAGACTTATGGGTGAAGTTACACAAAATCTAGATAATGTTATCACCTCTTTTGGAGGAGGAAAGAGAAAATGACATTTTAATTATTTCACATATCAAACTTTCTCAAAACACTAAACTAACTCCATATTTGGATTCTACGCATCACAATAAGTCACAATATGAAATTTGGTAATTTTTGGGCAACGTTTGAGCCCCCAAATGAAGAGAGAGAAAAACATTAAAGATTTAAATGAGTTTGATCGATTTTTTTAGAAATTCGATTTTCCTTCTCCATGCGCATGATCGGACGGCCCAGATTCTTTTGTGGACTCGCGTCTACCGATCCGACGGCACGCGATCGTCTTCTACCTTCAATCGTAAAAGGCAGCAGGTGCTTGTTTCCCAATTTTTCAAATCGGAATATCCAGAGATTTACTCAACGATTTTTATTAAATTTTGTTTTGTTGGATTCCTTGCGTGATTGCGCACTGGATTATCCCAAAATTTGTGGGTTTTGGCGAGTGTTTGAGAAATGCCCAAGATTGGCCGCCGACCTCCTCTCCTTGCACCTACCTAAACCCTAACCTAGGGTGTCTTGCCTATATATACCTAGGTCCCCATGACCGCCATTGCCTTAGAAACTCGTTCGTGCTCTCGATTTGGTTTTTCGTGAATGATCTGACCTCCAACTGGCCACCGAGGACCCCTAGCTTGCGGCGCATCTCCTTCCCTGGGTGCTTCGTCTCCGATCAATTAAAAGGTACCATTGGCTTCGGCACTTCTTCCTCTTTCTTTTGGATGCTTGAACGTATGATTTGGTCGTGTATCGCGGTTTTGCCCAATTTGGGCCGAGCAAGCTGCTCGTGCGTGAGGTGGATCGGGCGTGAGGAAGATGACGACGCCACGTTTTACCGTTTTTCCCAGCCTATCTCTTCTTTTCTTCTTTTTCTGCTCGGGGCATTTGCGCCTTTTTCCCTACTTTTGGCCCAGCCGCGCGACCGGCTGCGGGCATCCACGAAGCGTGGGTCATCGCCCACAAGCGCTCGCGACCGCTCGGTCTAGGTGGCCTTGCCTACGTGGCAGGCTGTAATTGGCCGAGACAATACAATTTCTATAAATTAATCTGTTGGTCAAAAATAGAAAGTAGATAGTGTTTTGGATTCAGAAAAATGAGACCTATTCAATAAAAATAGTTTTGAGTCTTGATTTTGATGTTTGCGAAAACGTAATTTTTAGAATCGATTTAATTAACTTAAAATCACTAAGATTAACCCTAAAAGTCCATAAATACAATATTATATGTTATTTTGATCAGAAAATTATGGAAAAATATTCGTTGGAATCAGAAAAATAAGATCTAACTAATGGTATGGTTTTTGTCACCAGAATATGATGTTTTAAAATGGTGATTTAATGGATCTAAATAAATAAGACAAAAACTTATATAAATCATAACTAATTATATATAAGTCAGAAAAATATAATAAAATATGTGTTAGACTCGTAATAACATAACCTAAAATATGGAATAGTTTTCGTAACCTAATTCACAAAATAACAAAAAGGTTGTTTTTAGGGCTTGGTATATATATATATATATATATATGAAATTGACTTAAATTATGTATATGTGTTTGATAGGCCTTTGGTGACCTAGACTTGGATCTAGGAGTACTTAGCAGTTTGGAACCTGGTTTGAGGTATGTTGTATTCCCGATTCATCTAAATTGAGCAATGCACCTACTTTATCATTCTTTTGACTTTAGCCTACACATGTCGATTCTCTTGTTATCATGGTTCGTGTGAACTATCTTACTTTTTATGTACTTGAATAATCTCTTGATATCTCTTTTATGTACCTTGATGCATGATTGGTCTCTTTTATTGTTATGTGCCACTTTGAAGTGGATGTTAAATTGTTTGTGTTGTCCATTGTGTGATGGCAACCTTTGTATCATCTTCTGACTGAACTATTTACTTGCCTCTACATTTACATGCAATGTGATTCAGTAGCACTAGAGTAGTGTAAATTACTTTGGTTTTGGGGCAGTAATCCCCTATTGTCTATTTAGGAGGGTGGCAGTAAACCACTTCTCTATACTCGAGTGTGGCAGTAATCCATACTCAAATTTTATGTATTTGGGAGATTGGCAGTATTCCTTTCTCCATCAGGTTCAAGTTTGTGCTTGGCCGCCATTTGTGTTTATATTGTTATAGGGCTATGTTTATCTCACATGCATGCAGGTTGATGATGTTGTGGGGTGTGTGCCCTACTATCTCCTTATGTGTCAGTATTGCACAATCTTATTTGTTTTGTTATGGCAAGTATCACTTTTATTATGAATCTTATCTTTTATGCCCGTGTGGGTAGTCTTTATATCTTTTATGGGAAGCCTTTACATTTGAAGTCCTTTATATCCTCATATTGCTCAAAGTTTTCTTTAGTATACACATACCAGCTTTTTGCTGATTGTCACATGTTGTTTCTCTTTTGTGGGGTATGCTTCCAACCCCAGGTTTGATCGAGGAGAGTGAACTTCAACATCAACCTTATAGATGATCTTTGGGAGGCTTGAAGAGGTGGTTAGATGACCCTCAGCTTGGTCTTTGGCTTTATGTTTAGTTTTCCTTTAGATCACCTTATGTGGTGAAGTGTTGTATCAAGCTTTGTAAATTGTTAGATAATATTTCTTTTCCACTGCTACTCATTATGTAATGATACATACATGTTGAATGAATTGATCTTCATCCCTTTTGTGAAAAATTTTACGTGGTGTTTCCTTTAAGGGATGTGATCTTTTCTTTCTAGTAGAGGAGTGGTTTCACTTCTTTATAGCATGGTATCAGAGCCATTAGCAGTCGGTTATCTAACTATTTCAAACTTGTCTCCCTTAGGATGTTTACCTTTGTCTTAGGTTGCTTATACCTAGTACCTTGCCTTGTGCAGGCAAAACCCTAATGGCGGGAGATAACTCATCAGCTGGCAACCAATACGGTTATGAGACACCTCAAAACACTAGGTTTGGCCAGGAGACCTCAGGAGAAGCTATGACTCCGGAGCAAGAGTTGGCTATGTTTCGACAACTCTTTGCGTCTTCCATGGTGGGGAAGATGAAAGATCTGTTTGTACCTAAAAAGACTAAGGACTTTTCGATCATGGAGTTCATGAATATGCAACCGCCTTCCTTCAAGGGTGAAGGAGAGATAGAGATGGTCGACAAAGCAGATGATTGGGTTTTGGCCTTGGAGAGGACTTTTGATGGTATGGCTTGTCCTCCACACCAAAAGGTTAGGTTTGCTTCATATGTTTTGGATGGACCTACAAGAGTTTGGTGGAATGGAATAGAAAGGACTAGAGATATCTCAACCATGTCTTGGACAGAGTTTTTGGCTCTCTTTCGTGGGAAGTACATCTGCACTGCTACTTTGAAGAAGAAAGAAGTAGAGTTCTACAGCTTGAAGCAAGGCTCCTTAACAGTTTCTGCTTATCTACAAAGGTTTCTGCTGTTGGAGCGTTACACAGTTGATTTGGGTAAGGAGCGTAGGGCTGACCTTTTCCTCTAAGGGCTCAACTACAATGTGGGGCATGCTCTTATTCCACAATTGCCCTTGACCTTTCAGCAGATGGTTGATAAAGCTTTGGCTGTGGAGTCTTACCCAGGGTTTCAGCATAGGGAGTTCGACAAGAAAAGGAAGTCCATAGGTGATGAGAAAAAAGAGACAGTTGTGCAAAGTGCAATAGACCCCATCCTCCTGGGAAGTGCCCTCATGTTAGAAATCAAGGCGCACCAGTGGTCTGCCACTTTTGCAATGAACCTGGACACATCCGACCTGATTGCCCTAAGCGTCGTAATGGTCAAGCTCCAGCACAACAACAGCAAGCACCTCCTCAGAATCAAGGCAATAATAATGGAAACAAGAATAGAGGAAGACCTGTGGAAAGAAGAGCTGGAAGAGTTTTTGCTTTGGATGGTGAAGAAGTTAATGATGCTGAACAAGAGCAAGTTAACCCATAGTTCCTTAGATTAGTTTTTACAAGATATGTTTCCTTTTGCGTTTTGCTTATGAAGTGGATGTAATAAGAATAGTTGAAACTTTTATAACTGAAGTTAAGTTTGATTTTATAAGATGAACCCTTTTAAGGGGTGGTGAATAAGTTTCCTATGGATGTTTTGATTTCGAGGACGAAATCCCTTTAAGGGGTGGTGTGCTGTAACATACTAGAATTAGAACCCTACCCTAGTAGTTTCACTCTCTTTGCTTAGCCATACAAGAATAAGCTAATGCATGCAATTAAAGGAATACAAAATATTTTGTTCTTAATAATAATTCATAAAAGAATTTAGTTGGATAAATATTCCCCATATATAATTAATAAAGGGTTGTATGCACATAAACACCAATTTGGTTTTAATGTGTGGGGTTGAAGTATAAATTATCACTAAGTAATATAAAAGAATAAAATAATTCATCTTAGAACTTTCTAGCACTTTCTAGGATTAGAGAAATAAGAGAAAATCCGAATTTTATATAAAGGAGAAGATAAATGCAATAATAAAAGATAATATGGAATATAATGGATGAAAGAGGATAATGAGAAAGATATTGCACCAAAATTATAATTGGAAACCCATTAGGATAATTTGATACTCAAATTCGTTTCCTTGACCAAAAAGTAACTTATGGGCCAAGTAACATTTAAAGTGGAACAAAAATATAATTGTTAATGTCATTATCAAAAGAAAATAGGAAATAGGCCAATAAAGTAAAATAAAATACTTAATGTTCTCAAATCAGGAAAATAACTCCAAATTCGTATTCTAAACATAAATATAAGCCTCTGTGCAAATTTGCAACTAATTTGGATAATGTGTGAATAATGAGTAAAATAGGAGAGAGAAAATGTGTAGAATATACTATTTATTTAATAAATAAATAAATAAACTCAACTTGTGAAGATAATTGCAAAATAGTGTTCCAATCCCTTAAGGAGACTTATGGGTGAAGTTACACAAAATCTAGATAATGTTATCACCTCTTTTGGAGGAGGAAAGAGAAAATGACATTTTAATTATTTCACATATCAAACTTTCTCAAAACACAAAACTAACTCCATATTTGGATTCTACGCGTCACAATAAGTCAAAATATGAAATTTGGTAATTTTTGGGCAACGTTTGAGCCCCCAAATGAAGAGAGAGAAAAACATTAAAGATTTAAATGAGTTTGATCGATTTTTTTAGAAATTCGATTTTCCTTCTCCATGCGCATGATCGGACGGCCCAGATTCTTTTGTGGACCCGCGTCTACCGATCCGACGGCACGCGATCGTCTTCTACCTTCAATCGTAAAAGGCAACAGGTGCTTGTTTCCCGATTTTTCAAATCGGAATATCCAGAGATTTACTCAACGATTTTTATTAAATTTTGTTTTGTTGGATTCCTTGCGTGATTGCGCACTGGATTATCCCAAAATTTGTGGGTTTTAGCGAGTGTTTGAGAAATGCCCAAGATTGGCCGCCAACCTCCTCTCCTTGCTCCTACCTAAACCCTAACCTAGGGTGTCTTGCCTATATATACCTAGGTCCCCATGACCGCCATCGCCTTAGAAACTCGCTCGTGCTCTCGATTTGGTTTTTCGTGAATGATCTGACCTCCAACTGGCCGCCGAGGACCCCTGGCTTGCGGCGCATCTCCTTCCCTGGGTGCTTCGTCTCTGATCAATTAAAAGGTACCATTGGCTTCGGCTCTTCTTCCTCTTTCGGATGCTTGAACGTACGATTTGGTCGTGTATCGCGGTTTTGCCCAATTTGGGCCGAGCAAGCTGCTCGTGCGTGAGGTGGATCGGGCGTGAGGAAGATGACGACGCCACGTTTTACCGTTTTGCCCCGCCTATCTCTTCTTTTCTTCTTTTTCTGCTCGGGGCATTTGCGCCTTTTTCCCTACTTTTGGCCCAGCCGCGCGACCGGCTGCGGGCGTCCACGAAGCGCGGGTCATCGCCCACAAGCGCTCACGACCGCTCGGTCTAGGTGGCCTTGCCTACGTGGCAGGCTGTAATTGGTCGAGACAATATAATTTCTATAAATTAATCTGTTGGTCAAAACTAGAAAGTAGATAGTGTTTTGGATTCAGAAAAATGAGACCTATTCAATAAAAATAGTTTTGAGTCTTGATTTTGATGTTTGCGAAAACTTAATTTTTAGAATCGATTTAATTAACTTAAAATCACTAAGATTAACCCTAAAAGTCCATAAATACAATATTATATGTTATTTTGATCAGAAAATTATGGAAAAATATTCGTTGGAATCAGAAAAATAAGATCTAACTAATGGTATGGTTTTTGTCACCATAATATGATGTTTTAAAATGGTGATTTAATGGATCTAAATAAATAAGACAAAAACTTGTATAAATCATAACTAATTATATATAAGTCAGAAAAATATAATAAAATATGTGTTAGACTCGTAATAACATAACCTAAAATATGGAATAGTTTTCGTAACCTAATTCACAAAATAACAAAAAGGTAGTTTTTAGGGCTTGGTATATATATATATGAAATTGACTTAAATTATGTATATGTGTTTGATAGGCCTTTGGTGACCTAGACTTGGATCTAGGAGTACTTAGCAGTTTGGAACCTGGTTTGAGGTATGTTGTATTCCCGATTCATCTAAATTGAGCAATGCACCTACTTTATCATTCTTTTGACTTTAGCCTACACATATGTCGATTCTCTTGTTATCATGGTTCGTGTGAACTATCTTACTTTTTATGTACTTGAATAATCTCTTGATATCTCTTTTATGTACCTTGATGCATGATTGGTCTCTTTTATTGTTATGTGCCACTTTGAAGTGGATGTTAAATTGTTTGTGTTGTCCATTGTGTGATGGCAACCTTTGTATCATCTTCTGACTGAACTATTTACTTGCCTCTACATTTACATGCAATGTGATTCAGTAGCACTAGAGTAGTGTAAATTACTTTGGTTTTGGGGCAGTAATCCCCTATTGTCTATTTAGGAGGGTGGCAGTAAACCACTTCTCTATACTCGAGTGTGGCAGTAATCCATACTCAAATTTTATGTATTTGCGAGATTGACAGTATTCCTTTCTCCATCAGGTTCAAGTTTGTGCTTGGCCGCCATTTGTGTTTATATTGTTCTAGGGCTATGTTTATCTCACATGCATGCAGGCTGATGATGTTGTGGGGTGTGTGCCCTACTACCTCCTTATGTGCCAGTATTGCACAATCTTATTTGTTTTGTTATGGCAAGTATCGCTTTTATTATGAATCTTATCTTTTATGCCCGTGTGGGTAGTCTTTATATCTTTTATGGGAAGCCTTTACATTTGAAGTCCTTTATATCCTCATATTGCTCAAAGTTTTCTTTAGTATACACATACCAGCTTTTTGCTGATTGTCACATGTTGTTTCTCTTTTGTGGGGTATGCTTCCAACCCCAGGTTTGATCGAGGAGAGTGAACTTCAACATCAACCTTATAGCTGATCTTTGGGAGGCTTGAAGAGGTGGTTAGATGACCCTCAGCTTGGTCTTTGGCTTTATGTTTAGTTTTCCTTTAGATCACCTTATGTGGTGAAGTGTTGTATCAAGCTTTGTAAATTGTTAGATAATATTTCTTTTCCGCTGCTACTCATTATGTAATGATACATACATGTTGAATGAATTGATCTTCATCCCTTTTGTGAAAAATTTTACGTGGTGTTTCCTTTAAGGGATGTGATCTTTTCTTTCTAGTAGAGGAGTGGTTTCACTTCTTTACATATTGGATCTGAGATAACAACCAATTAGATCAGAGAAAGAACCAAAAGTTAGACCAAAAATAAAATCCAATTGGAATAGAGATAACAACTCAAAATGAACCAGATATAACATCCCATTGGATTGGAGATAACATCCAATTGTAAGAAACATTATTATTTTATCTTGTCAAAAAAATTATTATAATTTTAAAGATATTAGCAACAATATGAAGAATAGGAGGGAAGTAGTTTCATTCTTTTTTTTAAGTATGTTGACGTTGATCTTGTTTTATAGTATTTTGTGTGACGTACACAACTATTTTCATTTCGCCAAAAAATTAGTTACCAATTTGAAAAGATATTACCAAAATTAACTTGTTCTTTTATCTCTCTCCTGAAAAAAAGAGGGAAGTAGTGTGATTCATTTTCTTGTCAAAAGTATGTTGACATTGAACTTGTTTTAAATATTTTTTGTAAAGAACGCAATGATTTTTTTCATCAAAAAAATTATTACAATTTGATAGATATTAACAAAAATACAAAAAAGGAGAAAAGTAGTATCATCATCTTTTTATAGAAAATATGTTAACATTGATCTTATTTTAAAGTTTTTTTAACAATTTTTTGACAAAAAATGATTACAATTTAAAAGATATCAACAAAAATATAAAAAAAATTCTCTCCCCTGCAACCCACTCCCTCTCCCTTTCTCTCTCCCCACTTCCTCTCTCTTCCACGTTTTCTAATTATTTCAGGTTTCCAATCATTTCCATTTTTTGACAGTCCAAAACTTATGGTACATTTAATTTACATTGAGAATATCATCTTTTACATGGTCTGCAGCTTAAGAACAAAAAACCAGCACCGAGTCCAATGCCCAGGTTTACAAACGATTGTATTGATCACCGTTATGTGTTGTGCTGATAAGCAATAACGATTGCACCCAACAGTTCGTTAAGGATCAGTGTCAGAGAATGGATTGTCCACTACTCAAGGCTGAGACTTCACTTGGTCAGCTGCTGCGACAGCGTGTCTCATGAAACAATAAGTCATTGCTGTAAAATATCACCCGTTCATACGTCAGCATTATTTGACGTGGCATCTTGTTTAGTAGGAGGCTGGTACTTCAATCATACCCTCACCGCTTTCTGGCAAAAACTGGGTGAGGCCTGGGCCTCACCAGGCCCTTAAGGGGCCTCATGGATGGGGGAACATTTAAAGTCCTGGTAGTTATTCATAAAGCTGTTATTGGTATCAGCATCTAGCGTATGAAAACGGTATGATTTAACTGTCAAGAACAGCTGCTGAGCAGTCGAGACTTCAAATCTGGAACAGTAAGCAGACATACATGTTAAGCTAGTTGGTAATCCAAATACATATGGTGAACTAGATCTGAGTTAACATTTTATACATAACCTACCAGAATTTCTAATGCTTCCGCCCAAACGCCCCTAAGTGGTTCCACCACTAAACGGGTAAGTAATACAAGGGCACAGCATGATAGTTTTCCCCACTTTACGTGAACATCTAGTTTATATATATTGTATTATAATTAAAAGGGTCAGGACGTTTTCTAGTCAGCAAAGAAGTTGGATATATATTTAAGTTAAGATAATATTGAGCCCGTTGACATTCGTGATATGGCTATGAGAAGTCATCCCTCCCCCGGTAAACACCTCTTTGATACGTGTAAAGGTAGACAGACACATTAGTGTAACCAAACCTAGTAAGCCACAACCAGCATGTGAGCAGGCTTCTTTTGTGAGCAAATATCAAAAAATTATGTCAAGTGTGACTTTTGCACGTTCTAGAGCTAGCAAGAATACAAGACCGCTAGTTAGCAACTTTTGACTTGCATTACATGTTCAATAACAAAATTTCACCGTATCCTTGTGAAGCTGCAGTAGCATGCACGACCTTGGAGAGGAAGTAGGTGATGCCGGCTGGCAAGGTAGTATCTTACAAAGACGGCTACCACAAACATGCTATTAATACAGGGTGGTCTCCGAGCAGCATCTGACTTTAGTACAGCTCTTGAGTAACATACTTCTCTGCACTGAAGCTGAAGGACTCGTCTGCATATTACTGGGCGGTGGAGAACGGGAATGGGGGGCAGCCTCTTGCTGTTCTTGCTGTCTCTGGCATCAACTGTGCTGGTATATGGGCAATCAAGTAAACAGCTACTACTAGCTTTCCTCTATGGTATTCAGATGTTAAATTTGAAGCACAATCGGTGAGTGATAAAATAAGCAACTTCAAACACCGAACCGATTTCATCACTTGAGCTTGGGATTCATGATACTTACGCAGCTACATTTTGATGTCCAGCAGACTTTATAAGCATTGACTGCGGGAAGGGGAAGGATTATGTGTATAATGACAGCATCACAGGACTTCCCTATACTTCAGACATTCAATACATAGACACCGGAGAGCTCCACCAAATTGCCTCCTACTTGAAGGGCCCAATGCAGCTATCCCAAGCTACCGACCTAAGAAGCTTCCCTGAAGGGACCAGGAACTGCTATAAAATAAATCCTGTCAAGCAAGGCAGGAAGTATTTGATTAGAGCACTTCACATGTATGGAAACTATGACGGGAAAAATGAGCTGCCACAGTTTGATATATACGTTGGAGTTCACTTCTGGTACAGCGTCATGGTGGGCAATGTTTCTGACACATATTACCAGGATATCGCAGTTCTTGCCAAGTCAGATTCAATCTCCATATGCCTTGTCAATACAGGCCTAGGCACGCCTTTCATATCAAGCCTTGAGCTCAGGCCTCTTCCAGATGACCTATACTCGCAGATCAATTCCTCAAGTGCACTGAGTCTCTATACAAGAATAAACTTAGGAGCCATTCATACAATCAGGTATGCAATGGTAGCCACCACGAAAAATATACATATAGAGAAAAGTGTGAAATATGTTACTTCTCAAAACTTTGCACTGCAGGTACCCTAAGAAAAGTCTTTCAAATTTATAAAGCCCTAAGATGTACATTCTCACATAAACTAACACATTTCACCCACAAGCGCATAGGGTCATGTTATAGTACACAAAAGCAGAAAATTAAATTTAAGAGAGAGAGGGGGAACTAGAGCTAAGTTAGTTTATCTGGGTTCCTATTGTGGAGTCTAGGTTTAAGGAGATTCAAGGTTGGTTTTGTGTTGATTACACTAATGATGAACAAACAAGTAAAGAGAACAATCAATAAAAACCTAAGCTAACCCTAGACAATTTAGTTCTAATGTGTAAGAAAGGAAACTAATCAATGAAAAGAGAAAATTACACTAAGACAAGCAATGCAAGATCAAACACTGCACTAAACTAGTAATTAGGACTAAAAGGAAATGAAATACCGAACTAGAAAGAGAAGTGTGGGTCGTTTGGGGGAATTTACTTGCCAATTGAGTTGGGGTGATAACATATAAAAATTACTCTTCCATTTAGATGACCAAACAAACAACAAGATAGATGGGAATGAATTTCCCTAAACTACTAATTGGCCATGGATGGGTTAGGGTGTGTATAGGGGAACTAGTCCCTATCTCCTCCATTTGCCGTTGTGAATCTTGTTTGGATTAGGGTTTTAGGTTTCTATTATTATCTAATCAAGTCTAGGATTATACGATAGAAGATCCTAGGGCAATTGAGGGTCGAGGGTAGTAATGGAAGGTGTAAATGTGTTTTTGGGTCTCACATCACCTACCATCTAGAATTTAGGAAGCTTCAAGTGAATTACACTAAATGCTTCTAAACTAGGTACTTACATTTCTCACTTAGGTGTTGGAGAATTGATTAGCATGTATGAAGGTGAACATCTATCTAGGGATCCAAAAATTGGACCAAGGAGCAATTCCCAATTTAGGTACATATAAGCAATTTCCCTAGAACCCTAGGGGATTTCAAGAAGAAACCACAAAGAAATTTGTGAGAAACGAGATAAAAGTTAACATAATCATTAGCAAATGAAATTATAATGTTTAAATGTTACTTTCCCCCAAAATGGTATGGAAGTAACCTTTTTGACACCAAACATCCCACCAGAGTGACCTACGTACTCATATCAAAGGAAAATACAAAAAATAGAAAGAAGAATGAGTAGAGGAGTGGAAAGCCCTACAAGGTGGAGACTCCTCCTTATCCACCTCCTATAAGCAGCAACTTGATCACCTCCCTCCTCCAAGGTGGGATGACATGGAAATGTGGTGGAAAGTGGCTAAAAACCCTAAAAGAAGGGTTTTGAGTGGAAGATGATGGAATGGAAGTGGAATGGAGTAGTGGTTGGAGTGGATGGATAAGAGGTTATTAAGATGGGTTGAGAGTTTGCTAACCTCGTTCTCTAGCCTCCACCCAAGTATATATAGGTGGTGGGGAAGCACTAGGTAAAGTGGGGGTAGTATGGTAAAATTAGTTTAGAAAAAAGTAGGATTTTGGTGGCAGCACGGCTGTGTTGGGCCACATGATTTTGGTGGGTAAAGGGTAGCATAGTCATGCTGAGAGAGAATGGTTGTTCTGGTGGATGTGAAAATGTTAGTAGAAAAAAGGAGTTTGAAGGCTTGGTAGCACAGTCATATAAGCTGTGGAGAGGAATGCATGTAGTGGTTACCACAGCTGTGGTGATAGTAGGTAGCACATCCATGTTGGGTACCATGGTCATGGTGGGTGACTAGGCGGGAGGTCATTCTCTTTGGCTTGGTCATTCGGGACTTTATCCAGCACGATCATTCTAGCTGGCACGACAGTGTTGGGATCTTGTTGGAATGACCATGTTGCCTCGCATGTCTATTCTACTGGAGTTGTTGTAGCTTCATCACACCTATAATTCCATTGTGATTCTATTTGTTGGCAGCATGGTAGTTTCGTGTCACCACTACTATGGTAGGGGCTTTTGCATGCAGTTTGAGCTTCAAACTTCAAGATCCACAGACACCTTCGCTTCACTTTGACATTTGGCCACTATGGGTAAGTGGGAGGATTGCTAGGAACTTATTTAGACTCCTCCATGGGTGGAGGAACCCTAGAGAATCTTCCTTCTCTCCCATACATCCAAGGCATGGTCCAAGTACCTAAAAAAATGCAAAGAGTGCCCATAAATGCATTTGATAGAAAACCATTTATTAGGGGAAATAGCTTGTAATATAACATGTTTAGAGGTGATTTAAGTGTAAGAAGACACTATATGGAGCCCTTAAATAGAGCTAGATAACCACCCCAAACATAAAACATACTTGTCCTCAAGTATTCTCCAACTCGATCTCTCTTCAATTTTTCAACCAGCAAGAAAATACAAATGCATTGCAACAGGGATACATTGACTAAATAGGATCAAAGATAACTAAGTACATGTGTATCACCTCTTTCCTCTCCTCTTTCACAAACCAATCATGATTGAAGTAGTGAGAATACAAACTTCAAATACATGACATAGAATGCACAATCAACCCATATGGCTTTTATATAGCTCCATGTAAACTGTTTCATGGTGGTGACAATCAAATATGACTTGGAGTGCTATTTTATCTTCATGCATTCAATATCATATCTCAAACCACACTAAGTGACCTTCATGGCAGTGAAAAAGGGTGAAATGAGCTAGGTTTGATGTTTCCTATCTCAATGGCCATGCAAATAGAAGAAGGGGTTGTGGTAAGAGATTGGAAAGCTCTTACATAGGAGCACTCTTATTATCTTTATTTAGATGTTATTACATGGGAGCATCTTACATTTTCTATTTTTAATTTCTTTTTATTTTTCTTTACCCTTTGTGTAGGTAGGGCACATGGTGGTGAGAGTGAAGCAAAGAGATTTAGATATGTCCACCCCAAACTTTTGGATGGTGGACAAGGTTGAAAATGTTCTCTTTGTAATTTTTCATGAGGCAGAGAGATAAGGAATGGTGAAAGAAATGTGAGTCAAATAGGAGTCACTAGTGTGGGTTTCAACATGAGATCTCCTGGATGAAAATTACTCCAACAATTTCATCAAGCAATGACACACTACATGAATGAGCAATATGAAAACCACATTTTTATTATGAGATTTGACAAACCTTAAGCATGCGTGGCTTTCTTAAATCACAACTAAACCAAACATTTTACAATCATGAAAGAGGTGATTCACATATAATAAGTCAAGAATCGATACCACTTAGCGATAGACATGAGAATCTAGCATGCATTTATCAAAGGTTAACATTTGCAATTCAATTTGTAGAGATTGGGTTAAAACATGATTTTAGGCAAGAAGTTCCAAATTTGGGCAAATTGGCCAAAATGGTGCCAATTTGCCTTCAATCACATCTAATTATACATTATTAAGCAACAAGAAAATGTAGCTAAAAACATACAAAAAAACTATATGAAATGCAATGCATGGGACGGAATGGCATGAAGAGCAATTTTTTTGAAAATTATGCAAAAAAGTAAGAAATTAAACTACATGATGTGAATGTATGAAAAATAAAAACAACAAGTATGTATGGACGTGTATAACAGTTTGTTATACTATTTTATCATTTAGAGCATAAATTTAGAAGAATAAATATATAGGACTTTTGAGAAAAATAAGGGCTTACCACCCTACCACCCCAAACTTTTAAATCATGATGCCCTTAGGATGAAATATAAGTTTAAAATAGTAGTGTAGAGGTCATGGATTTGTGCTAGATAGATCACAAGAGGGGGAATCATCAACTTCGTGACAAATGGATAGGGTAAAACCAACATAGTTTTTCTTTTCATAATGTCCCTTTTGGCCCACTAGCACCACAATTGTGATGCATGGAATGTTCGTGGTGGTTGCTTTCCTATAGCATCTTCACTATTCTTCAATTCTTTTCTCCATTTTTTATTTTCCCTTAGTTGCCTCATCCATCCATTCTCTTTCCATCTATTCACCTATTCTAACATTATTCACAAATAGAAAAATCATCAAGTATAGAGTGTGCATGTTTTTTTAGAAAAGTGTAAAAATAACTAAGAAGTATAAAAAATGGAAGGTGGGGTGAAAAGTTACCAAACCTAGGTGGGTTGCCTCCCACTATCCCTAACTTTCATGAATGTGTACCTCCTATCCCATTCTTGAGCACTTCATCTCACAAGTGAGTGTATAATTTGTGTTCGATTTCAATAAATTTTGACAGCATTTCCCCGTTGTTCTTCAAGTACACCTATGTAGATAGGCAAATACCCACCTGCATATGTACCTAGGGAACAAAGGGGAAATGTTGTTGAAATTTATTGAAATCGAATACATATTATAAACTTACATCCTAAGTGAGATGAAGTTCTCAAGAAAAGCCCCAAATCGGGGACTATCCAAGGTTAAGTGAGATGAAGTTCTCAAGAACGACCCCAAATCGGGGACCATCTAAGGTTTACTCCTAATGAGTAAATCTTGGATGAGTTTCTAGGCCAACATACTATACAGGTTAGGATTCACAAAATTGGATTTAGTATTTAGAAGATTAGTGTTTAGGTTTTGTTAGGTAAATCTATATCAATTTTGATGTAAACCAAGTTAATTCAGAACAACTCATATGAGCTTCAGTTGTTAATTCCAAGGTAATATTATTTATGCATACTAACATTCGAATTGCTAACAATTAAAAATGAACTTAACATAAATAATAAATGAAGTTTCATAAAAACTTTCATACCAAAGAATGCACTCTTTTATCCATACTAACATTTAAATTGCTAACATAAACAATGCAATTAACATAGAAAATAAAGGAAGATTCATCTCAATTTTCATATCAAATCTTATACTTATTTATCAACCCTAACATTCATCACAATTTTTACTGTATTTGAGAAAAAAATCAAGCATGAGAAGGAGCTAGGAGAGGGGGAAGGATGAGAGGGGAAGAAGTAGGAGAGGGAGAAGAGGATACCTCTTCTTCCAGCAACTGAGGAAGAAGTAGATGAGGAGGCTCTAGTTGGGGAGGAGCAGGAGGAGCCGAAGGAGTGTCGGAGCAGCAATAGAAGGGTGCCAACGACGGCTGGAGGAACAATAGTAGTAAGCGGAGGACAATAGGGGCTCCGGAGCTCCAGCAATGTTGGGGTCTAGAGGGAGGCAACGCAACGAAGGCTCTATCGGTAGGGTCTAGAGAAACATTAGAGGGGAGGTAGTGCGACGACGGGGCCGAACTAGCAGATGGTAGCAATAATAGTGGGACTGAAGAGGGAAATCATCGGGAAATCGTTAGAGCAGTAATATCTAGAGAAACATGGGTAGGGGAAGAAAGGGAACATGTTTTCTTACGGATTTAAGTAGGACCTATACCATCAGTAATTTAAAAATTGACAGTCTAGGGTTTAGATCGTTGGTTATTCATTAACAACCTCCGACAAAATCAAACTTTGTCGTCAGTTTCCTAGATAAACTAACTCCTAAACTTGTGATCTAGAGATACATACATCGTCGATTATAGTCAGAAAAACCAACGGTAATCATAAAGTGAGGATGAAATATTTTTACAAGAAACATGGTGTGATATCTACTTTGTCACAAAACATAAACATGAATGATGCATCCCACTATACAATCTCATTGCACCTACGTGATGGAGAAAAGACACTAAGTTGGAGGTTTTCTTGGCCTTTGGGTCTTGGTTCATATTGAACAATCATTTATGACTCATGGTCCTCTCCTTAAAGAATTTTACTAATGGAGGGTTTTCTTTAACCAATGGGTCTCGGTTCCCTTAAATAGTCATCCTATGAATCATGGACATGTCCTTTTAGGAAGTGGTCGCCATGTTCGGTATAATGGGAAAATGATTTAAAACATATTTTAAGTTATTAATGAAATTGATTCCGACAAGTTGGTGCATGTAAAGGCATAGTTACACAAGTTTACTAGGTTTCTTAGTTGGATTTCGAATGTATGCTAATATGGAGTTTTCTAGAGGGGAAATCATGGGGCTGTTTTCAACTTTTTCATCTTTCTGGAATATATGTGTTTGAGGAAGGTGAGGTCAGGTATACAGGTTGCTCTAACTTTTATTTAGTAATTGGGAAGTGAGAGGTTTAAACAACCCCCAGATTGTCTATCAAAGTGTGATAGTTTTTATATTGATCATGTTATTTGAAAGTCTCTTCTTCAACAATGTTGGAAACTTTGATGAGATATGGTGGATTATTGTTTGACAGATATAGTTGTTGTCCCATCATTTGAATGTGGTTTTTTGTATGCCCACATGATGACTTACTTGAGGATGTGTGTTATTGGTGACTTCATCCATTACTCGAGAGATTTAGGCGCTTCACTAGCCTGTTAAATGTATTTTTTTCTAGAATTAATTTATTTTTCCTTCTGTGTAACGTCCGGGCCCACTACCCACGACTCTAGTAGAGTTTCAGGAATGACGACTGGCCCCACAAACCACCACCTTAACTGCACACTTTGTCCACACTGACGTGCAAGCTAGGATCAACTTCCCGACTGGTCACCCATCCTAGTACTACTCCAAGCCGAGTATGCTTAACTACGGAGTTCTTTAGTGGTGGGATCCCGAAAAAGGAGGTGCACCTTGGTGATATGGGTAGTCCAATTATTCCTTTTAAGATCATCATATATGAGGCCTCAAATCCTAAGATATTACAATCTCCCCCACTTAGACTCTTGACGTCCTCATCAAGGCTCAAATATATGGCCTCATAATCTGACCCATTTCAGTGCAGACCCACAATGGCCCATGGATACCTAGCTCCTGATCACGGAATACCAGCGCAAGGGTGGCTACGTCAACCATGGACAACCCTTTCCTACATGTCTGGACCGCGCGGCTCAAGACTGACATGCCACATGCCCATGTGGGCCCCATCTACTAGAGGGGTTATGGCTTTGATACCATTTGTAACGCCCGAGCCCACTACCCACAGCTCTAGTAGAGTTTCACGAATGACGACTGGTCCTACAAACCACCACTAGCCTTAATTGCGCACTTTGTCCACGCTGACGCACAAGCCAGGATCAACTTCCCGACTGGTCACCCATCCTAGAACTACTCCAAGTCGAGCATGATTAACTATGGAGTTCTTTCATGATGAGCTCCCAATTAAGGAGGTGCATCTTGGTGATATGGGTAGTCTAATAATTCCTTTTAAGATCATCATACCTCAAATCCTGGGATGTTACATTATGTGTAGCATGTTAATACTTTTTTGTCAATTCACATATTTAGATTTGCAGCTTTGAAGGTATGAACACTTTTCGCACAGTAAACTACAAATATTGAGTGGTCCACATGGTCACTTGATGGTTCATCTATTGACTTTCTACTATCGGTATCATCACAACGGCATGTCCTACTATACTCGATGGAGAGAGGATATAAAGAGGATATTGTTTAGAGAGGTCCACATTGCACTTTCCATACTATCATATTAGCAAATTCTCATGATTTGGTTGATCCTTTGCTTGTTTGCTTCTGCTAGGTCATATTCAAAATCTTTACCAAATATTAACATGGTATGGCGAGTATTGGTTGAGTTGCATTCTTCCACTCCTTGTACATTCATGTGCAATGAACCCAATTTCAGTCTCTAATTGGGATTGTGATGTATATGTGTAATGTTCAGGTCACTTCCTAAGGCTTTATTAGAGTTTTAGGAATGATGATTGGTCTCATAGACCACCATTAACCTACACTGCACACTTTTTCATCACTCACACGCTAGTCTGAATCAACATCACAATTGATCACATATCTTAGTACTACTCTGGGTTGAGCATGCTTAACCACTGAGTTCTTATTGATGGGCTCACTGAAAAGAGGTGCACCTTAGTGATATGGGTAGTCCATCATTCCTTTTAAGATCATTTTATCTGAGACCTCAAATCTTGGGACATTACAATGTCCCCCACTTAGACTCTTGACGTTGTCGCCAAGACTCAACTATGTGGCCTCATAATTTTTCCTCCTTTCAGTGTTGACCCAGAATGGCCCTTGGACACCCAGCTCCTGATCACAAATACCAGTGCAAGGGTGTCTATATCACCATAGACAGCCCTTTCCAACATGCATGAATCACACACGACTAAATACTAGCATTCCATATGCCCAGGTGAACCCAATTACTATAGGGGTTATGTTTATGACAACACTTGTAATGTACGGGCCCACTGTCCAAGGCTCTAGTAGAGTTTTAGGAATGATGATTGGCTCCACTGCCCAAGGCTCTAGTTGAGTTTTAGGAATGATAACTGACTCCACAAACCACCATTGGCCTTAGTTGTGTGCTTTATCCTCACTCATGTGCAAGGTCGGGATGAACTTCCCGACTAGTCACCCATCCTAGTACTACTCTAGGATGAGCATGCTTAACCACAAAGATATTAGTGATGGGATCCCTGAAAAAGAGGTGCACCTTGATTATATGGGTAGTCAATAATTCCTTTTAAGATTGTTTATTTGAGGCCTCAAATCTTGAGATGTAACAGTAAGGGCAGCAAGATTTTGGATAGTGGGATAAAGGTTGGAATTACCTTCTAATCTGCCTCTAAACTAATGCAGCCTAGCTCTGGGATTGATTAACCAGTGTGGATCCTCATGGGTAACTGGGTGAGACATGCAATGTACTTGTTGTAGTTCTACTAGTTTGTCCAACCATTATTGTTCCCTCCAGTGGCTAACCATCATTTGTTGCATCCTCAATGATAATTTTGGCCTTTATAAATTGTATTATGCAATTCTTTACATTGTAAAGTAGATTGATGTGATGTTATGCTTTGTTCTTTGTTTGCATAGTTTATGGAGTAGAATTCCTAAAGGAGTAGGACAACATCGGAAAAGAGATATGACGTCCTCATTTGTGATGACTGGGTTTTTCTTTCTCCTTCAACTTATGTAAATACTAGCTCACTTGATGCTTAATGTACTCAATAACCCCCATCAGCCCTAATTTAATTAATTTGAGTCACTTTATGCTCAGACAAGTTATCTTTAATTAAATATCACTTGGTGTTTATACATGACTCTAACTAGAGTTTTAAATTTAGTATCATACTTATTATGTATTATCAACTTACAATCATTTTTAACCCTTTCTATAATATCCTTGCTAAAAATGTATTGCATGGTGTGTAGGATTCAATTTTGAATTCAACGGTGCAAAAATCACCTCAATCGAATCATCCTAGCCCAACATATGGCATTTTGAACCTTGGTGATTTAATCCTTATTTTATCATTTTTATCCCTAACTGGGCCCAAATAGGGCACGTGACCTAGTTAAACTAGGGACTCCCCTTCACTTGACATGTCAGCAATCCACTTGTTGTTTATGTCTCAATGAATCTTTACCTTTGGACCATGACCCACAGATTCTCCCCCCCACCCCAAACTAATGGTTGTTGGTCATCTCCTACCTATGTCCATACAATAACTTTAGGATCAACCAATAACACCTCTTCTTGATGCTTTTTGATCAAACTGGCTTGCTAAGGTTCTATAAAACTTCATTTTTGAACCTTACCCCTTGGTTTCCCTCTTTGTCATGCCCTAGATCCCACTCATTACCTTCTTTTCCTCCTTTATTTTCCTTTTTTTTCATGGTTGCACCACTCACCATGGAGGTTGGGTGCACACCTTGTAGCCCCTATCAACGTTGGTTGGGAGCTCCAATGCCTTCACATGATAGAGGTGATGTTGGGTGGCATCTTCCCGAGGTCCAAAGAGCCCTCTGTGTCCACCCCCAGTCAAGCTCCGCAAAGCTCTAGTGTGAGATGGAACTACGATCTGCAAGACTGGGGGCCAATGGGAGTGACCTTCAATAGTCATCGGATCTAGGGCAACACCTCATGTGGAAGGTCATGATCATTCTCCCCCCTCCCAGCCTCTTTCTCTATTTACCTCGGTCAATGGTATGTTGTGGACCCTATAGCCTGAGCCACATGCAACACTCCACCTACCTCCCTCGGACACGGACCAGCCGTTGGATGATGGGTCGAGGGACAGAATCATCTCGGGTCATCACCTTGATGGTATCCTCCTCCCTCATTTCTTTCTAGATTCATTTTGTTTCTTGCAAGTGTGATATCTCCTCATTCCTTGGGCTATTTTAGACATGTAATATATGAATCATCATCTAGAAAATGAGATCTATCTAGTGAGACTACTTTAGTGACCTAAATTTTCTTGTATTTCTACTGATATTCTAAAAATGATGGCTTTTGATCTCTTTTGATATGTTTGGTGCCATATAATACTCATGCTTAACCTCTTATGCCCCAAATCCTTGTGATGGCCTAAAATTAGCTAATTGAACATATTAATATACTAAAATTCAAACTTTGTACATCCATGTAACCTAAATGGTTCAATGGTGTTTGAATGGCCTAGTATGGACCTATATGTAAAATATTCCTTCTTTTATTTTATAATTTTTTCAAGTGTGCTTCAAATATATATGTTTGCTCTAAATCAGTAGATTTCATCCTTCAATGCAATCCTTTGCTATCATGGCCTTTCTTGTACCATAATGAATGTCTTGTGATACTTAATGTGTCTTAATATGGCCTTATGTGATGAATGGTAAACCTTATGCTTTTATTGATCTAAAGTTGCTCAAAGATGTTTGTGTGTCCTTGAAACCAATAATGTATCATGTCTTGTATTTCCACTTCCCTTGTGAATCATTCATGTGTCCTAACGGGTTTAAATTTCCTAATATTAACTTGAAATGTGATGGAGTATACATGTTTATAACCAAGTCTCAAATCTTGTATGAATCTTACTCTAAAGATGATCTATGATACATTATGAATTTGAATTAGTATCTTGATGTTTTTTATGAAATATAACTCAAGTAGACCCCATATATAGTCTAATAATGACCATCTTGTATGATACTAACTTAAAATGAAAAATTTGGCTAGGATAATGCTTATATTACTCATATATCTTAAATCATATGATCACTTCATCTAAGATCATGAAATCTTAATATTCTGATCCCTAATATTATTTGTGATGTGTTACCCTAAGATCTAGATGAATCCATGATGTATGATGTAACTTGATAATGAACTTGCATGACTAATTGAGATATTAAAATCAATATAAATGATATGATACCTAGATCTAGGGGACACGTCCAGCCACCGTGATTATGATTGAATGATACATAATCTTGTTGATATTAATCAAATTATACTTATTTGAAATGTCAGGATCTCTATGTTGACTCAATTGCCAAGATCTAGTCAAGCTTGCTATTTGTGGTTTTCTTAATCAAAAAGGTTAATCTTATGCTCCAATCAAGGTATGTTTTGTCCTCCTATTGGCCAGAATAGCAATACTGAACTTGCATGTATGAATGTATGCCTACTTGGCTTTATATACATGTTTGAGATGCTTGTTCCCTATGATTAGTATGTTAATTTTTCTTGAAATATGTTAAACAAACCTTGAACATAATTGAACTTGTCCATTATACAAATCTTGTGTACATGCTTGAATTCTCTAGGTAAGGGCACAAGGCATGTTGAAAACAAGGTTACCCATTGACTTAGGTCTTGAGGTCTCTCGTGTACTTAAAATGGTTAACTAATTTTGGAGCACCCTTATGGACCCTTCCTTTAAGAAAGTTGGTCAATTTCCATATATTGTTGATTAAGTATAATGGAAATGGGCCTAAAACATGATTGCATGTTAATAATGAATCCTTTAATTTTGTTAATTTCTTTCTTGATATTATATCATGTTTTTCCAAGCATATATGTTCTCTCAAAACTGTGAGTTTATGTATTTATAGCGTACTAAGCACAGTTGTGTTGATGTGTCCCCTTTTTATGATTGTAGGTAATAGGTACACTAAGACTATCATGCTATTATCATTGATTCCATTCTATTATGATAATTTTCTGCTCTTACTCTTGGGATCATCTAATTTCATGAAAATGGAATTCATATGGGTTGATATATGGGACTAAGATCTTGTCAGGTACTAGTTTAGTTTTCTCTATGTGCTATCTTGCCTCTTATCTTGTTCTTGTTTCTAGTTTTATTCATGGATATGTTATGTGATCCATTCTAGGGATGGAATCCATGGTCCACCCACCTTTGGTTGTGTAGCCATTTGGATTGTGGACTTAGGGTAACAAATGAATTTGACATCATCCTTATCAGAGTGAACATCATCAGATGATTTCTCCACAACCATTTCTTGAACCTACTAGAGATATGCCTCTGGGAATTGATGACTTTTTAAGGTATGTGACCTAATTATAACTTCCTCATGTGTTTCCAAATGCAACCACAAAAACTGGAAGAAGGTGCTTAAGGGAGAGTCGGACCACAACTACAAGGGAGCTATGCTCTATCTATCCCCTACAACTGTGCCAGAAATCTTGATGTGTGTTTTCATCACGTGAGGTTCACCCAACCAGTTGAATTTTGTTTAGATGTGACCAAGGCACACGCGAAAGGGTCTTTCAAATTTATAAAGCCCTAAGATGTACATTCTCACATAAACTAACACATTTCACCCACAAGTGCATAGGGTCATGTTATAGTATAGAAAAGCAGAAAATTAAATCCAAGAGAGAGAGGGGGAACTAGAGCTAAGTTAGTTTGTTTGGGTTCCTATTGTGGAGTCTAGGTTTGAGGAGATTCAAGGTTGGTTTTGTGTTGATTATACTAATGATGAACAAACAAGTAAAGATAACAATCAATAAAAACCTAAGCTAACCCTAGACAATTTAGTTCTAATGTGTAAGAAAGGAAACTAATCAATGAAAAGAGAAAATTACACTAAAACAAGCAATGCAAGATTGAACACTGCACTAAACTAGCAATTAGGACTAAAAGGAAATGAAATACTGAACTAAAAAGAGAAGTGTGGGTCGTTTGGGGAATTTACTTTACAATTGAGTTGGGGGTGATAACATATAAAAATTACTCTTCCATTTAGATGACCAAACAAACAACAAGATAGATGGGAATGAATTTCCCTAAACTACTAATTGGCCATGATTGGGTTACGGTGTGTATACGGGAACTAGTCCCTATCACATCCATTTTCCCTTGTGAAGCTTGTTTGGATTAGGGTTTTAGGTTTCTATTAGCATCTAATCAAGTCTAGGATTATACGATAGAAGATCCTAGGGCAATTGAGGGTTGAGGGTTGTAATGGTAGGTGTAAATGAGTTTTTGGGTCTCACATCACCTACCATCTAGACTTTAGGAAGCTTCAAGTGAATTACACTAAATGCTTCTAAACTAGGTACTTACATTTCTCACCTAGGTGTTGGAGAATTTATTACCATGTAGGAAGGTGAACATCTATCTAGGGGTCTAAAAATTGGACCTAGGAGCAATTCCCAATTTAGGTACATATAAGCAATTTCCCTAGATCCCTAGGGGATTTCAAGAAGAAACCACAAAGAAATTTGTGAGAAACGAGATAAAAGTTAACATAATCATTAGCAAATGAAATTATAATGTTTAAATGTTACATTCCCCCAAAATGGTACGGAAGTAACCTTTTTGACACCAAACATCCCACCTAAGGGACCTACGTACTCATATCAAAGGAAAATACAAAAAAAATAGAAAGAAGAATGAGTAGATGAGTGGAAAGCCCTACAAGGTGGAGACTCCTCCTTATCCACATCCTATAAGTAGCAACTTGAGCACCTCCCTCCTCCAAGGTGGGATGACATGGAAATGTGGTGGAAAGTGGCTAAAACCCTAAAAGAAGGGTTTTGAGTGGAAGATGATGGAATGGAATTGGATTGGAGTAGTGGGTGGAGTGGATGGATAAGAGGGTGCTAAGATGGGTTGAGAGTTTGATAACCTCATTCTCTAGCCGCCACCCAAGCATATATAGGTGGTGGGGAAGCACTAGGTAAAGTGGGGGTAGTATGGTAAAATCGGTTTAGAAAAAAGTAGGATTTTGGTGGCAGCATGGTTGTGTTGGGCAACATGATTTCGGTGGGTAAAGGGTAGCATAGTCATGCTGAGAGAGAATGGTTGTTCTGGTGGATGTGAAAATGTTAGTAGAAAAAAAGGGGCTTGAAGGCTTGGTAGCACAGTCATATAAGTTGTGGAGAGGAATGCATGTAGTGGTCACCACAGCTGTGGTGATAGTAGGTAGCACATCCGTGTTGGGCAGCATGGTCATGGTGGGTGACTGGGTGGGAGGTCATTCTCTTTGGCTTGGTCATTCGGGACTTTATCCAGCACGGTCATTCTAGCTGGCACAACCGTGCAGGGATCTTGTTGGAATGACCATGCTGCCTAGCTTGTCTATTCTACTAGAGTTGTTGTAGATTCATCACACCTAGAATTCCATTGTGATTCTATTTGTTGGCAGCATGGTATTTTCGTTTGACCACTACTATGTTAGGGGCTTTTGCATGCAGTTTGAGCTTCAAACTTCAAGATCCACAGACACATTTTCTTCACTTTGACATTTGGCCACTATGGGTAAGTGGGAGGATCGCTAGGAACTTCTTTTGACTCCTCCATGGGTGGAGGAACCCTAGATAATCTTCCTTCTCTCCCATACATCCAAGGCATGGTCCAAGTACCTAAAAAGATGCAAAGAGTACCCATAAATGCATTTGATAGAAAACCATTTATTAGGGGAAATAGTTTGTAATATAACATGTTTAGAGGTGATTTAAGTGTAAGTAGACACTAGATGGATCCCTTAAATAGGGCTAGATCACCACCCCAAACATAAAACATACTTTTCCTCAAGTATTCTCCAACTCGATCTCTCTTCAATTTTTCAACCAGCAAGAAATTACAAATGCATTGCAACAGGGATACATTGACTAAATAGGATCAAAGATAACTAAGTACATGTGTATCACCTCTTTCCTCTCCTCTTTCACAAACCAATCACGATTGAAGTAGTGAGAATACAAACTTCAAATACATGACATAGAATGCACAATCAACCCATATGGCTTTCATATAGCTCCATGTAAACTATTTCATGGTGGTGACAATCAAATATGACTTGGGTGCTATTTTATCTTCATGCATTCAATATCATATCTCAAACCACACTAAGTGACCCGCATGGTGGTGAAAAAGGGTGAAATGAGCTAGGTTTCATGTTTCCTATCTCAATGGCCATGCAAATAGAAGAAGGGATTGTCGTAAGAGATTGGAGAGCTCTTACATAGGAGAACTCTTCTTATCTTTATTTAGATGTTATTACATGGGTGCATCTTACATTTTCTATTTTTAATTTATTTTTATTTTTCTTTACCCTTTGTGTAGGTAGGGCACATAGTGGTGAGAGTGAAGCAGGGAGATTTAGATATGGCCACCCCAAACTTTTGTATGGTGGACAAGGTTGAAAATGTGCTCTTTGTAATTTTTCATGAGGCGGAGAGATAAGGAATGGTGAAAGAAATTTGAGTCAAAGAGGAGTCACTAGTGTGGGTTTCAACATGAGATCTCCTGCATAAAAATTACTCCAACAATTTCATCAAGCAATGACACACTAAATGAATGAGCAATATGAAAACCACATTTTTATTATGAGATTTGAAAAACCTTAAGCATGTGTGGCTTTCTTAAATCACAATTAAACCAAACATTTTACAATCATGAAAGAGGTGATTCACATATAATAAGTCAAGAATCGATACCACTTAGCGATAGACATGAGAATCTAGCATGCATTTAACAAAGGTCAACATTTGCAATTCAATTTGTAGAGTGGGTTAAAACATGATTTTAGGCAAGAAGTTCCAAATTTGGGCAAATTGGCCAAAATAGTGCCAATTTTCCTTCAATCACATCTAATTATACATTATTAAGCAACATGAAAATTCTAGCTAAAAACATACAAAAATTACAAAAAAAAACTATATGAAATGCAATGCATGGGATGGAATGGCTTGAAGAGCAATTTTTTTGAAAATTATGCAAAAAAAGTAAGAAATTAAACTACATGATGTGAATGTATGCAAAATAAAAACAACAAGTATGTATGGATGTGTATAACAGTTTGTTATACTATTTTATCATTTAGAGCATAAATTTAGAAGAAGAAATATATAGAACTTTTGAGCAAAATAAGGGCTTACCACCCTACCACCCCAAACTTTTAAACCATGATGTCCTTAGCATGAAATATAAGTTTAAAATAGTATTGTAGAGGTCATGGATTTGTGGTAGATAGATCACAAGAGGGGGAATCATCAACATCGTGACAAATGGATAGGGTAAAACCAGCATAGTTTTTCTTTTCAGAATGTCCCTTTTGGCCCACTAGCACCACAATTGTGATGCATGGTGGTTTCTTTCCTATAGCGTCTTCACTATTCTTCAATTCTTTTCTCAATTTTTTATTTTCCCTTGGTTGCCTCCTCCATCCATTCTCTTTCCATCTATACATCTATTCTAACATGATTCACAAATAGAAAAATCATCAAGTATAGAGTGTGCATGTTTTTTTAGAAAAGTGTAAAAATAACTAAGAAGTATCAAAAATGGAAGGTGGGGTGAAAAGTTACCAAACCTAGGTGGGTTGCCTCCCACTAGCCCTAACTTTCATGAATGTGTACCTCCTATCCCATTCTTGAGCACTTCATCTCACTAGTGAGTGTATAATGTGTGTTCGATTTCAATAAATTTTGATAGCATTTCCCCATTGTTCTTCAAGTACACCTATGTAGATGGTCAAATACCCACCTACATATGTACCTAGGGAACAAAGGGGAAATGTTGTTGAAATTTATTGAAATTGAATACATATTATACACTTACATCCTAAGTGAGATGAAGTTCTCAAGAACAGACCCAAATTGGGGACTATCCAAGGTTAAGTGAGATGAAGTTCTCAAGAACAGCCCGAAATTGGGGTCCATCCAAGGTTTACTCCTAATGAGTAAATCTTGGATGAGTTTCTAGGCCAACATACTATACAGGTTAGGATTTACAAAATTGGATTTAGTATTTAGAAGATTAGGGTTTATGTTTTGTTAGGTAAATCTATATCAATTTTGATGTAAACCAAGTTAATTCAGAACAACTCATATGAGCTTCTGTTATTAATTCCAAGGTAAGATTATTTATGCATACTAACATTCGAATTGCTAACAATCAAAAATGAACTTAACATAAATAATAAATGAAGTTTCATAAAAACTTTCATACCAAAGAATCCACTCTTTTATCCATACTAACATTTAAATTGCTAACATAAACAATGCAATTAACATAGAAAATAAAGGAAGATTCATCACAACTTTCATATCAAATCTTATACTTATTTATCAACCATAACATTCATCACAATTTTTACTGTATTTGAGAAAAAATCAAGCATGAGAAGGAGCTAGGAGAGGGGGAAGGATGAGAGGGGAAGAAGTAGGAGACAGAGAAGAGGGTACCTCTTCTTCCAGCAACTAAGGAAGTAGCAGATGAGGAGGCTCTGGTTGGGGAGGAGCAGGAGGAGCCGAAGGAGCATCGGAGCAACAATAGAAGGGCGCCAACGACGGCTGGAGGAACAATAGTAGTAAGCGGAGGACAACGGGGGCTCTGGAGCTCCAACAACGTTGGGGTCTGGAGGGAGGCAACGCAATGAAGGCTCTGTCGGTAGGGTCTAGAGAAACATTAGAGGGGAGGTAGTGCGACGGCGGGGCCGAACTAGCAGATGGTAGCAACAACAGTGGGACTGAAGAGGGAAATCATCCGGAAATCGTCAGAGCAGTAATATCTAGAGAAACACGGGTAGGAGAAGAAAGGGAATATGTTTTCTTGCGGGGTTAAGTAGGACCTATACCATCGGTAATTTAAAAATCGACAATCTAGGGTTTAGATCGTTGGTTATTCATTAATAATCTCCGACCAAATCAAACTTTGTCGTCAGTTTCCTAGATAAACTAACTCCTAAACTCGCGATCTAGCGATACATACGTCGTCGATTATAGTCAGAAAAATCGACGGTAATCATAAAGTGAGGATGAAATATTTTTACAAGACACATGGCGTGAACATCTTTCCCGCCAGTCACTTTAAATAGAACTGACGAGAAACGTCAATTGATTTCCGCTGGGTAGATAGTGTGTGCACCTATATATCATGTTGGTTTTGCAAACAAAAATCAACGATGTGATTTTTAGAGGCAAATGAAATGCTCCTAAAAATTTTACTTGAAATTCTATTTTTGCGGGTAGAAGTGACCGACGGCTAAAAGAAAGTGCAACCCATATTTTCTCTACTGGTCGGCGGTTGTCTACTTAGAACCGACGCTATAGATAATACTTTCCGATTTCTTTAAAAAAAGATTTGATGCATTAGTAGTGATACGATTTCTGATAAGAGGAAAGGTCAATGAGACGTTGATGGATAAAGGGGAATGGAAAAGACTGTGAAGAAAGCGCTGGCCACCGAAACTGATACATTTCCTATGGAGATTTTTCAGAGACCCTTTACCCACAATAAACATGTTACACATGAGGACAGTGATGGAAAATAGGACTTGCACAAGGTGTAAATAGGAGGACGAAGATGTCTTTCATGCAATCTTTAGCTAAACACATGCCAAATGTGTCCGGGCGTGCACGGACAAAGATTACTCAATCATCCAACAGAATAAATCGATTGTGGCCACGCTTCTTCATGCTCTCCTGAACCACACTGAATTGGATCTCTTGGACAGCACGGAACAAGGCACTCTTTAGATGAGAAACCGGTACATGTACCAACGCTAGTGGTAGGTTGTTTAGAAATGGTGGCCGAGTATACGAAATACTAACACGACGCATTTGTTTCACCGGATATCTACACGGATGGGACTCTGTATCCAACTGGAAACTGCGGTTCTACGTCTGCTTACCAACAAGTTAAAGTAGGATGGGTAATCAACGGTACTCAAGTCCTACATTACCGGGACTCTTCAGTTCGCACTACCCCCAAGTACTTGTTTGAGTTTGTCGCAAGTCTTGCGCCTTCAACCCTTGCGGACCGCTTCACGCAAGGCATCTTCCCAGCAACTTGCAACTTCGTTCCACACGACAATATCGCCCCCCCCCCCCCCCACACCCGGCATCGTCCTCGTCTCCCTCAAGCAGAACACCGGCTTGCACCACATAAGGGATCTTTCCCCGCAACTTTACATCGCCCTCGTCTCCCTCAAGCAGAACACCGGCTTGCACCACATCCACCTTCCTCACGCAACTACCTCCCTCACGGCACCATCCGCTGCCACTAGATACAATGTACAGCTGGTTGCTTCGTTCTGATCATGAATCACCGATCTTATCATCTACTCCATCCAAACATGGGATCAGAAACTCGACATTCCATCCTCTGTCTATACATGCCCATGATATCCTTTTCTTCAAGCCATACCAATACGGTGAACCAAACGTGCAAAGTACAGCAGCACCAAGGAACCGTGTTCAACCCAAGATGTCGTCCGCCACAGATGTCTGTTGGAAACCAGCCATGGAAGTGACCATGGGAGCCAGCTTCGTGACTCAGAGGGACTGATAGTAGCCACATATGAAAGGAGGAGCATCTAAGCAACTTCGGCCTTCAAGGCCGAGGTGGTGGCACTGACGCACTGAGGGATACCCTAAAGGAGATGCTACAAAGAGGCGGCTGCCTTCTGCTGTCCGAGGCAGTCAAGAAAGGTGGACATGGCTGAGGTAATGAAGTTCTTGTTAAGAGTTGAACGTGAGAATACGACGATTTCGCAGCGGAAGAACAAGAAACGAGAAACAATCACACAACCAAAATACAGGATTTACGTGGTTCGGTCGAGATGACCTACGTCCACGGGAGGAGAGAGTTTTTCACTATTTCAAGAAGATTACAAAGGAGAGATACTCTCAAAGACAGAGAACCTAAAAAGGTTACACTCAAAGAAGAGAGAGAACTCTCTTCAGTACAACACTGTACGTTGGTACTTCTCAGTACAAGAAAATCTCATGCCCCTAAGGTCCTATTTATAGGCTCCATGCCATAAGGCTTCAACTAGGAATAAACAATCCTAATAGGAGTCTAGTACACAATAGGAGTCCAAGTTGCATGAAGATAGAGCCATCACTAGTACAGAAATGGGTTATAACATCACTACATGTAGGGTCGGTTTTACCAAATAACCGACTTTATATGTTTAAAAAAAATGCGGGCACCACTTAAGACCTCTTAGGTCGGTTTTTTTAAATAAACCGACCTTGTAGTGTAACTCTATAGGGTCGGTTTTCAAAATAACCGACCTTATATGTATATAAAAAATGTGGGCACCACTTAAGACCTTTTGGGTCGCTTTTCTTAAAATAACCGACCTTGTAGTGTATCTCTATAGGGTCGGTTTTCCAAATAACCGACCTTATATGTCTATAAAAAATGCGGGCACCACTTAAGACCTTTTGAGTCGCTGTTTTTAAAATAACCGACCTTGTAGTACATCTCTATAGGGTCGGTTTTTCTAAAATAAGCGACTTTATAGACAATTTTTCCGGCGGCAAAAATTTTCTTAGTTTTGGCTTCCCGCTTCGATCTATAGGGTCGATTCTACATTATAACCGACCCTACAGGGCTCCTCGGTCGACAAATTTATCGACCGAATAAGAGTTGATTTTCACGTATACAAGCACCTATAGGGTCGGTTTTTTCTTTATAACCGACCTTACAGTCATCTTCGGTTTAGCATCTCTAAGGTCGGTTATTCCTACAAAACCGACCTTAAAGTCCTCCTCGGTCGACAAATTCGTCGACCGATATCTATTCTGGATCCAAATAGTTCATGCATGTAATATCCACACATAGCGTCGGATTGGCACTTATAACCGACCTTAGAGCCTTCCTCGGTCGACAAATAGTTTGACTGATTCATTCGGTCGACAAATTCGTCGACCGATAAGCACCTCTAAGGTCAGTTTTTTCCTTAAAACCGACCCTAGAGGTACTTATGCGAAGTAAATCTGGCTCTTTCTCGATCGACAAATTCGTCGACCGATATCTATTCTGGATCCAAATAGTTCACGCATGTATAAGCACCTCTAGCGTCGGATTTGCACTTATAACCGACCTTAGAGCATTTCTCGAACAACAAATTTGTCGACCGATAAAGAGTCAGTTTTCATGTGTATAAGCAGCTTTTAGGGTCGGTATTTTCTTAATAACCGACCTTAGAAGTCCATTCGGTCGACAATATTGTCGACCGAAACATATCGTTCGACGAATTTGACAAATGATTGAAAAATAAATTATGGCTAAATTTGACAAAGCATCACTTGGTTAATCTCATACACACACACTTGGTACTTAATTTAAAACATTGAAATAGGGTTAATCTCAGTCGAAAATATTATCGACCGAGACAAATCCGGTCGACAATATTATCGACCGAGGATGACTTTAGGGTCGGTTTTTTCCTTATAACCGACCCTAGAGCTCTTTTGTTCGACAAATAGTCGACCGACTGAATTTTTGAATAGAGTTTAGTACTTTTCAAAACGTTATAAAGCATTGGGATCTCAATCTTTTATCTCATTGTTGGGAATTCACATCCCTCAATACCACCATCATCACATTTGCTGATTCTGGGTATTCAAACCCTTAGTTCATCACTAAACATGGTTATCACTTATCAGGTAACTATTACCTTCAGGTCATCTGACCAAGGTATTCAGGATATTTGTTACACAATCATCTCAATTTCATATCAACCATATCAATTTCATATCAACATCATGCAATACAAAAATAACATCTCTATTCCCTCATTAGGGTTAGAGTTTCCCATCTTTATCAATTAGGGTTCACATATCATCATCCCATATTGAAATTTCACATAACATTATCCCATATTAGGGTTTTTACACAACACCACCCTATATTAAGGTTTCACATAACATTTCCATATTAGGGTTTCACAAAACATCATTCCATATAAGGGTTTCACATAACATTATCCCATATTAGGGTTTCATACGACATCACCATATATTAAAGTTTCACATAACATAATTATTAGGGTTGTGGAAGCACTTTAGAGCTCCTCGGTCGACGAATTTGTCGATCGAGACCCCTTATAGGGCCGGTTATTAGAAAAACCGACCCTAGAGGTGCTTCTAAGAAAGCAATCTGGCTTCATTTGGTCGACAAATTTGTCGACCGACATATTCGGTCGACGAATTTGTCGATCGAATGAAGCCAGAATTCTTTCTTAGAAGCACCCCTAGGGTCGGTTTTTCTAATAACCGACCTTATAGGGGGTCTCGATCGACAATATTGTCGACCGAAACGAGCCAGATTTCTTCGTATTAGCACTTGTAGCGTCAGTTTTATCAAATAACCGACCCTATAGGTAGTTTCGGTCGACAAATTCGTCGACCGAGTTTGCATTTGATTTATATTAAACAACCCGACACGGGCATCGTTTATCTGTAGAGTCGGTTTTTGGTTGTTAACCGACGCTACAGTTTTTCATTCCGTACAAAAAGATGAAATTTTAGTCTTTCTTTCCCCCTGAAACTCTTTTCTCTTTTCTAACCTCTCTCCCGCGGCGCCGCGAAACCCCTATTCACTTTGTCATTCTGCCGTTGCCGCGAACGCTTCTCCGTGAAGCCGTTGCCGCCTCTCCACGTCGCCAAAAGGATCGTGAAGCTCGTCGTCGCCACAAAGAGGATCGTGAAGCTTGTCGTCGCCGCCTTCCACTCTTCCTCCATGAAGCCCGTCGTTGCCGTGAAGCTCTCTTCGTTGCCGTGAAACTTTTTGTTGCCGTGAAGCTCGTCGTCGCCGCCTTCCACTCTTCCATGAAGGTCGCCGCCTCTCCGTGAAGTTCGTCTCTTCCTCCACGAAGCTCGCTGCCATTTCCAAGTAAGTTCGAGCTTCCTTCGTTCCTTGTTCCCCTTCATTCCCGCCCGCCGTCATTGCTGCTTCCAGGGCCGTCTCGGTCGACAATTAGTCGACCGAGAGACCACCTGCGTGCAGCGTCCAGGTCCACTCTCGGTCGACAAATTGTCGACCGAGAGTGGACCTGGACGTTGCACGCAGGTGGTCTCTCGGTCGACTAATTGTCGATCGAGATGGACCTGGAACTTATTTATGTTGGAGCTATAAATGTTTTAATCATATTTTCTATAATGTTCACAAATAGTTCTGAATATTATAATGATTTCAATCTTTGGACTGTTGGAAACGGCCTTACTTTGCTAATTTGTACAAGTATTTTCTGATTTTATACAATAAAGTTGGTTATGACAAGCAATAAAAAGTTAACTGATGTTATACAACTTTTTCTAAAAATATATAACATCATTATATGTACTTACACTTTGTTAATACTAATATTATACAGTCTCTGTCCACCCACAACAGTCACTATGAACTGGGCCTCTATGTCAATGTTAACGTTCCCTATTGAAGAACAATTGGACATCATCCTAGATGATCGTTCCTTAAACCAATTGGTCATACCCAAACATTGGCGTTTTCTAAAAGAGAGACACTACATGCCTGGTAAAGTGACCATAACTTTTGGCAATTATTCACATGTTATCGAGGTTGAGTATGATTTGGTGGGAAATCTTGTATCAAAATCCGGTTGGCGTGATTGGATTGGAGAGATGCATGTGGTCCGTTACAACAGGCTTTTTCTCCGTCCAGTTGGCCATAATTCCATCAGAGTTTGGATAACCAACAGCAACTGCGAGACCCCCGATCATCTACTGCGGTATGAGCGCACGGCGTCGGATATCATCTATGAGGAATATGAATCTGAGGCCCCTGTCAGTTCATATTTGTCTAAATACAGTAAGGAGCTTCGTGACACAGCTTCATCATCAAAAAGACCACGGTAAGTCCAATTAACAAATATAATTTTCAAGACAAAAAAAATTGTGTTTACAATTTTTGTCTGAAAGCAATCAATACTCATAGTTGCTTTCTATTCTGAACTTCAGGAGAAGATCGCCACAATGATAAGTCATCGAAGTTACTGATGTGGGACCATGTTGGTGTAGTATTTAGTTGTCTATCTATCTAGACTTGTCTGTATTAATAGTTTTTTTAATTATGCGCATGTTTAGGGGTACACCAACCCCTTTGTTTAGTTACTGTTTAGGGGTACACCCCTGTGTGTGGATGTAAAAAGAGATTAATGAATGGAACTGAAAGTTGCTACATGAATGCTTATAACTGAAGTGTGTGCTCCCATGAATTCTTAGTTCAATGACAAATAATATTGCATTCTTAGTTCCTTCGGTCACTAGTCAGGTGGAGACAAATAATATTGAGGAAGTGAATGACTACTTCTCTGATGCATTCAAATATTTTGCTAGTGAGGGGAAGGAAATTATCCTAATTCCTTTTAACGTCCAGTAAGTATTATTATTCAATATAATTTTAATAATGAATGAAACTATTTATTTTAATGTTTGTTTTATTCTTACTCAGAGGTAGACATTGGGAATTACTGGTGATTGTCCCAAAATTGATGACTCTTTATTATCTTGACCCAATGGGTAAAACAACAAGGAGTCACAAACTGAAATTGTCAGCTATGGAGTAAGCATAAATTTAATCAATTGCTTCAACATGATATTTTATTTAGAATTTCTATTTTACCAACTATCGTTTAATTGATAGGGGTATAAAGGCTTTTCGTGAAGCTGGAGGACAAATACCCACAAAATTAAAGACATTGACTTTGAAAAATGTCAAGGTAGCTACTTTGACAACTGCTTAGTATTATATGTATTAATTTTTCAATTCTAATATGTCAACTCTTATAGTCTTATCTCAACTGTTGTTTATAGTAGTTTACTAACATTAAGTAATAATTCGTTATTTGTAGTGTCCTATGCAAAATAATGATTGGGCTTGTGGCTACTATGTAATGAAATACATGCAAGCTATTGTCAAACAAGCATCACATGACATTCAGACTATAAGTCAGGTAATAAAGAATAACATCATAAATTTACAAGTGATTGTCATTTTTATAAAATATTAGCATGTGCATTTTCTATTACAGATCTTTACAACTCAGCCTTACACACATGTGGACTTGAATGAATTCCGAGAAGAGTGGTCAGAGTGTTTTATAAGTGAAGTCGAAATAGCATTGGTTTAAATATGTCAGCTCCATTAATGTATGTGGTTTGAGTACGTACTCTTTCATATTTTTACTTTTGTAATATGTCATCTCAGACTTGCACTCTATCATTTTGTAAATTATGATATTTTATTATCATTTTTGTTATGAATGTGTGGTTTTGAATGGTGACGGTTGAGCATCAATGCTCTCCTCTCCCAGAATATATGAATCTTCTTGTTCTTCTGTTCTATATCAACTTCTGCAGAAATTTTTTTAAAAAAATCGTAACTTCTAGCGTCGGTTTTTTAAATAACCGACCCTATAGATTGAATTCATTGTACACTCTTCGGTCGAAAAATTTTCGACCGAAATAGAACTTCTAGCGTCGGTTTTTTAAATAACCGACCCTATAGATTGAATTCATTGTACACTCTTCGGTCGAAAAATTTTCGACCGAAATAGAACTTCTAGCGTCGGTTTTTTAAATAACCGACCCTATAGATTGAATTCATTGTACACTTTTCGGTCGAAAATTTTCGACCGAAATAGAACTTCTAACGTCGGTTTTTTTTAAAAAACCGAGTCTACATGCCCTCTATAAGGTCAGTTTTTTGAAAAAACCGACCCTAAAGATTGAATAAAACATTTCAGTGTAAGACTCGGTTGACAAACTTCTCGACTGAAATACTATCGGTCAAGAAGTTTGTCGACCGAGTCTTACACTGAAATGTTTTATTCAATTTTTAGGGTCGGTTTTCTCATAAAACCGACCTTATAGAGAGTTTTCGGACGAGACCGAAATATTTTCGGTCGACAAGTTGCTCGACCGAGAGTTACCACTGAAATGGTATTCAATCTTTAGGGTCGGTTATTTCATAAAAACCGACCCTGTAAACGTTCTCGGTCGATAATTTTCTCGACCGAGAACGTTTACAGGGTCGGTTTTTATGAAATAACCGACCTTATAGGCTTTTTTTTTCTCGCCTAGGTCAGAATTTTAACAACCTCTTGCGTCGGTGTTTTAATCTGTAAGGTCGGTTTTATTTGGTTAAATAATCTGACGCTATAGACCAAATTCTGTAGCGACGCCCACCTAGGCGTCGGTTAAAAAGTGACGCTGCAGGCTTTAAAAAACCGACGCTACAGACCATTTCTGTACTAGTGCATCTACAACTCCAAATAGGAATACTAATCTAAATCCAAGTAGGAACATGGGTTGGACTCAAACCAAGACAAGACCCAAAATAGGACTGCCACACCATGTAGGATTCGGATTAGGACTAGGAGTCTTCGAGGCATAACAAATCTCCACCTTGAATCGAAGTCAACATCTTACAAAAAAATAGCAATCTTCTTCTCCTCCATCCCCTAAGGGCATCACTGCATGCTATGTAGACTAACCAAGTCCAGACAATGTCTGAACTTGGAAACTGGCAACGGCTTTGTCATCATGTCTGCAGGATTTTCTTTGCTTGCAATCTTCTTCACAACAATCTTCCCCTGCGCTATCACCTCTCTGATGAAGTGATACTTGACGTCGATGTGCTTTGTCCTTTCAGTAGAATCTCCAGGACCAGCTTCCTTCCTTTTGAATATACATTTGCATCCAACAATCTTCTTTCCAGCAGGAAGATCAACAAGTACCCATGTCTTGTTCTTTTGAAGAGACTCCATCTCTTCATTCATAGTAGTAATCCACATGGCTGAATTGGGATCAGCCATGGCTTCTTTGTAGGTAGTCGGTTCCCCAGAATCATTTGTTTCTTCAGCTGTAGCAAGGGCATATGCAACAACATAATCTGAATGCCTTGCAGGTGGTCTGATCTGTCTTCTTGGTCTCCCAGTAGCAATGTTGTATGTCTGTTCTTCATGAGTGTCATCTTTAACATCATCTGGATTTTCCTGTGTAACAACAGGAGGTGTCAGGCTGTGTGCACTAACTTCAAGCTCCACCTGTTCTGTGGAACTCTGAGAACCTGTAGCTGGATAATGGACACCATCTTGTTTTGCAGAAAACATGGCAGACTCGTCAAAAGTAACATTTCTTTCAATCAAGAATTTTGATGAGTTTGGCTCAGTGCGCCAGAATCTATATCCCCTCACACCATCAGCATAACCCAGAAAAATACACTTCTTCGCTCTAGGCTCGAGCTTTCCTTCATTTGAATAAACATATGCAGGACAACTAAAAATACGCAGATTAGAATATTTTGCAGGATGACCAGACCATACCTCTTCAGGAGTTTTGAAACCAAGTGGAGTAGATGGTGAACAATTGATAAGATAGGCTGCAGTAGAGATGGCTTCAGCCCAAAAATCTTTGCTAAGTCATGCACTGATCAGCATGCAACGTGCACGCTCTAGAAGAGTTCTATTCATGTGTTCTGCAACACCGTTCTGCTGGGGTGTATGTCTAACTGTGCGATGTCTTGCAATACCTTCAGACTGGCAGAACTCATTGAATTCAGAAGAACAAAACTTCATGCCATTATTTGTCCTCAATGTCTTGATGCTCCTTCCTGTTTGTTTTTCAATAAGCGTCTTCCACTTCTTAAACCGATCAAAAGCCTCAGATTTATGCTTCAGAAAATACACCCAGACTTTCCTTGAGAAATCATCTATGAAAGTAATCATGTATCTAGCACCTCCCTTAGACAGTACTTGAGAAGGACCCCAGATGTGTGAATGAATATAATCAACAGTACCTTTTGTAGTATGATTTGCAGTAGAAAAATTGACCTTTTTCTGCTTTCCCATAACACAATGCTCACAGAAATCTAACTTTTCAGTACTGATATCACCTAGAAGTCCTCTCCTACATAATAATTCCAGGCCTTTCTGGCTCATGTGTCCCAGTCGCATATGCCACAATTTAGTGGCATCCAGTTTTGGAGTGGGTGAGGAAGAAACAGCAGTAGCTTCGTCGGTCACAGTTTCACCAATTAATTTATAAAGGTTTCCAGGAATACGTACTCCCTTTATCAGAACATCATCTCCTTTGGTAATATACAGGATTCCATCTTCAGTCTTGTATGGAAAACCATTGGCTTCAAGTAAGCCAATAGAGATGAGATTTTTCTTCAGACCTTGAACATGATGAACATTGGAGACAGTTCGGATAACACCATCGAACATCTTTATGCGGATTGACCCAATGCCAATTGTCTTGCAGGTAGAATCATTCGCCATGTTTACAGCACCTCCATCAAAGTGCTCATAAGAAGAAAACCAATCTCCGTGTGGGCACATATGGTGTGAACAGCCTGAGTCCAGAATCCAAGAAGTTTGAAAATTGACGGATGAGGAAGATGAAGCCATAAGAACATATTTTGGATCTTCACGTGCTACATTAGCATCTGCAGGTTGTTCTTGTTTTTCATTCTCCCTCTTCTTCTTGTTCTGTAACTTGTAGCATTCATCGACAATGTGTCCAGTCTTCTTGCAGTATTTACAGACCTTCTTTGATTTAGACTTAGATCTGTGTGTTTCCTTCTTGTTGTTTCCCTTTTCTTTTGTACGACCCCTCACCATAAGAGTCTCTGACTGACTCCCGCTAGAAGAAGCAATTAGGTCTTTATCAACCATGGTCTTTGATAGCAATGAAGATATAACATCCTCCACCGTGATTGAAGACTTTCTGTACAGAATAGTTTCCCGAAATTGCTTGTATGAAGGGGGTAAAGAGCACAGAAGAATAAGGGCTTTATCTTCATCTTCGAGTTTGATGTCTATATTTTCCAGATCCATAATAATAGATGTAAACTCGTCAATGTGATCACGGACAGATGTGCCTTCCACCATGCGTAGTAAGTAGAGATGTTGCTTGTGATATAATTTCGTTTGGAGAGACTTCGTCATGTAGAGATCTTCGAGTTTCTTCCAAATACCGGCAGCAGTAGTTTCTTTGGCAACTTCGGCCAAAACCTTGAAGTCCAAGGATAACTGGATGGTAGTGAGAGCCTTCTGGTCCATCACTTTCTTTTCTTGCAGCGTCATAGTGGCTGGCATCTTCTCGATCCCTTCCAGAGCGTCGGAGACTCCCTGTTGAACGAGCAAACCACGCATCGTGATCTGCCATAGTCTGAAATTGATTTTGCGATCAAACTCTCGATCTTGTACAGACTCGTCATCGTTCGGATCTTGAACACACGGCTCGGATACCACTTTGTTAAGAGTTGAACGTGAGAATACGACGATTTCGCAGCGGAAGAATAAGAAATGAGAAACAATCACACAACCAAAACACAGGATTTACGTGGTTCGGTCGAGATGACCTACGTCCACGGGAGGAGAGAGTTTTTCACTATTTCAAGAAGATTACAAAGGAGAGATACTCTCAAAGAAAGAGAACCTGAAAAGGTTACACTCAAAGAAGAGAGAGAACTCTCTTCAGTATAACACTGTACGTTGACACTTCTCAGTACAAGAAAATCTCATGCCCCTAAGGTCCTATTTATAGGCTCCATGCCATAAGGCTTCAACTAGGAATAAACAATCCTAATAGGAGTCTAGTACACAATAGGAGTCCAAGTTGCATGAAGATAGAGCCATCTACAACTCCAAATAGGAATACTAATCTAAATCCAAGTAGGAACATGGGTTGGACTCAAACCAAGACAAGACCCAAAATAGGACTGCCACACCAACATGGGCATGATCATTGGAAGTTCTCGTAGTTTATATATAAGATATTAAAGTCAGATATTCGGACTAACACTTATTAAGGTAACCGGTCCCTAGATTTCATCCTTGAGCGTGCCCGTTAATGAGTGATCAGCCGGCCTACTCCAGACGAGAGAACAAATCATAGGATTAATTTTGGTTTCCCTCTTTCTTTCACGGCTCTCTTGTTGGTGACGGGTAGCGGGCACGAAACGCCCTGCAAACCCTCCCCGTCGGTGCTGAGCCCTCTGTTCAACAACCGAGATAAGGAGCTGAGAAGTATACAATGTGGTCGGTTAGAGATGTAATTACGTAAAACACTACCTACAAGGATGGATTGAGATTGCAAATGAGGCACTCGAATGTGTGGTCACCTGTAACCCCATCGGACACGTCCCGACATTATGAAGGGAACACACTACGGATGGCAACCCGTAAGCAATCAGGGCCACACAAACGTGCATCTCGTGAGTGGGGCTGCAGTAGTCAACCGGGGAGCAGCACGACAGGTGCAAGTTCGTAGTCATATGTTTATAAGTTAGATAAGTTGATTAGTCATGAACGATGATTTTAGATGATATGTATTCGAGATAAGGTTTCACAAATGAACCTTTTGACCTAAGATGATGCTTACCAAATGCGTAGTAATCCTGGTCTTATTATTTCTTAAATGTTTATTAGATTGGCATTATAAAAAAAAAATTACTACGAGATGGAAGGAAGGCGGGCAACAAGTTGCTCCGGTAATCCTTTCTTATTAGCAAAACTAATCCTGTGAATACTATATTCATAAACTTAGGGGTCATGACGTTACTATGTATAACGTTTTGAACTCTCTTGAATAATTTCACAGCCTCCGGTGCTAAGAAACCAAAAGTGTCAAATACAAAAGATATGAAAATGTGTTGATTGTTGACGCACGCTTTCTCATGCTTGGCTATTGTGGTAGAAGCAGCTTTGAGCGTAGCTTGTTCTACCGTAAATGTCCCACCATTCAGGCCCACAAGAGGAGAAACCCCAGTTAGATCTACATATACATGCTTTCCTCCAACCCACCCAAAAACTAAGATATTAGTCAGTAAGTGGTTGATCTCCCCTCTCGCGGATCAAGTAAGAAGTCAACTGGTTCCTCTTTCTTAGAAGCAATTCTACAAAGGGATGGGTTCAGTTACACCTAATCATGTATGAACCTTAATAGATAACATCCTTAAATTTGAAACTAATATATGTTTGGACTAGGATCGGATCAGCTATGTGGGGATATCCTCTTAATGAATGTCAAGTCCATTTGGTTTATGGAATAATATAGATTCTCTTAAATATGTTTAATATCATATACTACTTTTTAAATATTCCATTGATTGAAGTACTTGTTCCTTATGATCGGTTTTTAATTTGATATCTACTTTGTCACAAAACGTAAACATGAATGATGCATCCCACTATACACGCTCATTGCACCTACGTTATGGAGAAAAGACACTAAGTTGGAGGTTTTCTTGGCCTTTGGGTCTTGGTTCATATTGAACAATCATTTATGACTCACGGGCCTCTCCTTCAAGAATTTTACTAATGGAGGGTTTTCTTTAACCAATGGGTCTCGGTTCCCTTAAATAGTCATCCTATGAATCATGGACATGTCCTTTTAGGAAGTGGTCCTTTTTCATCTTTCTGGAATATATGTGTTTGAGGAAGGTGAGGTTAGGTATACAGGTTGCTCTAACTTTTATTTAATAATCGGGAAGTGAGAGGTTTAAACAACCCCCGGGTTGTCTCTCAAAGTGCGATAGTTTTTATATTGATCATGTTATTTGAAAGTCTCTTCTTCAACAATGTTGGAAACTTTGCTGAGATAGGGTGGATTATTGTTTGACAGATATAGTTGTTGTCCCATCATTTGAATGTGGTTTTTTGTATGCCCACATGATGACTTACTTGAGGATGTGTGTTGTTGGTGACTTCATCCATTACTCGAGAGTTTTAGGGGCTTCACTAGCTTGTTAAACATATTTTTTTCTAGATTTATTTTATTTTTCCTTATGTGTAATGTACGGACCCACTACTGTCGGCTCTGATCTCCAAAACACAAAATAAACTCAGCGGAAGCGAATCGATTAACGGCAGAATGCAAAAAATCACAAAAAATTAAAACTTTTTGAGAAAAGATCTTGAAACATGAGACTCCTTTCGTAAAAGTACGATAAACAGTTTACATCTCTGATAAGTCACCTCTTGAGTGATCATATACAACCATGTACAAAATCTCAAGACTCAAAATTCAAAATCTCATATCATCATGCTCCCAGGGCCTGAGTGTACAGAGACGACATAAGACTTTCTAACTAGCTGACTGTACAACCAGGGTATCCACCTGAGGCTCACTGCTACCCCTGATGCTGCTCCTGGTACTACTCTCCTGCAGGCTGGTTCCTTCGTCCACGACGACCACCTTAAAGGTTGAAGTCTACGGGGTGAGACAATTACAAATAATTGTCCCAGTGAGAGTTATAACTCTTCTCCAGAAGCTTACTAGGTGAGAGGTTTAATCTAGGTCCATCCTTACTTTCTTACACGTCCCTCCTCCTTATCTAGGTGAACATCTCATTAAAACAAAGGTCCAAAGGCAAGGAAAGTCATCCTATCACTAAGGTACACATATATAAGGGTTTCTTTACTTATAACTTGGTGATTCTACTACAAAGGTTATCTATCTTATCTAATCAATTAATTGAAGTGACCTATCTCATCATTTCTACTCTAAATGATGCCAAGAGTTACACAAGATACTCTAGAGGATGTGTTTTATAAGTTGCACCCCATATTTTGGGTAAATTGCATTTTACACCAAAATTAGGGTTTCAAGCACAAGGATTGCTCCGCAAGCTGCATCTTGATGCCCAAGCTTGGAGAATCCATCAGACCTCATCATATTCATCCATATGATGTATCATCATCAGAGGAACATCTCAACATGTTAAAATTGCAAGATAACCCTTCTAACTAGGTAATTTGCACATAGGTCCCTGCATAATAAAACATTGTTTTAAGAAAAGGACAGTAAAGAGGATATTTGTTCCTTAGGGACTTAATTACATGCCATAAGCTAATCACAAGCGTTTAATTACATATTTATGCAAAAATCCTGGGGTTAACTTATAATCCCAGGTCAGGGATGTTACAAATCATCCACCCCTTACAAGGATTTCGTCCCCGAAATCGATAAGACATATTAAGAGAAAAGAGCAGGGTATTTCCTCCTCATTTCTTCCTCTAGTTCCCAAGTGGCTTCTTCGACACCACGATGATTCCAGAGGACTTTCACAAGACTTATATCTTTCTTCTTTATCTTTTTAATTCTGTTATCAAGGATCGACACTGGTCCTTCCTCATAGGTTATATCATCATTCAATTCTACTTCCATAGGTTGTAGAACTGACTCGGTATCTGGGTGACACTTCCTCAACATGGAAATGTGAAACACGGAGTGTAACTTCTGCAGCTCCTGGGGTAACTCTAGTCTATAGGCTACCTTTCCAACCTGCTCAATGATTGGATAAGGCCCCATAAACCTAGGAGCTAACTTTCCTTTCCTTCCAAACCTCAAAACTCCTTTCCAAGGCAAAACTTTGAGATACACCCTGTCTCCAACCTAGAACTCTAAGGGTCTACGACATTTATCGGCATACGACTTCTGTCTATCCTGTGCAGCCTTAATTTGTTGCTGAATTACTTTGATCTTCTCTATAGTCTGTTGCACGAGTTCAGGACCCAACAACTGATATTCACCGGTTTCATACCAACATACCGGTGATCTACAACGTCTACCATACAAAGCTTCATAGGGTGCCATGTCGATGCTATGTTGGTAGTTGTTGTTATAGGCAAACTCTATCAAGCTCAGGTGTAGGTCCCAACTTCCGCTAAACTGGAGAACGCATGCTCTCAACAAGTCCTCCAAAGTCTGTATTGTTCTCTCCGACTGACCATCAGTCTGTAGGTGAAAGGTTGTACTAAACCTCAACTGGGTGCCTAAAGCTCTATGCAGTCACTCCCAAAAATGACTCATGAACTGGGGACCTCTGTCAGATATTATGGTAACAGGAACCCCATGAAGCCTCACTATCTCTTGAACATACAACTGTGCCAACTTCTCTGTAGAATAGGTTGTTTTGACAGGAAAGAAATGTGATGTCTTTGTCAACCTATCAACAATTATCCAGATGGAATCATGTCCTTTGCTTGTCCTGGGTAGGCCAACCACAAATTCCATGGTCACATGGTCCCACTTCCACTGTGGCATGGGTAAAGGTTGCATTGTTCCTGCAGGCTTCTGGTGCTCATCCTTCACTTGCTGACACACAGGACACCTCAGAACAAACTCAGCAACATCCCTCTTCATCCCAGGCCACCAATACATATCTTTTAAGTTTCGATACATCTTGGTGCTCCCGGGATGCATGGCATACATCAAAGAATGAGCTTCCTCCAGGACTAACTTCCTCAAGTTATCTACATTCGGTACTATCATCCTACCATGATAACATGACACCCGGTCATCAGAGTCATGGAAACCATCTCTCTTCTCATCTCCATACTCCGACCTGATCTGCTGAACCATAGCATCAACTAGCTGTGCCTCTCTAATCTTCTCTCTTAGGGTGGGTTTGATATGCATCTCAGCCAACAACCCGGCAATCCATGACACCTTCAACTGTACATTAGCTTGCCTTAAAGAGATAAGCATATCACTCCTGGGGCATACCAAAGAGTTTAGATGTGCCCTATCAGAGGGTGGTGTTGCTGACTTCCTACTTAGAGCATCCGCAACTACATTGGCCTTCCCTGGATAGTAATCTATCATACAATCGTAGTCCTTGATTAACTCCATCCAGCGATGTTGCCTCATGTTAAGTTCATGCTGTGAGAAGATGTACTTAAGATTCTTGTGGTCTGTGAAAACTTGGAACGTCTCTCCATAGAGATAATGTCTCCAGATCTTCAAGGCATGAACTACAGCTGCTAACTCCAGGTCGTGTGTCGGATAGATCTCCTCGTGTTTCTTAAGCCCTCGAGAAGCAAAAGAAATCACTTGTTTATCCTGCATCATCACACACCCGAGTCCATTCTTGGAGGTATCACAGAAAACTACATATCCCTTGCCTTGCTCAGGTAGCACAAGTACAGGTGCACTTGTCAATCTCTCCTTCAATAGCTGAAAAGACTGCTGGCACTTATCACTCCAAATAAAGGGAACATCCTTCTGGGTCAACTTCGTCAAGGGTAGGGCTATGGAACTAAAGTTCTTAATAAACCTCCGGTAGTAGCCGGCTAACCCTAAGAAACTACGAACCTTCGTCGGTGTCTTCGGTTGTTCCCACTGTAGAACAGATTCTACCTTTTTGGGGTCAACACGAATTCCCGAGGCGGATATCACAAGTCCAAGGAAAGATACCTCTGGCAACCAAAACTCACACTTGTTGAACTTGGCATATAACTTATGTTCTCTTAGCAGGGTCAAAGCTTGGCGAAGGTGTTGTTCATGTTGTTGAGCATCTCTACTATAGATCAGAATGTCATCTATGAAGACGACAACGCACTGATCGAGAAAGGGTCGGAAGATTCTATTCATGAGTTCCATGAATGCAGCTGGTGCATTAGTTAGTCCAAATGACATAATTGTGAACTCATAGTGACCATATCTTGTCCTAAAGGCAGACTTGGGTTTGTCACTGTCCTTAATACGGAGTTGATGATAACCATACCTCAAATCTATCTTTGAGAAGACAGATGCACCACGCAACTGGTCAAAGAGATCATCAATCCTCGACAGAGGGTACTTATTCTTTATTGTTACTTTATTAAGTTGTATGTAATCGATGCATAACTGCATTGACCCGTCTTTCTTTTTAACAAACAAGACCGGAGCACCCCAAGATGAAGTGATCGGTCAGATGAAACCCTTCTCAAGCAACTCTTGAAGTTGTTTCTTGAGTTTTATCATCTCAGCAGGCACCATCCTATACGGTGTATGGGCTATGGGTTGTGTACCTGGGATCAAATTGATTTCAAAATCAATTTCCCGAGGTGGCGGTACACCAGGAAGTTCTTCAGGAAATACGTCTTCGAATTCCCTGGCAACCGGAACTTCCGCAAGGGTGGGGCTCTCCATGGTAGTATCTACCACATGGGATAGGAATGCATAACATCCTCGCCTCATCATCTTCTCAGCAACCATAGCTGACACTAGACAGGTGGGTAGAATCTTTCTCTCTCCTTGAAAGATCCATGTGTTGCCATCATCAGCAAAGACAGCCTGCTTGGATTCACAATCCAAGACGACTCTATACCTTTCCAAGGTATCCATCCCAAGGATTATATCAAATCCTTGCATATCAAGTGGTATAAGGTCCACTTGAATGTGATGATCAGAAAAGAAAAGGATGCAGGGAGAGCATACCTCCCGCAACACAGCAGATCCACTCAACGGAGTCTCAAGCAACAAGCTATCTGCCCTATGACTAACTGTCATATTGTAGTAACGAATCACTCTCCGAGTGATGAAGGAGTGTGTAGCACCCGGGTCAATCAAAACAGATACAACACAGGATTTAGACATATCAGAATATAAAAGTTCCATCTGACCTGCCACAATCCGTGGATTGACCACTACATCTGGTGGGTTCATAGCATAGAACCTCATTGTCGCCTGAGGTTGAGTTGGTGCTGACGATCCAGCTTGGGACGCTTGTCCACGTCCCCTAGATGCTCCCTAGAATTGCCTTCTTTGGGACCCCTGTTGACTCTGCCTCTGAGGCTATGTCACACTGACAGGCCTAGACCTGCAGTCCTTCATCAGATGATCTACCTTCCCACAGTTGTAGCAGCTTCTGTCTTGCTGTGGCCTAGGTGGTCCGGTGACCGACACCGATGCTGAACTGTGAGTCTCTTGTGGCGGTAGGCTCCTCCCTCTACCTCTAGTTGGGGACCACTGAGTCTGAAAACTAGATCTGGGTGGTGGAGGGTTAGGTGCAGAGGATCTAGGCTTCTTAAAGTCTCTAGATGGAGACCCTTGGAACTACAGATATCTCTTGTGGGTTTGTCTCTTCTCGACTACCGATCTTTCTATCCTTCAGACTGACTCAACAAAGGTAGCGAATCTCTCCCGATTCTCTAGAGCGGACACGGGAGTAGACAAGTCGGCATTCAAACCCTTCTCAAACCTCCTGATCCTTTCTTCTTCCGTAGCAGCCATGTGCGGACAAAACCGCAGCAGCTCCATGAACTTAGCCTCTTACTCACTAACGTTCATCATACCTTGTCTCAATCTCTCGAACTGAGAGATCTTCTCGTCCAGAAAGGTCTTTGGGAAGTATCGGTTAACAAACTCCTGACGGAAGTCTTCCCATGAAACCTCTACTCCAGACCTCTTCTGCTCTTCCATGCTCCACTAGTGACCAGCACTTCCTTTGAGAATATATACAGCATGTCTAACCTTCTCAGCTTCGGGGATGGTCAGGATTCTGAAAGCCTTCTCCAGCTCGGTCAACCACAAGTCCGCATATGCGGGGTCAGCTGTGCCGAAGTATTTGGTTGCTCCGACTCTGCAAATCCGCTCGAACGTCTTCCTGACACTTTTCCCCTCATGCTGAGCAGGTGCCCTAGGTGCAGGCATGGGCATCCTGTCAATGATACGTGTCATGGCAGCCAGGAACTACCCGAACATGGCTTGAACAGCTGGGTTCGCCATATCAGCCGGGTCAAACGGGGGTGGTTGTACAGGTGGCTCAAGCACTGGCTGTTCTATCTCTAGAACCCTTGCACCGCCTTGAGGTGCAGCTACGCTACTCTCGCCTTCATATTCCTGATGTGGCTCAGACATCCTTATATATCTTCTTCTCCTGAGGAGAAGAAGACTCTATTAGATAAGAAGGAACACTAGGGATAGACTCGACATCCTAAGTCCTATGTCTCTGTAGACTCAGCGAACCTAGAGCTCTGATACCACTTAATTGTCGACTTTGATCTCCAAAACACTAAATAAACTCAGCGGAAGCGAATCGATTAACGACGGAATGCGAAAAATCACGAAAAATTAAAACGTTTTGAGAAAAGATCTTGAAACATGAGACTCCTTTCATAAAAGTACGATAAATAGTTTACATCTCTGATAAGTCACCTCTTGAGTGATCATATACAACCATGTACAAAATCTCAAGACTCAAAATTCAAAATCTCAGATCATCATGCTCCCAGGGCCTGAGTGTATAGAGACGACATAAGACTTTCTAACTAGCTGACTGTACAACCAGGGTATCCACCTGAGGCTCACTGCTGCCCCTGATGCTTCTCCTGATACTGCTCTCTTGTAGGCTGGTTCCTTCTTCCACGACGACCACCTAAAAGGTTGAAGTCTACGGGGTGAGACAATTACAAATAATTGTCCCAGTGAGAGTTATAACTCTTCGCCAGAAGCTTACTAGGAAAAGGGAAACAACATAAGCAAGGTAGTTTATCCTACAAAAGCGGATTTAAGAGTAGATACAACAGTACTTCTTCTAAGTAGAAAAATGAAGAACATGCAAGCTAGATATTTTAACTGAAACATTATAAACAATGTAATATCAAGCATTGTTTCTCGTGGTTCAACTTAAGCAGATATGCTACTCGGCTGATTACATTTTACATACAACATTATGCCCTGTGGAGATGAGGTATACCGCTCATACTCCAACTGACCACTGCTAAGTCGCCTCGGTATCATACTAGGTCATTGAAAGAGCCGGATTCTCATGACCTTCAACTTCCTCAGTCAGGTTGAGGATCAACATGCAGGACATCTAGTGTCTCTGCTACTATAGCTCACCAGGGTATTCTGGTCCTTCGCTATTAGAGTCACAGTGGCATTCTGTGCTCTCTTCATCATCGAAAGATTTCATGTTTATCTTCATTGATGTGGCATAACAGATTCCTCGGGTGATTAGTGATACATCAACCCGGCATAAACACATAGTATAGTGCTGATGGATTATTATACATACACATCAACTCCTATACTAGGACGTAAGGATATGCGCGTCCATAACCCCCACATACTCAAAATTATGCGCTCCACGAGTTCCCTTAGGAAAACCTGTTTCACCATCATTTAACACCTGACAATGATGGATCTATGATCAGGGCCCTACATGATATGGTTATACTTGATTAGTTAGGTACATTTCAGTATTCTTTTATCATCAAGCAGGTTTCCAAGCAATTAAATTACCAACACAGTAATGGTAGAAGAACACTACACGTATCAAGTTTAGTTCACACCAACTATCCACAGGATGTCAATTCATCACAGGTCATCTAGTTAGCATGAACTTGGTGTTACTCATGGCTCTTACAGCCCATCATTCTCGTATGTGCCACATAACTTAGGCAACCATAACATATAACACTATTCACAAACCTAACACATGCTTTTGTTAAATATATAGTCATGACCTTTACCTGGTCAGGATTACGTCTTATAAGAACCTGCATAGTCAATTCAACTGATAACAATAAGCAATTTATCTCCAGTACAGCAATTTATAAAGCAGAAAGTAATATTCATCACATCATCCTCAATTAGGGTTTACTATTCATTCAACATGTCACAACCCTAGAATTAGGGTTTACTATTCATTTCATAGCAAATTGGGCTCATGGAATTACTATGTATGAGATTATCGTCCTTGATACCTTCAAATTAGGTTAAGGTTCATCAATTACCATAATTAGGGTTTTCATGATCTCACATAGATGGACCATACCCTAATCATGCACATTCATGTACATTGAGAGTACTTTATTTGAGTTTCAGACATATAAGGGACCTTATCTCTCCTCTTCCTAAGAGATGGTGATTACATCCCTCTAGGTTAAGTTAGGTCAAGTCAATATTGATCAACATAAGCTAATTCACCATTATCAAGCCATTAGGGTTTAGTTGATCAAGTGTGTCACCTACTTGAACCCTTCAAGGGCATATTGGTAAAGTACACCTTCAATCACCTCATGGTTCAATTTATTAATCACTTAGCCCTGTAAGGTCTTAGGGTACCATTAGGGTTTAGATTAGACCACCATTGGACCAATTACACCTTCAAACGGTTAAGCAAAAACAGCCCTAAAAGTCTCCAAACAGTTTCACCCCTCAACCTCCAAATGGTCTTGAGACCGTTTGGGGGCGTTGACCATTTGGACACTTTGACCACCAAGACCGTATGGTCACCAAGACCGCATGGTCACCGAGACCGCATGGGTGTGTTGACTGTTTGGAGGTGTTGACTTTGAAACCGTTTGAAATGGATCGACCTTGAGATCGATTGGATCCAAACGATCTTGAGATCGTTTGAGCCCAAACGGTCTTGAGACCGTTTGGTCCAAATGGGCTCAAAACCGCATGGACCTCAAAAGTGCATCCAAGGTTGTAATTGATTAGGGTTTTCCATGTTGAAGCCTCCAATTGGCCACATCCTTGCAATTCACTTGACAATTGATTTAATTAGGGTTATCCTTAACCAATTGGACGTTCAATTGACCCTCAGTTGCTAACCAATTGGGGTTGAAACCGATTGAATTAGGGTTTATCAGCAATTAACCATCAACATTGATAATCATGGGTCTAATTGAAGTTGAACCTATCAATTGGCACTCAATTGGGCTCAAACTTTGCCCAAACGGTCTTGAGACCATTTGGACACCCTCCAAATGGTCTTGAGACCATTTGCCCAAGGTTCCACCAAAATCTAGGTCAATTTGATACGGGTTGAATCCTAATTAGGTCTAAATCAGCACTTTTATTCAATTCATCAACCTACTGTGATTGAACCTTCAATTGATCAAATTTCCTTAACCCTAGACCTCCAAACGGTCTTGGGTTGTCAACAAACGGTCTTGAGACCGTTTGAGTGAACCCCAAATGGTCTTGAGACCGTTTGGGCCCTTCAACTCAAAGTTCACCAAAACTGGTCAAAGAAAACAGTAATTTCAACCGATTAGGGTTTAGAGGGTTGAGATGCCTTCAACTTGTGATTGGTTTGCAATTAGGTTTCAATTATTTGGAGGTGTTTAATTCAACATGTGTACAACAGACCTCCAAATGGTCTTCCCTTGATCAACCCTACCAAACGGTCTTGAGACCGTTTGATTCCAAACGGTCCTGTAAGACCGCATGAAATCAAACGGTTGTGAGACCGTTTGATTTCAAACGGTTTGCAAACCATTTGGACCAAATGGTCCAAGGTTGTTTGGTAAAGTTACCTAGGTATTCACGCCCATCTTCTTCAACCCCAAGATAGGTCGGTTTCTCCATGGTTTTGCTTGCAAGAAGGCAAGGAAGTTTGAGGAAGAAGAAGAACTAACTACTACAAGTAAGAACAAGTATATGCATTAAGAAAGCTAAAGGTTTAGAGATATAAAACCCACCTTATGGTCATTCCTAGAACTCCAAGCTCCAAGCTCTCAAGTCTTTAATGGCACCTTGAGCTCCACTGGTCGGCCAAAGACTTTTCTCTAAGAAAAGGTTGAGGAAGATCGGCTAGAACAAGAAACCTAAGTGAGATAACCACAAAACCAACCTTATAATCCACTTTCTCCATGAAACTGAGCTAGAAGATGGTCTCTTCTTACCTTGGAACAAGTTGGTAGTCTCCTCTAGCTCCCAAGCTCTATCTTGGACGGACCAAACAAGGTGGTAAAAGGAAGAATGAAAGGGTATGTTTACTTGGTTGCAAAGGGGGTGGTTTATATAGCTTGGGCTAGTTTCATCATAAGGACCTCTAGTTTCCTCCATTTCTCATCTAGGTCCCTCCTTACTTTCTTGCACGTCCCTCCTCCTTCTCTAGGTGAACATCTCACTCCAAAGGCAAGGAAAGTCATCCTATCACTAAGGTACACATATATAAGGGTTTCTTTACTTATAACTTGGTGATTCTACTACAAAGGTTATCCATCTTATCTAATCAATTAATTGAAGTTCCCTCTCTCATCATTTCTACTCTAAATGATGCCAAGAGTTACACAAGATACTCTAGAGGATGTGTTTTACAAGTTGCACCCCACATTTTGGGTAAATTGCACTTTACACCAAAATTAGGGTTTCAAGCACAAGGATTGCTCCGCAAGCTGCATCTTGATGCCCAAGCTTGGAGAATCCATCAGACCTCATCATATTCATCCATATGATGTCTCATCATCAGAGGAACATCTCAACATGTGAAAATTGCAAGATAACCCTTCTAACTGGGTAATTTGTACATAGGTCCCTGCATAACAAAACATTGTTTTAAGAAAAGGATAGTAAAGAGGATGTGTTTTACACAAGATACTCTAGAGGATGTGTTTTACAAGTTGCACCCCACATTTTGGGTAAATTGCACTTTACACCAAAATTAGGGTTTCAAGCACAAGGATTGCTCCGCAAGCTGCATCTTGATGCCCAAGCTTGGAGAATCCATCAGACCTCATCATATTCATCGACATGATGTCTCATCATCAGAGGAACATCTCAACATGTGAAAATTGCAAGATAACCCTTCTAACTGGGTAATTTGCACATAGGTCCCTGCATAACAAAACATTGTTTTAAGAAAAGGACAGTAAAGAGGATATATGTTCCTTAGGGACTTAATTACATGCCATAAGCTAATCACAAGCGTTTAATTACATATTTATGCAAAACTCCTGGGGTTAACTTATAATCCCATGTCAGGGATGTTACAACTACCCACAGCTCTAGTAGAGTTTCAACAATGACGACTGGCCCCACAAACCACCACTAGCCTTAACTGTGCACTTTGTCCACACTGATGCGCAAGCCAGGATCAACTTCTCAACTGGTCACCCATCCTAGTACTACTCCAAGCCGAGCACGCTTAACTATGGAGTTCTTTAGTGATGGGCTCCCAGAAAAGGAGGTGCACCTTGGTGATATGGATAGTCTAATTATTCCTTTTAAGATCATCATATCTGAGGCCTCAAATCCTGAGATGTTACAATCTCCCCCCACTTAGACTCTTGACATCCTCGTCAAGGCTCAAATATATGGCCTCATAATCTGACCCCATTTTAGTGCAGACCCACAATGGCCCATGGACACCCAGCTCCCGATCATGGAATACCAGTGCAAGGGTGGCTATGTCAACCATGGACATCCCTTTCCTACATGCCTGGACCGCAGGACTCAAGACTGGCATGCCACACGCCCATGCGGGCCCCACCTACTGGAGGGTTTATGGCTCTGATACTATTTGTAATGCCCGAGCCCACTACCCGCGGCTCTAGTAGAGTTTCAAGAATGACGATTGGTCCCACAAACCACCACTGGTCTTAACTGCGCATTTTGTCCACATTGACACGCAAGTCAGGATCAACTTCCTGACTGGTCACTCATCCTAGTTCTACTCCAAGTCGAGCATGCTTAACTATGGAGTTCTTTAGTGATGGGCTCCCAGAAAAAGAGGTGCATCTTGGTGATATGGGTAGTCCAATCATTCCTTTTAAGATCGTCATATCCGAGGCCTCAAATCCTGGGGTGTTACATTATGTGTAGCATGTTAATACTTTTTTCGATTCACATATTTAGGTTTGCAGCTTTGAAGGTATGAACACTTTCGGCACAGTAAAATGCAAATGTTGAGTGGTCCACATGGTCACTTGATGGTTCATTTATTGACTTTCCACTATCAGACTCATCACAATGGCACGTCCTACTATATTTGATGGAGAGAGGATATAAAGAGGATATTGTCTAGGGAGGTCCACATTGCACTTTCCATACTATCATATCAGCAAATTCTCATGATTTGGTTGATCCTTTACTTGTTTGCTTCTGCTAGGTCATATTCAAAATCTTTACCAAATATTAACATGGTATGGAGAGTATTGATTGTGTTGCCTTCTTCCACTCCTTGTACATTCATGTGCGATGAACCTAATTTTAGTCTCTAATTGGGATTGTGATGTATATGTGTAATGCTCAGGTCACTTCCTAAGGCCCTACTAGAGTTTTTGGAATGATGACTGGTCCCATAGACCACCATTGACCAACACTGCACACTTTCTCATCACTCACACGCTAGTATGAATCAACATCCCAATTGATCACCTATCTTAGTACTACTCTGGGTTGAGCATGCTTAACCACTGAGTTCTTATTGATGGGCTCACTGAAAAGAGGTGCACCTTAGTGATATGGGTAGTCCATCATTCCTTTTAAGATCATTTTATCAGAGGCCTCAAATATTGGGACATTACAATGTCCCCCACTTAGACTCTTGACGTTGTCACCAAGGCTCAACTATGTGGCCTCATAATTTTTCCTCCTTTCAGTGTTGACCCATAATGGCCCATGGACACCCGGCTCCTGATGACAAATACCAATGCAAGGGTGTCTATATCACCATAGACAGCCCTCCAACATGCATGAACCACACTCGACTAAAGACTAGCATTCCATATGCCCAGGTGAGCCCCAATTACTAGAGGAGTTATGTCGATGACACCATTTGTAATGTACGAGCCCACTGTTTAAGGCTCTAGTAGAGTTTTAGGAATGATGACTGGCTCCACTGCTCAAGGCTCTAGTTGAGTTTTAGGAATGATAACTGACTCCACCAACCACCACTGGCCTTAGTTGTGTGCTTTATCCTCACTCATGTGCAAGGTCGGGATGAACTTCCCGACTAGTCACCCATCCTAGTACTACTCTAGGATGAGAATGCTTAACCACAAAGATATTAGTGATGGGATCCCTGAAAAAGAGGTGCACCTTGATTATATGGGTAGTCAATAATTCCTTTTAAGATCATTTATTTGAGGCCTCATAGCTTGAGATGTAACAGTAAGGGGCAGCAAGATTTTGGATAGTGGGATAAAGGTTGGAATTACCTTCTAATCCTCCTATGAACTAATACAGCCTAGCACTGGGATCGCTCAACCAGTGTGGATCCTGATGGGTAACTGGGTGAGACATGCAATGTACTTGTTGTAGTTATACTAGTTTGTCCAACCATTATTGTTCCCTCCAGTGGATAACCAGCATCCATTGCATCCTCAATGATAATTTTGGCCTTTATAAATTGTATTATGTAATTCTTTACATTGTAAAGTAGCTTGATGTGATGTTATGCTTGGTTCTTTGCTCGCATAGTTTATGTAGTAGACTTCCTAAAGGAGTAGGACAACACCGGAAAAGAGATATGACGTCCTCATTTGTGATGACTGGGTTTTTCTTTCTCCTTCAACTTATGTAAATACTAGATCATTTGATGCTTAATGTACTCAATAACCCCCATCACCCCTAATTTAATGAATTTGAGTCACTTTATGCTCAGACAAGTTATCTTTAATTAAATATCACTTGGTGTTTATACATGACTCTAACTTGAGTTTTAAACTTAGTATCATACTTATTATGTATTATCCACTTACAATCATTTTTTAACCCTTTCTGTGACGTCTGTTGCCAAACATCGATTAAGCTAAATGTGGAAGCAGTCGTTAATAGTGGATGATTGAAAATCACTAAAAATTAAAACCATTTATCAAGAGATCCATTCACAGGAAAACTCTTTCAACAAGAACCAAAGTATTATATTTACATACTGGTTCACATTGTACATTCCATGTACCATCTCTTTCTCGAGACATATATATACATCACTTTGCTTGATAAAAGAACAAGTAACAAAATCATTGAGGCTTCATGCCAAAATCTCAGATCTATTATAAAAACACAAACTACTGACTCCTAGGACCTGAGAGTACAGAGACGACACATAGGACTTTATGTACAAAGCCTGACAACTAGTATCCCCACCTGGGATATTATTGTTGTCCTTGTTGTTGTTGCTGCTGCTCTTCCTCTGTTATAGAGATTCTTCCTCTTTATTTGCGTCTACCTAAAAACATTGGATTCCACGGGGGTGAGACAATTATAAAAATTGCCCCAGCGGGAGATATAACTCTCCGCCAAAAACATTATTATTGCAGTTTAATAGAAATAAACTGAGCAGTGGAATCATATGATCAACAGTAGGTAATTCACTTATTTAAAGCAGATTAGAGCTTCCCACTTAAGCTTATTAGTTGTATCTTGATAAAGCAGCATGTCTAATATTCAATAAGGAATTATAAGACATGTATAACATTTATCCATCTAGGATATGTTAAGCAAGATAATCATCAACCAATGATTCTCGTATTTCGGTCTCATGCAAATATGTTACACGGCTGATTACAATTTACAAACATACTTAAGCTCTGAGGAGATGAGATATACTGCTGATACTCCAACCAACCATTGCAATATCGAAATCAATACCATACATAGGTCAATGGAAGAGTCGGATTCCCATGACCTCCCACATCCCGGTCAATACGGGACCACAAGTAGGACTATGTCAACTGCTCAAAATAGCTTTTCAGGGTATACTGGAAACTTCACTATAGAGTTACACCGTCAACCACACTCTCATCGGCAATCGAGAGATTTAATGTTTATCTCCATCGACCCGACATTAAATATCATTGGGAGATTAATGATACATCCATCCCAACCATCGGGAGATTTGTGATACATCCATCCCAACACATGAAGGATTGACAGGTTTAATGTTTACCTTCCATCAATCTCTTCACCAGGACGTAAGGATATTTTCGCCCATTTACCCCCACAAATTCAAAATATGTGAATTCCAGGAAATCCATAGGAAAACTTGTTTCACCATCACCAACTATTGACGATGATGGATCTATGGTCAGAGCACTACATGAACAAATTTCACTTGATTAATTAAGTACATTTTCATATTCTTTTAGCATCATCCATGTTCTCAAACATAACTTATTATGACAATGCTATAAAGAGACATGTACTATTTTCATCAATTACTTATCAGTCTTTAAAAGACATTGGGAACTCAGTCCCGCATTTCAATACTGGGAATTCTCATCCCTACACAACCTCATTAACACAATCATATAGTTCTGGGTATTCAAACCCTTATCTCATCATTGAGCATTGTTACCACTTTTCTAGGTAACTATCACCTTCAGGTCATCTAACCATGGTAAACATGATACTTGCTATTACAAGCATCACTCATGGTACTTGAGGCCCATTAACTCTCTTGTTACCTCTTACCAGGCAGCAAGGTATATTATGGCACACAAGGCCCAATAAACAATAGTGAATTAAACATCATAGCTCATACCTGGCCATGACCACCATTTCATAATACCTACATGGTTAGTGTAGATGATAATAGTAACCTCAATTACATATCAGTACCATGCAGAACAAATAAGGATTAACTATTCAAGGGTAACACCACTATTCCCTTACTAGGGTTAGGGTTCCCATATCATATTATTTGGGAACATTCATCCCATTACCCAGATCAAGGTTATGGTTTATCACCATATTGCCCAAGATTAGGGTTTCATAAAACATTACATAGTATCACCCTGGATTTGAGTCCCACATCACATCAAACATCAGGGTTTCTCATAAAATCACCCTAAATTAGGGTTTCACATAAATTTCACCCCAGAATAGGGTTTACATTCCATAACCCCCAATTAGGGTTTACTGTTCATCCCAATTAGGGTTTCATGTTCCATTACCCATAATTAGGGTTTACTGTTCATCCCAATTAGGGTTTCATGTTCCATTACCCATAATTAGGGTTTACTGTTCATCCCAATTAGGGTTTCATGTTCTATTACCCATAATTAGGGTTTACTCTTCATCCCAATTAGGGTTTTACATCAGATTACTCTAAATCAGGTTTACTCATATCATCACCCTGGGTTAGGGTTACTTCCTTACCCTGGATTAGGGCTTCACTTAGATTGCCCTGAATTAGGGTTAGGGTTCAATAACCTTGTCAATTAGGGTTTATGATCATGATTAGGGTTTCATGATCTCTATGCTAAGGATCATACCCTTAATCACCACATGAATCATACTCATGTATGAATTCCATTCTATCATTCTCTCAACTTGATTAGGTTATATCAACCATTCAATCAAGTACATACAGCTATGATTGACATAGTGTACTAAGTTAAAGTTCTTATAAGCAATTAGGGTTTATCTCTTTAAAAGTATTAATCAATTAGGTACTTTAGGGATTCAACCTTTGTACCTATCATTGATTATCATTACTATCAATCATTGGATCATTGGAACAATCATCACCTTCAATTTCCAAATGACTGAATCACAATTGACCTTTATTCAGTTTTGAGGTTTCATCACCAAACGGTTTTGAAGCCGTTTGACCCCAAATGGTTTCGAAACCGTTTGACCCCAAACGGTTTCAAGACCGTTTGGACTCAAATGGTATGAAGACCGTTTCGGCCAAATCAGTCTCAAAATCGCAAGGGTTCTTTAGATAAACTCATCAATCAATTGAACATGTTTTGCTACATTGAAACCTTCAATCGATTGAATTGTTGGTGTTCATGAATTATTGGCCCTTGGATTTTCAATCCTTCAATCACCACCTTTGACCATCCATGTGGTCTTGAGGTGCTTGATCTCATGCGGTCTTGAGGTGCTTGACCTCCATTCGGGTTTGAAACTGAATCACCCATTCAGTTTTGAAATCGAATCACTTCAATTGATCTTGAAAACAATTCCAATCATTCAGTTTTGAAACCCAATCACCCATTTAGTTTTGGGGTGATTTATCCACTCAATATTGGGTATAATTACCCATTTGGTTTTGTGTATCTAACCCATTCAGTTTTGAATGGAATTACCCATTCGATCTTGCACTTACTTGGCCATTCGGTTTTGAAACTGAATCCACTCATTCGGTTTTGAAACTGAATTGGTTCATGCGGTTTTGCAAACTGTATGCTCCTGTTCTTGATTGAGGTGTATGCGTGTGATGATGTCATCATCATCAACCTACAAACCCATGAAGCCTACTGCCATCTTCATGGTAATTGCATCAACTAATCAAAGGTATTGTAAGAAAAATAATCGAATTAATTGAAATGCATTGATGTATGATTTCCACCATGAAATCAAGATGAAAGAAGGTCAAGAAGCTTACCAACAGGTTGGGGGTTGCCCTCCTGGTCCTTCAAAGCTTCCTTGATCGTTTTGCAAGCAAAGGGTGGAAGTGAATTCGAAATTATCCTTTCATTCTATGGATAAATGAGCATATATGTGAATTTTATTGAAAATTCATTTAGGAGAGAGAAAGTAGGAATTATCTCTCCAAAATTCTTGCCACTTGCCCCCTTCCTTTCATTAGGGACGAGGCTATCCTCTTTGCCTCTTATTCCTCTCAATTATCCATGTTTTAAAGAAAAGCAAATTAAGCACCTTAGTCCATTTAATAGTAATATCCATATGTGAGTGGATATTTCTTTTTCTTATAATAAGGTGAGTGGATTTTTCACCTCCTTGAGATATTTCGTGGTCCTTGAAAAGAACAAGGACGTCCACACATATCTGAATTCAACCATTTCAATTTTGGTTGAAGGCCCTTCAATTATTTTATTTATTTTTACATTAATTTGAATTAAGGTTTCCATTATGCTTAAATCTTGATTATTTTAATATCAAGATTCTCTCTCCTTCAAAGAGATACAAATGAGACGCCCCTCTAATTTTCTTTGCTCCACATGATCCCAAGAAATAGTAGGGACCATTTTGAAGTGGTAATTTGCATATTGAACCCTAGGTTTTGGGTAAATTGCTCATTACACCAAAACTAGGTTTTAATGCACAAACATTGCTTTATCAGCTCTTTCTTGGTATTCAAGCTATCACAAGCCATACCTATGCATCATCCTACTCTCATGATGCTTCAACATATGAGGAATATATTACCATGCACAATTTGCAAATAAACCCCTCAACTTGGGTAATCTGCACTTTAGTCTAAAACAAGCAAAACATTGATTTCAACAATATTTGAAAGGACTAAAATTGCAATATAAGTTCCTATTGAGCCTTAATTACTTTTCAAAATATAAGAGCAAGCATATAATCACTTTTATTAAACAAAACACCTAGGGTTAAAACATAACCTAGGTCAGGGATGTTACAAGTTTATCCACCCCTTACAAGGATTTTGTCCCCGAAATCTTCAACGAAAACATCAAGAGAAAAGAGAAGGGCACTTCCTCCTCCTCTCTTCCTCTAGCTTCCACATAGCTTCTTCAATGCCACGGTGTTTCCAGAGAAATTTTACAAGACATATATCTTTCTTTTTCAACTTCTTGATTCTTCTGTCAAGAATCAACACTGGTCCTTCAACATAAGATATATCCTCATTTAGTTCTACCTCCATAGGTTGCAGAACCAACTCTGTGTCAAGATGACACTTCCTCAGCATGGAAATATGGAATATTGGGTCAATCTATGCAACTCAGGTGGTAACTCCGGCTTATAAGCTACCTTTCCCATCCTCTCAATGATTGGATAAGGCCCAATAAATCTAAGAGCTAACTTTCCCTTCTTTCCAAATCTAAGGATACCTTTCCAATGTGAGACCTTGAGATACACTCTGTCTCCAACTTGGAATTATAAGGGTCTACGATGCTTATCAGCATATGCTTTCTGCCGATCCTGGGCAGCTTTCAACTGTTGTTGTATAACTTTAATCTTCTCAGTTGTTTGTTGAACCAACTCAGGATCTAAAAGTTGGTACTCCCCTATTTCATACCAACATAAGGGAGATCTACAATGTCTACCATACAAAGCTTCATATGGTGCCATATTAATATTATGCTGATAGCTATTATTATAAGCAAATTCTATCAAGCTCAGATGTAGATCCCAACTTCCTACAAACTGAAGGACACACGCTCTAAGCAAGTCCTCCAAAGTTTGTATGGTCCTCTCAGACTGTCTGTCTGTCTGTGGATGAAAGGCTATATTAAACCTTAATTGCATACCCAAAGCTTTACGCAGTCATTCCCAAAAATGACTAGTGAACTGGGAACCTCTATCGGATACAATAGTAGCTAGAACCCCGTGCAAATGCACTATCTCATCTATGTATATCTGTGCAAGTTTCTCCGCAGTGTAGGTTGTTTTGACAGGAATGAAATGTGTTGTCTTAGTAAACCTATAAACTATTACCCATATGGAATCGTGACTTTTGACTATTCTTGGCAAACCAACCACAAAGTCTATGGTTACATGATCCCATTTCCACTGCGGTATAGGTAGAGGTTGCATTGTTCCTACGGGCTTCTGATGTTCGGCTTTAACCTTCTGACACACCGAACACCGCATAACAAACACAGCAACATCTTTCTTCAATCCAGGCCATCAATACATATCTTTTAAGTTATGATACATCTTGGTGCTCCCTGGATGCATAGCATAAATCAAAGAATGAGCTTCTTCCATAATTAACTTCCTTAAGTTATCAACATCAGGTACTACCATTCTATCATGGTAACAGACTACATGATCATATGAATCATGGAAACCATCTCGTTTCTCATTACCATACTCTGATCTAATTTTTTGAATCACAATATCAGTCTGTTGTGCTTCTTTAATCTGCCATCTCAGAGTAGGTTTTATGTGCATCTCAGCTAATAACCCGGCTAACAATGACACTTTAAGTTGTACATTGTCTTGCCTCAAGGAGATAAGCATATCTCTCTTAGAGCACACTAAGGAGTTCAATTGTGCTTTATCTAGGGTTGGTGTTGCTGATTTCCTACTTAAAGAATCAGCAACCACATTGTCTTTCCCTGGATGATAATCAATTGTACAATCGTAGTCCTTGATTAACTCCATCCAGCGGCGTTGCCTCATGTTCAGCTCATGCTGTGAGAAGATATACTTTAGGTTCTTATGGTCTGTGAAAATCTGGAATGTTTCTCCATAGAGATAATGTCTCCAGATCTTCAAGGCATGGACCACAACAGCTAGCTCTAGATCATGTGTTAGATAATTCTCCTCGTGTTTCTTAAGGTGTCGAGAAGCAAAAGAAATCACTTGCTTATCCTGCATCAACACACATCCTAAGCCATTCTTAGATGCTTCACAAAATAATATATACCCCTTCCTTTGCTCAGGGAGCACTAACACAGGTGCACTAGTTAACCTTTCCTTCAGCAACTGGAAATATTGTTGACACTTGTCATTCCAGACAAAAGAAATCTCCTTCCTGGTCAACTTGGTTAGGGGTAAAGCTATTGAACTATAATAGCCTTCCAGTCCTAGGAAACTACGTATCTTTGTCGGTGTCATAGGTTGTTCCCATTGCAAGACAGATTCTACTTTCTTAGGATCAACACAAATACCTAAAGAAAATATTACGTGTCCAAGAAAAAAAACTTCTGGTAACCAGAACTCACATTTATTAAACTTAGCATACAACTTATGTTTTCTTAGCAAAGTCAAAGCTTGACGAAGATGTTGCTCATGTTGTTGAGCATCTCTACTATATATCAGGATGTCATCTATGAAGATGACTACACATTGATCAAGAAAAGGTCGAAAGATTCTATTCATGAGTTCCATAAATGCAGTTGGTGCATTAGTTAGTCCAAACGACATAACTATGAACTCATAGTGACCATACCTTGTCCTAAAGGCAGACTTAGGTATGTCACTCTCCTTAATACGCAACTGATGGTATCCCGACCTCAGATCTATCTTAGAAAAGATAGTTGCACCACGCAACTGATCAAACAAGTCATCAATCCTTGGTAGAGGATAATTTTTCTTTATAGTTACTTTATTTAACTGCCTATAGTCGATGCATAAACGCATAGACCCATCCTTCTTCTTAACAAAGAGGATCAGAGCACCCCATGGTGAAGTACTTGGTTGGATAAAACCCTTCTCAAGCAACTCTTGCAGTTGTTTCTTGAGCTCTGCCATTTCAGAAGGTGCCATTCTGTACGGTGTTTATGCTATTGGTTGCATGCCCAGGATTAGATTAATTTCAAAATCAATCTCTCAGGGCAGTGGAACACCTGGAAGTTCTTCAGGAAATACATCTTCAAATTCCCTAACTATTAGAACTTCAGAAAGATGAGGGCTCTCCATTGTGGTATCAACCACATGGGCTAAGAATGCAAAGCATCCTTGTCTCATCGACTTCTCAGCTACCATAGCTGTCACAAGACAAGTTGGAAGAATCTTTCTATCTCCCTAAAAGATCCATGTGTCACCATTGTCTGTGAACACAGCCTGCTTGGAATCACAATCCAAGACAACTTTATACTTTTCTAAGGTGTCCATCCCAAGAATTATATCAAACCCATGCATTTCAAGTGGTATAAGATCCACCTGAATGTGGTGATCAGTAAAGGAAAGATTGCAGGGAGAACACACTTCCCACAATACTGTAGATCCCAGCAAAGGTGTTTCTAACAACAGGCTATCTACTCTATGACTGACAATCATTTTTCAGTCATGAATCACTTCTCGAGTGATAAAAGAATGTGTATCACCCGGATCAATTAACACGGACACTGAGCAGGATGAAGACATATTAGAATAAAATAATTCCATCTGACCTGTCATAACCCGAGGGTTGACTACTACTTCGGGCTTATTCATAGCATAAAATCTAGCTGTTGCTTGCTGTTGACCCTGTGCTCGATTGTTGGATGTTGACGATCCAGTTTGGGATGCTTGTCCATGTCCTCTAGCACCACTACCATACTGTTGCCTCTGAGAGCCTTGCTGACTCTGCCTCGGTTGCTGGGTCAAATTCCTGACTTTTTTAGGATAGTCCCTCACCACATGGCCTTCTCTCCCACATCTATAACAGGTTACATTCCCCCTCTGTGGTCTGGGTGGTCTTGTTACTGACATTGAGTCTGAGCTGTGATCTCCCTTCGGTGGTAAACGTTGGCCTCTACCCTTACTTGACGTCCATTGCGTCTGGGTATTGAACCTTGGTGGTGGTGTAGGCACAGAATACCTTGGTTTCTTAAAACTTCTAGAACTCTGTCCTTGGAACTGTGGGTACTCTTTCTTACCCTTGGTCTGTCACTTCTCAATCACATACCTTTCTATTCATCTTACAGACTCCACAAAAGTGGCAAACCTCTCCCGGTTCTCCAGAGCAGACACCGGAGTGGTCAATTCAGTGTTCAACCCTTTCTCGAATCACTGAATTCTCTCCTCATATGTAGATGCCATATGCATACAAAACCACAAAAGTTCCATGAACCTAGCTTCGTATTCACTAATGTTCATTTATCCTTGCCTCAATCTCTCAAATTGAGAGATTTTCTCATGTAGATACATCTTGGGAAAGTATCTAGCAATGAATTCATGTCGGAATGCATCCCATCCGATCACAACACCAGGTCTTTTGCCTTCCTCAATGGTCCACCAGTGGCCAGCACTCCCTTTTAGGAGATATACAGCATGCCTCACCTTCTCATCATCAGGAATCATGAGGATTCTGAAGGCTTTCTCCAGTTCAGTCAACCATAGGTCAGCATCTGCTGGGTCAGCTGTACCAGCATACTCTATGGCTCCTACCCTCCTAAGCCGTTCAAAGGTCTTGCCAGCTCCATGTCTTTCATCATGGGCTGGTGCCCTAGGTGCAGGTAATGGCATCCTATCCATCATATGGGTCATAGCTGCTATAAACTATCCAAACATATTTTGGAAAGCTGGATTCCCCATATCAGCTTGGTTGAACTGGGGTTGATCAAGTACAGGCTCCTCCCTATCTTGATCTCTTGCACCTCCTCCTGGTGCAGCAAGGCTACTCTTAGCAACATGTTCATCATTTGATCCAGACATATTTAGTTCTTCTTCTCCTCCTATATGAGCAGAAGACACTATCAAACAGATTGGAAGACACTAGAACAGACTCGACAACCTTAATCCTATGTCTCTGTAGACTCAGTGAACCTAGAGCTCTGATACCGCTAAATTGGGACATCTATTGCCAAACATCGATTAAGATAAATGTGGAAGCGGTCGTTAACAGTGGATTACTGAAAATCACTAAAAATTAAAACCATTTATCAAGAGATCCATTCACAGGAAAACTCTTTCAACAAGAACCAAAGTATTATATTTACATACTGGTTCACATTGTACATTCCATGTACCATCTCTTTCTCAAGACATATATATACATCACTTTGCTTGATAAAAGAACAAGTAACAAAATCCTCAAGGCTTTGTGCCAAAATCTCAGATCTATTATAAAAACACAAACTACTGACTCCTAGGACCTGAGAGTACATAGATGACACATAGGACTTTATGTACAAAGCCTGACAAACAGTATCCCCACCTGGGATATTATTGTTGTCCTTGCTGTTGTTGCTACTGCTCTTCCTCTACTACAGAGATTCTTCCTCTTTGTCTACGTCTACCTAAAAATGTTGGATTCCACGGGGGTGAGACAATTAAAAAAATTTCCCCAGTGGGAGATATAACTCTCTGCCAAAAATATTATTATTGCAGTTTAATAGAAATAAACTGAGCAGTGGAATCATATAATCAATAGTAGGTAATTCACTTATTTAAAGCATATTAGAGCAACATTCCCACTTAATCTTATTAGTTGTATCTTGATAAAGCAGCATGTCTAATATTCAATAAGGAATTATAGGACATGTATAACATTTATCCATCTAGGATATGTTAAGCAAGATAATCATCAACCAGTGATTCTCGTATTTCAGTCTTATGCAAATACGCTACACGGCTGATTACATTTTACAAACATACTTAAGATCTGAGGAGATAAGGTATACCACTCATACTCCAACCGACCATTTCTATATCGAAATCGGTACCATACATAGGTCAATTGAAGAGATGGATTCCCATAACCTCCCACATTCCGATCAGTATGGGACCACAAGCAGGACTATGTCAACTGCTCAAAATAGCTTTCCAGGGTATACTGGCAACTTCTCTATAGAGTTACAGCATCAATTGCACTCTCATTGGCAATCGAGAGATTTAATGTTTATCTCCATCGACCCGACATTAAATATCATTGGGAGATTAATGATACATCCATCCCAACCATCAGAAGATTTGTGATACATCCATCCTGACACATGAAGGATTGAGAGGTTTAATGTTTACCTTCCATCAATCTCTTCCCCAGGGCGTAAGGATATTTTCGCCCATTTACCCCCACAAATTCAAAATATGTGAATTCCAGGAAATCCATAGGAAAACTTGTTTCACCATCACCAACTACTGACGATGATGGATCTATGGTCAGAGCACTACATGAACAGATTTCACTTGATTAATTAAGTACATTTTCATATTCTTTTAGCATCAGCCACATTCTCAAACATAACTTATTATGACAATGTTATAAAGAGACATGTACTATTTTCATCAATTCCTTATCAGTCTTTAAAAGACATTGGGAACTCAGTCCCGCATTTCAATACTAGGAATTCTCATCCCTACACAACCTCATTAACACAATCATATGGTTCTGGGTATTCAAACCCTTATCTCATCATTGAGCATTGTTACCACTTTTCTAGGTAACTATCACCTTCAGGTCATCTGACCAAGGTAAACATGATACTTGCTATTACAAGCATCACTCATGGTACTTGAGGCCCATTAACTCTCTTGTTACCTCTTACCAGGCAGCAAGGTATATTATGGCACACAAGGCCCAATAAACAATAGTGAATTAAACATCATAGCTCATACCTAGCCATGACCACCATTTCAGAATACCTGCATGGTTAGTGTAGATGATAATAGTAACTTCAATTACATATCAGTACCCTACAGAACAAATTAGGATTCACTATTCAAGGGTAACACCACTATTCCCTTAATAGGGTTAGGGTTTCCCATATCATGTTATTCGGGAACATTCATCCCATTACCCAGATCAAGGTTATGGTTTATCACCATATTGCCCAAGATTAGGGTTTCATAAAACATTACATAGTATCACCCTGGATTTGAGTCCCACACCACATCAAACATCAGGGTTTCTCATAAAATCACCCTAAATTAGGGTTTCACATAAATTTAACCCCAGAATAGGGTTTACATTCAATAACCCACAATTACGGTTTACTGTTCATCCCAATTAGGGTTTCATGTTCCATTACCCATAATTAGGTTTTACTGTTCATCCCAATTAGGGCTTCATGTTCCATTACCCATAATTAAGGTTTACTATTCATCCCAATTAGGGTTTCATGTTCTATTACCCATAATTAGGGTTTACTATTCATCCCAATTAGGGTTTTACATCACATTACTCTAAATCAGGTTTACACATATCATCACCCTGGGTTAGGGTTACTTCCTTACCCTGGATTAGGGTTTCACTTAGAAGTGCCCTGAATTAGGGTTAGCGTTCAATAACCTTATCAATTAGGGTTTATGCTCATGATTAGGGTTTCATGATCTCTATGCTAAGGATCATACCCTTAATCACCACATGAATCATACTCACATATGAATTCCATTCTATCATTCTCTCAACTTGATTAGGTTATATCAACCCTTCAATCAAGTACATACAGCTATGATTGACATAGTGTACTAAGTTAAAGTTCTTATAAGCAATTAGGTACTTTAGGGATTCAAACTTTGTACCTATCATTGATTGTCATTAATATCAATCATTGGATCATTGGAACAATCATCACCTTCAATTTCCAAATGATTAAATCACAATTGACCTTTATTCGGTTTTGAGGTTTCATCACCAAACGGTTTTGAAACCGTTTGACCCCAAACGGTTTCAAGACCGTTTGGACTCAAACGTTCTAAAGACCATTTGGGACAAATCAGTCTCAAAACCACAAGGGTTCTTTAGATAAACTCATCAATCAATTGAACATGTTTTGCTACATTGAAACCTTCAATCGATTGAATTGTTGGTGTTCAACAATTATTGGCCCTTGGATTTTCAATCCTTCAATCACCACCTTTGACCATCCATGCGGTCTTGAGGTGCTTGATCTCATGTAGTCTTGAGGTTCTTGACCTCCATTCGGGTTTGAAACCGAATCACCCATTCGGTTTTGAAACCGAATCACTTCAATTGACTGTGAAAATGATTCCAATCATTCGGTTTTGAAACTGAATCACCCATTCGGTTTTGGAGTGATTTATCCACTCAATCTTGGGTATAATTACCCATTCGGTTTTGTGTATCTAACCCATTCAGTTTTGAATGGAATTACCCATTTAGTCTTGCACTTACTTGGCCATTCGGTTTTGAAACTGAATCCACTCATTCGGTTTTGAAACTGAATCTACTCATTCGGTTTTGAAACCGAATTGGTTCATGCGGTTTTGCAAACCGTTTGCTCCTATTCTTGATTGAGGTGTATGCTTGTGATGATGTCATCATCATCAACCTGCAAACCCAAGAAATCTACTGCCATCTTCATGGTAATTGCATCAACTAATCAAAGGTATTGAAAGAAAAACAATCAAATCGATTGAATTGAGAAATTGAGTTCAATAACAATAGTTAAGGGTTCAAGTTATATAACCCACCTTCAATTGAGCTTCAAAGCTTGTAGATTCACGTCAAGAATGGTGGAAGAAGCTTTTTCAACTCCCCCAAAGCTCATCCTCAAGTTTTAGAATGAAAAGATTGGCTAGGGTTGAAGATGGAGTGAAGAAAAGAAGAAATTATACATTGATTTATGATTTCCACCATGAAATTAAGATGAAAGAAGGTCAAGAAGCTTACCAACAGGTTGGGGGTCGTCCTCCTGGTCCTTCAAATCTTCCTTGATCGTTTTTCAAGCAAAGGGTGGAAGTGAATTCGAAATTATCCTTTCATTCTATGGATAAATGAGCATATATGTGAATTTTATTGAAAATTCATTTAGGAGAGAGAAAGTAGGAATTATCTCTACCAAATTCTTGCCACTTGCCCCCTTCCTTTCCTTAGGGACAAGGATATACTCTTTGCCTCTTATTCCTCTCAATTATCCATGTTTTAAAGAAAAGCAAATTAAGCACCTTAATCCATTTAATAGTAATATCCATATGTGAGTGGATATTTCTTTTTCTTATAATAAGGTGAGTGGAGTTTTCACCTCCCTGAGATATTTCGTGGTCCTTGCAAAGCACAGGGACCTCCACACATATCTGAATTCAACCATTTCAATTTTGGTTGAAGGCCCTTCAATTATTTTATTTATTTTTGCATTAATTTGAATTAAGGTTTCCATTATGCTTAAATCTTGATTATTTTAATATCAAGATTCTCTCTCCTTCAAAGAGATACAAATGAGACGACCCTCTCATTTTCTTTGCTCCACATGATCCCAAGAAACAGTAGGGACCATTTTGAAGTGGTAATTTGCATATTGAACCCTAGGTTTTGGGTAAATTGCTCATTACACCAAAACTAGATTTTAATTCACAAACATTGCTTCATCAGCTCTTTCTTGGTATTCAGGCTATCACAAGCCATACCTCTGCATCAACTTACTCTCATGATGCTTCAACATATGAGGAACATATTACCATGCACAATTTGTAAATAAACCCCTCAACTTGGGTAATTTTCACTTTAGTTCAAAACAAGCAAAACATTGATTTCAACAATATTTGAAAGGACAAAAATTGCAATATAAGTTCCTCATGAGCATTAATTACTTTTCAAAAGATAAGAGCAAGCATATAATCACTTTTATTAAACAAAACACCTAGGGTTAAAACATAACCTAGGTCAGGGATGTTACACTTTCTATAATCTCCTTGCTAAAAATGTATTTCATGTTGTGGAGGATTCAATTTTGAATCCAACGGTGCAAAATTGCCTCAATCGGATCATCCTAGCCCAAGATATGGCATTTTGAACCTTGGTGATTTAATCCTTATTTTATCTTTTTATCCCTAATTGGACCCAAATAGGGCACGCGACCTAGTTAAACTAGGGACTCCCCTTCACTTGACATGTCAGCAATCCACTTGTTGTTTATGTTTCGATGAATCTTTACCTTTGAATCATGACCCACGGATTCCCACCCACCCCAATCCAATGGTTGTTGGTCATCTCCTACCTACGTCCGTACAATAACTTCAGGATCAACCAATAACACCTCTTCTCGATGCATTTTTTGACAAAATTGGCTCGCTAAAGTGCTATAAAACTTCATTTTTGAACCTTCCCCCTTGGTTTTCCTCTTTATCATACCCTAGATCCCACTCATTACCTTCTTTGCCTCCTTTCTTTTCCTTTTTTTTTCATGGTTTCACCACTCACCATGGAGGTTGGGTGCACACCTTGTAGCCCCTATCAACACTGATTGGGAGCTCCAATGCCTTCACATGACAGGGGCGATGTTGGGCGGCATCTTCCCAAGGTCCACAGCGCCCTCTATGTCCACCTATGGTCAAGCTCCGCCAAGCTCCGATGTGAGATGGCATTACGATCTGCAAGACTGGGGGCTGATGGGAGTGACCTTCATCAGCCGTCGGATCTAGGGAAACACCTCATGTGGAAGGTCATGATCATTCTCCCCCCTCCCACCCTCTTTCTTTATTTACCTCGGTCAATGGTATGTTGTGGGCCCTGTAGCCTGAGCCACGTGCAACACTCCACCTGCCTCCCTCTCACGTGGACCAGCCATTGGATGATGGGTCGAGGGACAGGATCATCTCTGATCATCACCTTGACGGTATCCTCCTCCCTCATTTCTTTCTAGATTCATTTTGTTTCTTGCAAGTGTGATATCTCCTCATTTCTTGGGCTATTTTAGACATGTAATATATGAATCTTCATCTAGAAAATGAGATCTATCTAGCAAGACTACTTTAGTGACCTACATTTGCTTGTATTTCTACTGATATTCTAAAAATGATGGCTTTTGATCTCTTTTGATATGTTTGGTGCCATATAATACTCATGCTTAACCTCTTATGCCCCAAATCCTTGTGATAGCCTAAAATTAGCTAATTGAACATATTAATATACTATCATTCAAACTTTGTACATCCATGTATCCTAAATGGTTCAATGGTGTTTGAATGGCCTAGTATGAACCTATATGTAAAAGATTCCTTCTTTTATGTTATAATTTGTTCAAGTGTGCTTCAAATATATATATGTTTGCTCTAAATAGGCAGATTTCATCCTTGAATGAAATCCTTTGCTATCATGGCCTTTCTTGTACCATAATGAATGTCTTGTGATACTTAATGTGTCTTAATATAGCCTTATGTGATGAATGGTAAACCTTATGCTTTTATTGATCTAAAGTTTCTCAATGATGTGTGTGTGTCCTTGAAACCAGTAATGTATCATGTATTGTATTTCCACTTCCCTTGTGAATCCTTCATGTGTCCTAATGGGTTTAAATTTCCTAATCTTAACTTGAAATGTGATGTAGTATACATGTTGATAACCAAGTCTCAAATCTTGTATGAGTCTTGCTCTAATGAGGATCTATGATACATTATGAATTTGAATTAGTATATTGATGATTTTTATGAAATATAACTCAAGAAGACCCCATATATAGTCTAATAATGACCATCTTGTATGACACTGACTTAAAATGACAAATTTGGCTAGGATAATGCTTATATTGCTCATATAGCTTAAATCATATGATCACTCCATATAATATCATGAAATCTTAATATTATGATCCCTAATATTATTTGTGATGTGTTACCCTAAGATCTAGATGAATCCATGACGTATGATGTAACTTGATAATGAACTTGCATGACTAATTGAGATATTAAAATCAATATAAATGATATGATACCTAGATCTAGGGGACACATCCAGCCACCATGATTATGACTGAATGATACATAATCTTGTTGATATTAATCAAATTATACTTATTTGAAATGTCATGATCTCTATGTTGACTCAATTGCCACGTTCTAGTCAAGCTTGCTATCTGTGGTTTTATTAATCAAAATGGTCAATATTAGGCTCCCACCCTCTTTCTCTATTTACCTCAGTCAATGGTATGTTGTGGGCCCTGTAGCCTGAGCCACGTGCAACACTCCACCTGCCTCCCTCTCATGCGGACCAGCCGTTGGATGATGGGTCGAGGGACAGGATCATCTCAGATCATCACCTTGACGGTATCCTCCTCCCTCATTTCTTTCTAGATTCATTTTGTGTCTTGCAAGTGTGATATCTCCTCATTTCTTGGGCTATTTTAGACATGTAATATATGAATCTTCATCTATAAAATGAGATCTATCTAGCGGGACTACTTTAGTGACCTACATTTGCTTGTATTTCTACTGATATTCTAAAAATGATGGCTTTTGATCTCTTTTGATATGTTTGGTGCCATATAATACTCATGATTAACCTCTTATGCCCCAAATCCTTGTGATAGCCTAAAATTAGCTAATTGAACATATTAATATACCATCATTCAAACTTTGTACATCCATGTATCCTAAATGGTTCAATGGTGTTTGAATGGCCTAGTATGAACCTATACGTAAAAGATTCCTTCTTTTATGTTATAATTTGTTCAAGTGTGCTTCAAATATATATATGTTTGCTCTAAATAGGCAGATTTCATCCTTGAATGCAATCCTTTGCTATCATGGCCTTTCTTGTACCATAATGAATGTCTTGTGATACTTAATATATCTTAATATAGCCTTATGTGATGAATGGTAAACCTTATGCTTTTATTGATCTAAAGTTGCTCAATGATGTGTGTGTGTCCTTGAAACCAGTAATGTATCATTTATTGTATTTCCACTTCCCTTGTGAATCCTTCATGTGTCCTAATGGGTTTAAATTTCCTAATCTTAACTTGAAATGTGATGTAGTATACATGTTGATAACCAAGTCTCAAATCGTGTATGAATCTTGCTCTAATGATGATCTATGATACATTATGAATTTGAATTAGTATATTGATGATTTTTATGAAATATAACTCAAGAAGACCCCATATATAGTCTAATAATGACCATCTTGTATGACACTGACTTAAAATGACAAATTTGGCTAGGATAATGCTTATATTGCTCATATAGCTTAAATCATATGATCACTCCATCTAAGATCATGAAATCTTAATATTATGATCCCTAATATTATTTGTGATGTGTTACCCTAAGATCTAGATGAATCCATGACGTATGATGTAACTTGATAATGAACTTGCATGACTAATTGAGATATTAAAATCAATATAAATGATATGATACCTAGATCTAGGGGACACATCCAGCCACCATGATTATGACTGAATGATACATAATCTTGTTGATATTAATCAAATTATACTTATTTGAAATGTCATGATCTCTATGTTGACTCAATTGCCAAGTTCTAGTCAAGCTTGCTATTTGTGGTTTTATTAATCAAAATGGTCAATATTAGGCTCCAATCAAGGTATGTTTTGTCCTCCTCTTGGCCAGAATAACAATACTGAACTTGCATGTATGAATGTATGCCTACTTGGATTTATATACATGTTTGAGATGATTGTTCCCTATGATTAGTATGTTAATTTTTCTTGAAATATGTTAAACAAACCTTGAACATAATTGAACTTGTCCATTATACAAATCTTGTGTACATGCTTGAATTCTCTGGGTAAGGTCACAAGGCATGTTGAAAACAAGGTTACTCATTGACTTAGGTCTTGGCGTCCCTCATGTACTTAAAATGGTTAGCTAATTTTGGAGCACCCTTATGGACCCTTCCTTTAAGAAAGTTGGTCAATTGCCATATATTGTTGATTAAGTATAATGGAAATGTGCCTAAAACATGATTGCATGTTAATAATGATTCCTTTAATGTTGTTAATTTATTTCTTGCTATTATATCATGTTTTTCCAAGCATATATGTTCTCTCAAAACTGTGAGTTTATGTATTTATAGCGTACTTAGCACAATTGTGTTGATGTGTCCCCTTTTTATGATTGTAGGTAATAGGTACACTAAGACTCTCATGCTATGATCATTGCTTCCATTCTATTGTGATAATTTGCTGCTCTTACTCTTGGGATCATCAAATGTCATGAAAATGGAATTCATATGGGTTGATATATGGGACTAAGATCTTGTCAGGTACTAGTTTAGTTTTCTCTATGTGTTATCTTGTCTCTTATCTTGTTCTTGTTTCTGGTTTTATTCATGGATATGTTATGTGATTCATTCTAGGGATGGAAGCCATGGTCCACCCACCTTTGGTTGTGTAGCCATTAGGATTGTGGACTTAGGGTAACAAATGAATTCTGACATCATCCTTATCAGAGTGAGCATCATCAGATGATTTCTCTACAACCATTTCTTGAACCTACTAGAAATATGCCTCTGGGAATTGATGACTTTTTAAGGGATGTGACCTAATTATAAATTCCTCGTGCATTTCCAAATGCAACCAAAAAAATTGGAAGAAGGTGCTTAAGGGAGAGTAAGACCACAACTACAAGGGAGCTATGGCTCTATCTATCCCCTACAACTATGCCAAAAAGCTTGATGTGTGTTTTCATCACTTGAGGTTCACCCAACCAGTTGAATTTTGATTAGATGTGACCAAGGCACACGCAAAAGGGTCTTTCAAGTTTATAAAGCCCTAAGATGTACATTATCACATAAACTAACACATTTCACCCACAAGCACATAGGGTCATGTTATAGTATAGAAAAGCAAAAAATTAAATCCAAGAGAAAGAGGGGGAACTAGAGCTAAGTTAGTTTGTCTAGGTTTATATTGTGGAGTCTAGGTTTGAGGAATTCCAAGGTTGGTTTTGTGTTGATTACACTAATGATGAATAAACAAGTAAAGAGAACAATCAATAAAAACCTAAGCTAACCCTAGACAATTTAGTTCGAATGTGCAAGAAAGGAAACTAATCAATAAAAAGAGAAAATTACACTAAGGCAAGTAATGCAAGATTGAACACTGAACTAAACTAGCAATTAGGTCTAAAAGGAAATGAAAGACCTAACTAGAAAGAGAAGTGTGGGTCGTTTGGGGGAATTTACTTGCCAATTGAGTTGGGGTGATAACATATAAAAATTACTCTTCCATTTGGATGACCAAACAAACAACAATATAGATGGGAATGAATTGCCCTAAACTACTAATTGGCCATGGATGGGTTAGGGTGTGTATAGGGGAACTAGTCCCTATCACCTCCATCTGCCCTTGTGAATCTTGTTTGGATTAGGGTTTTAGGTTTCTATTAGCATCTAATCAAGTCTAGGATTATACGATAGAAGATCCTAGGGCAATTGAGGGTCAAGGGTAGTAATGGAAGGTGTAAATGAGTTTTTGGGTCTCACATCACCTACCATCTTGACTTTAGGAAGATTCAAGTGAATTACAATAAATGCTTCTAAACTAGGTACTTACATTTCTCACCTAGGTGTTGGAGAATTGATTAGCATGTAGGAAGGTGAACATATATCTAGGGATCCAAAAATTGGACCTAGGAGAAATTCCCAATTTAGGTACATATAAGCAATTTCCCTAGAACCCTAGGGGATTTCAAGAAGAAACCACAAAGAAATTTGTGAGAAATGAGATAAAAGTTAACATAATCTTAGCAAATGAAATTATAATGTTTTTTTGGTGAACCTAGCTCATTGTATTACTTTTTTGAAATTTTTGAAACTGTACAAGTGTGCTTCAAAAGAAAACTATCCAAAAAGAAAAACAGAAAATAGAAACTCAGCAACAGGAAGTCCGCTAGCCAGAGAAGTCATCCTTGAAAAAAGCTTTGACATCACTAAGGATGTGTAGCCATAAAATGTGCTCAGCTTTCTCTAAACTCCTATGAACTCTATCATTCCTTTCTTTCCATAGCCAATAAATAATAGAGATGCTAGCAAGCCTACTTTCTTTCTCCTGAAATCTACATAGATCAGTAATTGAGTTGGGCTGAGAAAGACCAAAGTGAGAGTAGAAAAACCTCCAAACTGTCTTGGAGTAACTGCAATTGAAGAACAGATGGACAGTGTCTTCTTCTTCACATTTGCATAACACGCATCTCGACGCCAAACTGATACCAAGGTGCTTAACATAGCAAGAAGTCAGGACTCTATCGTGCCCTACTTTCCAGCCTACTAACAGAAATCTCTTAGGTCCTTTGGACTCCCAAAGCCAATGAAAAAAAGGAATCATGTCTAAATTAACTCTCACTTTATCCAACAGATCTCTGAACTTGATTTCAGACTTCCCATCAAAGAGAAAAACATCATCACCTTCCTCAGGGGAAGGCAAGGTGTCTAAAATAGCATTCATATTGGAATGCAGTCTTGTCCTTTCAAAGAACCAAGACCGATTCCTAATAAAACAACTGACTTTGGCATCACTATCAATCCCTAATTGAATAAAACATTGAGGACCAATAGTATCCACCAAAAACTTGGCGCCAGGAAGCCAAGGATCGTTCCATACAGAAAGGGAACATCCATTGCCAACTTTAACTTCTATATGCTTTCTTAACTCCTCTCTTGATAACAAAAGCTTTTTGAAAAACCAAGAGAATGAATCACTGATGCTTATAGACCAGAAGGAAGACATGTTTAAGTACTTTTCATGGACCCACTTAATCCAAATGTTGTCCTTTTTCATAGCTAGATTCCAACCATTAAGCATCACAGAAGCTTTAATAACGTCTCTTATGTTTCTTATCCCTAGACCACCTTCATTCTTATGCTTAATAACAGTGTTCCACTTAACAAGATGAACATTATTTCTATTTTCAGACTTGCCCCAAATGAAATCTCTACAGATATTATCGATATCATCGCAAATAGCAGAAGGTAAAGGAAATATAGATGTCCAATAAAGATAAGTGGTCGTTAAGGTGGAATGCACCAATTCAACTCTACCAGCCATTGACAGTTGGCTAGCCTTCCAACCCTCTAATCTCCTTTTGATATTATCCAAAAGAGGGGAACAATGTGCTTTAGACAGCTTCCCAGTGAAAAGAGGAACTCCTAAATACCTCAAAGGTAATTTCCCTTCAGGAATCCCCAGAATATCACCCATCAGGCACCTATCATCTCTAGCGCTAAAGATAGTTGCACTCTTCTCAATATTAATCTTAAGGCCAGTAGCCTTATAAAGCTTGTTGATGACTCTCTTAATGGCGCGAGCACTTGAAGGATTAGCTTCAGAGAAAACTAAAAGGTCGTCTGCAAACACAAGATGGGAAACATTGCAAGAGGAAGATGCTCTCAAAGGAGTGAGATTCCCCTCCTCAACTTCACCATCAAGAAGAAGAGTAACCACCTGCATCACAATGACAAAAATGTAAGGAGCTAGGGGGTCTCCCTGACGAACTCCATTGCTAGGTTTGAAGGATTCAGCAGCTACACCATTAACAAGAATCTCATAGGACATAGTATCAAAGATCTCTTTCAACCATATAATCCAGCAATGAGGAAATTTCATAATGCAAAGGATGTAGAAAATAGTATCCCAGGAAATAGAGTCATAGGCTTTAGAGATGTCAAATTTTAAGCACATCTTAGGTGTTCCATCTTTCCTATTAAAATCATGGATCAACTCATTAGAAAGAAGGAATGCATCCTTGATGCTCCTACCAGGTACAAAAGCACACTGATTTCTACTGATGAGAGAAGGTAGAACATAACACAATCTATTGGTTAAGAGTTTAGAGATTATCTTTAGGAAGACATTGCATAGAGCAATAGGCCTTAGGTTCTTGAGCTCATTTGAGTCTTTCACTTTAGGGATAAGAGTAATGTACATTTGATTGGCCTCTTTAAGAAGGCGACCAGAATTAAAGAAACCATGAATGGCTTCCACCACATCCGAACAAATGATACTCCAAGAGACTTTATAAAACTTCCCATTCATACCATCGGGACCAGGACACTTGTCTGGATTTAAATTCTTGATAACCTCAATTATCTCCTTGGTTGAAAACCACCTATCCAACCTCATCCTATCAACATCAGTGAGTCTAGGGAAATCCAACTTGCTCAAGATACTAAGATCAGCTTCAAAGACATTATTGAAAAGACTACGATAATAGTTCTGAATATGATCTTTAATAATAGTAGCATCTGTAGAGACAGCACCATCAATCGCCAGGGCTTTAATATGGTTGAAATTATGCCTCACCTTAATAGAAGAGTAGAAAAATTTAGAGTTTGTGTCACCTTCTCTAAGCCAACTAATTCTTGATTTCTGTCTCAATAAGGATTCCTCATGAGACCTAGCAATAATAGCATCCTTCCTTTCTTAATAACATCAACTTGAAGCAGAACATTAGCAGGGTCTTTGTCAAGATTATCTTGAGCCTCTACAGCAAGGTACTCCAGTCTTTTCACCACATCAGAATAATTTCCCACTAGATCTCTATTCCACTCAGAGAGAGCTTGGCGTAATTTCCTAAACTTACAATAGAGCTTATAGATGGGAAATCCAGAAACATCCTTGTTCCAATTGGTTCCAATAACATTCCTAAAATCAGCTCTATCAGTCCAAGCATTAATGAACCTGAAGGGTGTAATGACCTTGACCCTTTTACCAATATCGAGCGTTAAAATCTTATGATCACAAATGATGTTGGAGTGAAAAATGCCTTTAAACTCAGAAAATTTAGACATAAATCTATCATTGTAAAGGATTTTGTCAATATATGAAATAACAAACCCATCTCCACTCTGATGATTGTCCCAAGAGAAGAGCGGACCATTAATCTGTAGTTCAAACTGACCAGACAATAACATACAATTGTTAAAATCTTCCATTGATTTATTAGTAGGTGGGTCCATCCCCATCCTTTCATCTACTCTCCTGATAGCATTAAAATCACCTATGATCACCTAGGGACTATCCATAGTAGTATTAATACTTTCAATTTCATTCCATAGACGAACTCTATCAATATCTGGATTATGCCCGTACACTGATGTAACAAAGAAACTCCTATTAGCACAAGAGACCTCCATATGAACATACTGATCTGTTTCACGCACCTTCCTAACTAAGCAATCCACATACTTCCAAAGAACTATAACTCTTCCCAAAACATGGGAATCATGATTTGAGATCCAATTGTAACCAGGAAAATGTTTTCTGATGAGTTTATCAACTTTCCTTACTCGAACTTTAGTTTCATTCAAAAGAATCAAGTGGGGTGTTAAATCTCTTATTTTGTTGTGGACTGCAGAGTCTTTAAGGTTGAGGCCTCTAACATTCCACGAAAGCAAATTAATGGAGCTATCCATCTACAATGTTTGAAACTAGTACTTCACTGGTGTGTAACTCAATCCTCTCTTCTCCTCCAAAAGATAAATTGTCAAACTTATTAGATAATGAAGTCTGAGCAACCTGTTTTGCATCTTTATTATTAGTCGGCATCCTTCCTTTCCTTTCTTTCCCTCTGCCTTTTTTCTTCTTATTTCCCTTCTGTACTTCAAAACCATCTTCCTCAGTCACTAAACTCTCATGCGCTAGAGGAGTTGACAAATCCACAAAGACATCCTGACCATGACCATCTACTTCCGAAACATCAGAATTAGATGACACATTATCCTCAAAGGAGTCTGCAGGCATATGGAACTCATCTTCAGTATCATTTGTGGCTTGTTCATCTACAGCAGAAAATTATAATGTTTAAATGTTACTTTCCCCCAAAATGGTATGGAAGTAACCTTCTTGACACCAAACATCCCACCTGAGGGACCTACGTACTCATATCAAAGGAAAATACAAAAAATAGAAAGAAGAATGAGTAGAGGAGTGGAAAGACCTACAAGGTGGAGACTCCTTCTTATCCACCTCCTATAAGTAGAAACTTGAGCACCTCCATCCTCCAAGCTGGGATGACATGGAAATTTGATGGAAAGTGGCTAAAAACCCTAAAAGAAGGGTTTTGAGTGGAAGATGATGGAATGGAAGCAGAATAGAGTAGTGGGTGGAGTGGATGTATAAGAGGGTGCTAATATGGGTTGAGAGTTTGCTAACCTCATTCTCTAGCCGCCACCCAAGTATATATAGGTGGTGGGGAAGCACTAGGTTAAGTGGGGGTAGTATGGTAAAACCGGTTTAGAAAAAAGTAGGATTTTTATGGTAGCACGGATGTGTTGGGAAACATGATTTTGGTGGGTAAAGGGTAGCACAGTCATGATGAGAGAGAATGGTTGTTCTGGTGGATGTGAAAATGTTAGTAGAAAAAAGGGGTTTGAAGGCTTGGTAGCACAGTCATATAAGTTGTGGAGAGGAATGCATGTAGTGGTCACCACAGTCGTGGTGACAGTAGGTATCACATCCGTGTTGGGTAGCATGGTCGTGGTGGGTGACTGGGCTGGAGGTCATTCTCTTTGGCTTGGTCATTCGGGACTTTATCCAGCACGGTCATTCTAGCTGGCATGATTGTGTTGGGATCTTCTTGGCATGACCATGATGCCTAGCATGTCTATTCTACTGGAGTTATTGTAGATTCATCACACCTAGAATTCCATTGTGATTCTATTTGTTGGCATCATGGTAGTTTTGTGTCACCACTACTATGTTGGGGGCTTTTGCATGCAGTTTGAGCTTCAAACTTCAAGATCCACAGACACCTTCACTTCACTTTGACATTTGGCCACTATGGGTAGGTGGGGGGATCTCTAGGAACTTTTTTGGACTCCTCCATGGGTGGAGGAACCCTATAGAATCTTCCTTCCCTCCCATATATCCAAGGCATGGTCCAAGTACCTAAAAAAAATGCAAAGAGTGTCCATAAATGCATTTGATAGAAAAACATTTATTAGGGGAAATAGCTTCTAATATAACATGTTTAGAGGTGATTTAAGTGTAAGAAGACACTATATGGAGCCCTTAAATAGGGCTAGATCACCACCCCAAACATAAAACATACTTGTCCTCGAGTATTCTCCAACTTGATCTCTCTTCAATTTTTCAACCAGTAAGAAATTACAAATGCATTGCAATAGGGATACATTGACTAAATAGGATCAAAGATAACTAAGTACATGTGTATCGCCTCTTTCCTCTCCTCTTTCACAAACCAATCATGATTGAAGTAGTGAGAATACAAATTTCAAATACATGACATAGAATGCACAATCAACCCATATGGCTTTCATATAGCTCCATGTAAATTGTCTCATGGTGGTGACAATCAAATATGACTTGGGGTGCTATTTTATCTTCATGCATTCAATATCATATCTCAAACCACACTAAGTGACCCGCATGGTAGTGAAAAAGGGTGAAATGGGCTAGGTTTGATGTTTCCTATCTCAATGGCCATGCAAATAGAAGGGGTTGTGGTAAGAGATTGGAGAGCTCTTAGATAGGAGCACTCTTCTTATCTTTATTTAGATGTTATTACATGCGAGAATCTTATATTTATATTTTTAATTTCTTTTTATTTTTCTTTACCCTTTGTGTAGGTAGGGCACATGGTGGTGAGAGTGAAGCAGAGAGATTTAGATATGGCCACCCCAAACTTTTGGATGGTGGACGAGGTTGAAAATGTGCTCTTTGGCATTTTTTCATGAGGCGGATAGATAAGGAATGGTGAAAGAAATGTGAGTCAAAGAGGAGTCACCAGTGTGGGTTTCAATATGAGATCTCCTGGATGAAATTACTCCAATAATTTCATCAAGCAATGACACACTACATGAATGAGCAATATGAAAACCACATTTTTATTATGAGATTTGACAAACCTTAAGCGTGTGTGGCTTTCTTAAATCACAATTAAACCAAACATTTTACAATCATGAAAGAGGTGATTCACATATAATAAGTCAAGAATCGATACCACATAGCAATAGACATGAGAATCTAGCATGCATTTATCAAAGGTCAACATTTACAATTCAATTTGTAGAGATTGGGTTAAAACATGATTTTAGGCAAGAAGTTCCAAATTTGGGCAAATTGGCCAAAATGGTGCCAATTTGCCTTCAATCACATCTAATTATATATTATTAAGAAACAAGAAAATTCTAGCTAAAAACATACAAAAATTACAAAAAAACTATATGAAATGCAATGCATGGGACGGAATGGCATGAAGAGCATTTTTTTTAATTATGAAAAACAACAAGAAATTAAACTACATGATGTGAATGTATGCAAAATAAAAACAACAAGTATGTATGGACGTGTATAATAGTTTGTTATACTATTTTTTCATTTAGAGCACAAATTTAGAAGAAGAAATATATAGGACTTTTGAGCAAAATAAGGACTTACCACCCTACCACCCCAAACTTTTAAACCATGATGTCGTTAGCATGAAATATAAGTTTAAAATATAAGTGTAGAGGTCATGGATTTGTGGTAGATAGATCAAAAGAGGGGGAATCATCAACATCGTGATAAATGGATAGGGTAAAACCAGCATAGTTTTTCTTTTCAGAATGTCCATTTTGGCCCACTAGCACCACAATTGTGATGCATGGAATGTTCATGGTGGTTGCTTTCCTATAGCGTCTTCACTATTCTTCAATTCTTTTCTCCATTTTTTATTTTCCCTTGGTTGCCTCCTCCATCCATCCTCTTTCCATCTATTCACATATTCTAACATGATTCACAAATAGAAAAACCATCAAGTATAGAGTGTGTGTGTGTTTTTTTTCTAGAAAAGTGTAAAAATAACTAAGAAGTATCAAAAATGGAAGGTGGGGTGAACAGTTACCAAACCTAGGTGGGTTGACTCCCACTAGCCCTAAGTTTCATGACTTTTGTCAGGCTTGTTGTAGTTCTATCAACCATCATCCATTTGGAAATTCTTGTGTATCGACTTGTGAAGTGGATATCTCTCTTATTTGCATTCAATGATTGTTCTTTGTTTCATTGACCATAGAAGTTATAACAAAGTGTTCCATGCAGATCCCTTTCCTTGGAGTAATCAATTAGATTCTTCTAGTGACAATGTTCGGCATCCTCATCTCAGTCTTGTCGGGTTGGGGTCTTGAACATATTGATCTTTATCTTCATGTTCATGAAAGAGATTGTCATTGTGCCTTTATGAACATGTATTTCGCCACCATCTGTAGGTAGGAATGGTCTCCCGATGAAGATGGGAATATTCCTATCCTACATATCAATGTCAAGAATATTGAAATCAGTCAAGAACATTACTTCGCTTTCCTTGTCTATCATCACCATGAAGAGGTCTTCCAATTAGAGAGTGCAATTAGCTAGTTTCAACTTGCCTAACCCTAGATAAACATAGACACTATATGTTATCAAATTCACACTAGATCCCAAGTCAAGTAGGTATTAGTCTATGTGATGTCCTCCTATGTATCTTGGTATGAGTGGTTCTTTTCTCTTCATGATAAGTGCATGTTGAATAATAAAGCTCACTTGTTCTGTCAACTTGATCTTCTTAGGTATTCTCCAGTTTACTTTCTCTTGAAGGACCACATATTCATGAGAAACTTAGCGTAAGATGGGATTTGCTTGATAGAATCCAACAAAGGGATATTCACCTTCACTTGCCAAAAAATCTATAGATTATCAACACTGTGTTTTTGCCTTCCTTTTTATGATCGAGGCTCATCTAATGCCTCATGGAATGGTGACTGACCTGCACTTGATGTACTTGCATCAACATGGTTTTCTTGTGGCATACCATGAGGTACCCTTACAATCACAGGCGAAACATTAGAATTGTAGAACCTACAAACGGAGTAAAAGGTGGAACCCACAATATCACATTCTCAACATAAGGCATCATGGGATCATCTTCAGCAATTTCAATCATGGTATCGCCATTTTGTTTCCTCGACCTTGTTTCATTAACATACTCTTGGATCATATGATCACTTACTGTTACAACCCCAATTTTTGGGTTCATTTGGAGAGAAATGTAATTTCTCATATTAAAGATATTGGAACAAATAATGATATAATTTGTTTTGAATAAATGAGTTTTGTTTACAATAGCCTTGAGGATTGTGTTGTGGGCTTTATTGGCTATTGGGCCCAATAACAAGGAAATTCAGTTAATAAATAAATAATTGAGTTTTTTTAAGAAAAGAAATGTGTAGAAACTTCTAGAAGGCAAAAGAATATAATACAAATTTGGATTTCATGCCTCTTGGGTTCCTTGGGTCCCAAGGAATCCAAAGGATCAAAGAAAATGCAATAAAAAAGGAAAAGATCAATTAAGTATTTCCTTATTGAGAAAGAAATTGAAAATAATGGTAAAATGTGGAAAATAAGTGGAAAGAGGTATAATTGAGTTAGCATTGGTGGGATTTCATATCCCAAGGATTCCTAATAATAAAAGGAGTCCCAATAAAGAAAAAGGAAAGAGAAAATACCTATAATAGAAAATAAGAAGATAATGTGAATACATAATTAACGAATTATGTGGTATTGTTAAAAAGGAAGTATTTCCTACTTAAGGAAAATATAATTTCGAGGCCAATGAATTAAAAGCCAGGAATAAAGAGAATGATGGAAAGGATTTTCGAATTCCTAAATATCCAAATAATAGAGAATATCAAAAAGATAACGAAGAGAGAGAAGATTACTTCTCATTGAAGGAATTGGTTTCATATTTGGAAAAGGACTCTTTGAGTCGTGGATAAGACAACCTAGGGCTTCGTTTCCCACCCCTATATAAAGGGGTAGAGCACAGAGTCGAATCCAAGATGATCCCATGCACCCTTCCCTCTCCTTCTTCTTCCTTTTTCGTCCAAAACCCTAAACATGAAGGTAAAGCAACCGTGGAGCAAATGGGGGGTTGGGGAGAGTCTGCAAAGAAGGCATGTCGCTTCCATGACCTCATGAAGAGTTTGGGTGAGCATCCCCTCACCCTAGCTGGGCGTGGTAGCAGTAGTGCAGCTGCATGGGGCAGCGGACTTGCAGGTTTGACCCACTCCCAACCCTGCCACCTCATCTATGGTTTGAAGGCCCTGAAGGTACGATGGAGGCCGGCGGACCAGGAGGAACTAAGGTTGGTGGCCACCGGGGTCCAGATGAGGGAGAAGAGGTCACGCAAGGCGCGGCTAGGGCAACGAAGCGGAGCTGCATGAGTAAGAAGAAGAAGGAGGGTCCTTTGGATGGTTATGCCCCTCTATGAGCTGAAGCACTGCCTAACTTAATGAGGGTAGCGTTGTAATTTCATTATGTTTACAAATAAACCGAGCAACTTTGCATGGAAACGGCCACGTGGCGCTCCTGGAATGGCCCAAAGTAAGTGATTTTTACAAAAATCATATCTCTTTAATAGTAGCTCGGATGACAAAAGTTTATACATGAAAATTGATTAGAAAAATACGAGGAACACATTAAAATTGGTTTGAGAACCTAAGTCTATTCATATTTGCAAAAGTATCTTAATCTAATGAAAAGTGCTTATGTATTAGATTAAGAAACCCTAATTGAACATATTGGTTAAGTTCATATTGTTTAATTGATGAAATTGAGTAATTACAACCTGTCAAATAGGTAATGACAAACTTGAACCAGATCTAGATGTTTCTCACATGTTTTAGGGTTTTATTCTAAATAAGAATGATTAAGCACTTAGAAACCTTAATTATGTTTAGAAATTGGTTTTAATGTCTTAATTATGTTATTTTGGGATATAATAACCTAGGGAGAATAATAAGAAGGTTTGAACCTAATTAAGATGATGTCATGCCTGTTTTAGGGTTTTGTATGCATGAAGATGCATAATAGTTTAGAAACCCTAACTTAAGGTTAATGGTTGCTCATGATATATAATTTGAAGTCCTTTGTATAAAACTGACATTAGGTTAACCTCAGTCTAGTAGATGATAAAAAGGCTTTAATGTGAATATGTGAGTAATTAGGGTTTTGCACCTAGCACTACTATTTTAGGGTTTTGTGGATACAAATGAGGAAAGTTGTAAAAAGATCTAAAAAGAACTCTAATGAAACCCTAATTCAGATTAGAAGCCCTTGAAAGTGAATCCAAGTTAATTAAATAGAAATATTCTTGGTAAAGTGTAGTAAATAGGTTACGTATGCTTTTCAGGAATTCTGTGATTGTTGGACTGCTTCTTGGATTACTTGCTTGCTTGGAATTAGTAATATCTTGTTGAATCTACAAATCAGGTATGTGCTTAATTATGAATAACCGCCTTAGTTTCCTGAGGATTTGCCAGATGGTTAATCGCATTGAATGCAAATTATCAGTTTGGATGTTCATACTTGAAAATCATAAAGTCACTATGATTATCACATTAATAATAGAAGTATGTATTCTCGCACCTACATGCCACCCTGATGGATGATGCCAAAGGTTAGGCCCATATGGGTACACCAATGGGCACCATGAGTGGTGACCCCAGGCACCAAGCTCGGGAATGAGAAGGTGGCCTATGATATTGAATGACTAACAGGCACTATGAAGGGTGACCCCAGGCACCAAGCTCGGGATTGAGAAGGTGGCCTTAAGTCATTGGCAAAAGAAACCCTAAGGTGGGTATGCCAGGGTTAGGGAAAAAGTGGTGGAGAATGTCATATTGAAAAGCATAAATTGGCTTGTTAATTAACTTGATTGTGATAATTAGATTGTTATCCATATGTGCAAACTTTTGGTTGTCCCCACATACCAGCATATTCCTATATGCTGACCGACGTTTTGTTTGCCAGTGTTTTAGGTACAACAACTGAAAGAACAAAGAGTAAAGTGACACATTGTGGAAATAAGAAATAAATTGCAAGGAGGATTAGATAGAATGAATCTAGGATGTGGATAGAGTAGCTTACCAAAGTTTTACAAGGTATGCAAAGTTTTTTTATACCAGGTTTCAGTATAGTTGGTAGAATTTGATAATTGTTATTGATTATTTGTCAAACATCTGATCCTATTAATTGGGATAATGGCACCGACCTTTTGGTTTCCCTTAATTGGGGGTTACCGGGAGGCGGGGTCGTTACACTTACCATTTCACTTGTTGGTTTCTCAATGACTTTTCCACTCCTTAGAACTATCGCAGCACCACCTTTCTCATGATGGAGAGGGGGAGCATGTTGTGGTTGTGGAGTAGGTAGAGGTGGCCCTTGGCATTGGAATTTAGGTGGAGAAGAATATTGAGGATGGTAAGTGAAGTGGTTGGATGGTTGTAGTGATGGAGATGGCGGAGGTGTATAAGTCTTAGGATGGCCTTCAAATTGATATATGGGTTGCACTTCATTGGAGGTGGACTATAGAAAACTTTTAAGGCATGCATTGGTCCTCATGCTTCATTAAAGTTCATTATGAATCAGGAGGACAGTTTTACTTCCGCTTGAAGAGCAAGTATTGAAGAGAGATGCTCCACTTTTTTCTCAAGCTTTGTCACATTATTTTGCAATTCATTAAAACTTTCAAATCTAGAGAGAAATTAATCCTCAAACTTTGAGCTATATCTGGGAATGTTTTGTTCTAGATTTCTATGAGAATGAAGTACCTTCACTTCTTCACCGAAAGACTCAATAGAATTGTTTGAGTGACAACGAACACTTCCCACTTGATTCTTCATAAAGTTCATTATTTCCACAAGAATTTTCATCGTTTGTGGGTTTTAATAATTAGCAGACGAAGGTGTCACACCAAAGGCTCAGTTACCATCATTTACCATGTTAGAAGCTCAGTTTCTTGAATTTTCCTCTAAGCACTCAAACATTGGCCATGACTCTTTGGGTGGTTTAGCCATAAAAGCTCCTCCACAAGAAGAATCCATTGTATCTTATCCCACTTGAGATAGACTGTAGTAAAAGGATTGAACAAGATGTCATAAAGGAATTTTGTGGTGTGGGCACTCTCTCAACATCTTTTGAAAACTTTCCCAAGCATCATGGAACTGCTCATCAACCATTTGAATGAAACTCACCATGGTACACTGCATTTGGGTCAACCTTGCAATGGATTAGAATTTCTTCAAAAAGGCATTATTCATGTCTCCCCAACTTATGATGTATGTTCTTGAGTCATACCAATCTTGGGCTTGTCATTGAGGGAGAATGAGAACAAAGTGAGCCAAATGGAGTCATCATTCACTACTACACATATGACTTATGTTGTGAGTTTTCTTTTCAAGGGAAACTGAAGGTGTATATATCTCGTGGCATCACAATTAATGGTACCAAAATGCAATCTAAGAAACAACTCTTATATATCTTTTCCAAATGTTCTTTTCTTGAACATTTCCTATGGGATTTGTTATAATCATGATACTACCTCTATATGATTCTCTAGTCATGGTGCCAACGTTAACTCTGAAGATGGCATTGAATGGGTGTCCATATTGGGTCTTCCCTTGCATCTTTCAGATGGTAATATTTTAGGCGTATAGCTTACACCCATGGTTCCATGCTACACCATGTTCACCCCCACACACTTCTTCAACATGACTATTATGAAGTCTTGTGTCAAATTTTATTACACGATTTATATATGCCTAATAGACTAAATATTAGGCCGTATTAGAGCATTTACTAGATCAAAATTGATGTTTAAGAACCTCATTACCCCATCACTCTTCACTGACCATTCTGAACATCCTGCTACTTGGTCTCATGCCAATGAAAAATTCAAAACATCATACCCTCCTATTCATAAAAAATGTTGAACTTAATCCTCTTCCTAGTAAGTGTAACACTTGGGTCTAGAAGGATAACACCAGTGGAAATCCAAATAAATGACCTAGATTCACACAACAACAACATTTCCCCATTTTAGAAACCAAACCCACTTACCGCTACTGTTGACAACTTCCTTAGTGCAGTGCGTCCTTACAAGGATAGTTTCTCAAGATATAATAAGCCTACCTTGAAAGAGATTGACAAAACCATGAACTTGATGAAAAAAATCTTTAAGGTTTTAACAATTATTAGTACAAAAACTACAAATTCCATGGGAAATTACAACCACATTAAAATTCCCTTAGAGATCTATAGTAAGAATCTCTAATTGATACCTAAGTATGATCTCCTGATTTTGATATGGAATATCAACTAGCATATGATGAGGGCATATATATATATATATATATATATATATATATATATATATATATGTATATATATGCATATATATACATATATATACACATATATATACATATATATATGTGACTCCATATGATAATAATTATCGTCTTCTAAGAAAATATTTTGATCTTGTTCTTGATGGTATGTATGCCCATAGAGCTAATCATATGATGATTATAATATGGAATCATATACTTAATTAGATAATGATAAAGGTAATTCCATATATTATTTTTTCCTCAATCATGAGATGATGACACGGATATAATAGACGTCTAACGAACGATGTTACTCGATGACATATGTCTTCAACTTGAGGAACCGAATAATGAGATCATATGTATGATAAGAGTACATGCATTCATGCTATATCCTGAGTCAGATGTAACTTCAAAGTTAAGTAGACAACAATAACACATAAGACTAGAGGGTGTGTTGGTTGATGACAAAATCTCATCAGTCATGATATATGACATCAAACTAGACACATAGGTACATGTTAGAGAACAGAGGATCGAACACCCACCTTGAGAGTGATACATGGAGACCATGGAATTGTTGGATCTAGGTCTCTAGAGGGGGATGAATAGAGCTTCAAAAATTCTCACAAGATAGATTATACCTTCAAATTATATCAATCAAAACTAATAGCTTAAGTGCAATTTGAAGTCCTAACTAACAAGCATAGCAAGAATGAGAGAAAATGAAACAAGCTCTTGGACAAGGTCATTTAGAGTGGTTCCACTCTCCAAACTAGGACAGAGTCAATCCACTACCTAGAGAGGTCAACCTCTAGGACTTTGCAAGTTATTTCCTCTTTATATTCACAAATAAGAGATAAAACACAAGACCTACCAAAGGACTTACCTATTCAATACAAAGACTCTTCAACCTTACCAAGGACTTACCCACTTTGCAAAGAGTCTTCCGCCTTCTTCCAAGGACTTACATACTCTTGCACAAGTCTTCAGCCTTTAAGGGATTACCCACTCTCCTTGGATCTTCAGCCTTTGCCTTCTCCTTCACCTGGAGAAGATCTTCACCTCTTCTTCAACCTTGAAGAAGAACAGCAACAGCTCCACCTTCACTCGAAGTATCTTGCTTCACCTTTGCTTATTTGAGGAAAGGGGTAGGGAAGATGGAATGAAATGAGAGCTTTACAAGAATAAGGAAGTAGCTCTCCTACAACTGGCCTAACTCACCCATAATCACAAAATGTTGTGTAAACAAGAGAGAGAAAGGGACTCAAAGAGTTGCAACACATTCAACTATAGCAAGGACATAGAGTAGCATGAATGAGAAAACTTGGAATGAACTCCAAGGGGTCCTATTTATAGATAGGGGTGTTCTCTTAAGTGGTGTGGGATCACTTAAGGGGAAAATATAGTTGTTTTCCAAGTTCCAACAGATCTATTCTCACTCAAAACAACTCACCAATGGTTATAATCACTTTTTCTGTGTTTTCTGTACAATACATTCACTCGAGTTTTAATAAAGGTAACTCAACCAATCCACTAAGAGACCAAGATAATTTTCAAGCTATTAGTCGAGTTTGTTCTGGGAAACTTGACCGATGAGCTAAAATCAATTTTGCTCAGTGAGTCAGTCGGTCGAGTTTTGTGAGTGTGCTACTCGACCGATTGGTCTCTTGATAAAATCCATCACTGGATCGGTCGAGTTTCCAACTCGGCCGATGAACAGCTTGTGACAAATTTTATAAATTGACATTTGAGTGATCAAACGTTGGAATCAAGTGTCCCTAGTTTTTTGTCATCTTAGTTTCAAGTCATATCATCAATATAAGTGATTACAAAAATCATCAAAGGTCATTTTGAGTGATTTCCCAAAACACACACTTGCATTGCTTTTGACTTCAACTTGAACAAGCTAGGGCTTGTGTAATTTGATCCTTTTCATGCACCTAACGCTTGAAATCAATCTTGAACATACACACTAGATACATAGGAATGGATGGTTAAGTCATTTTCAAAATATGGACAATGTAGAACTCTCAAGTCAACATTATCCCCCTTTTTGACAATGACAAACCATTCCTCAATCATATTGAAAAAGATATTTAAATTTGACAATGACAAACCATTCCTCAATCATATTGAAAAAGATATTTAAAGATATACCTTTGCCTTGTGAATTGGAAGGGGATTCAAGATTTGAACAATGTAAATTGCTCCCCCTCAATTTATGCTTACTCTTACCTACATAGTTAGTCTATCTACACAAAACAATATGACATATATACTATATGGTCCTTTAACAAGTCACATGATAGAGCATATAATGAACAAGAAAAGGATCACACAGGCAATAAATGCAATATGGTTGAGCTTCAAAACATTGAACTTCTCTCCCCCTTTTGACATTAGCAAAAAGGAAGGGGGTAGAGGAGCACAGAAACGAGTCTTCTCCAAGCACAACCAAACACACATCCCCAACATGCAATCTCAAAACATACACCAAATAGATACAAGAGATGCAAACAATCTAAGTCATAATCAAAATATGGTAAACACGACACCAACTCATGAGATATTCTATTTATAGAATTTGTATTATGTTCTTATTTATTTTTGTTTCTAACTGGTCAGGCGTTCGAATCATTTCGATACTAATAAGTTTGATCTATTTTACCAAGAAAGTCTACGGTTATTAACAATTCATGTAATGGATCCAAAAGGTGTTGGCTAGGTAAGCGTCCCGTAGTAAAGAGTAAGTGTATAAAGGATTAAGATTACAACCCAAAAAGCATGTTCTAAGAAAACAACTACAAGACAAATGATGAAAACTAGATGATAAAATAGTATAGCTCAGAAAATATGCCCAGATGTTTCTTAATACAAATTAGCCTAGAAATATATATATGATTAGCATCTAGAATAAATCTATAAAAACTAAACATCTAGGTCATCTATGTCTAAATCATCCACAGCAGCATCAACATCAGAGGCTTCAGTCTCATAGTCGTCATCTTTGTCTGAAGGTGCAGTAGCATCACCTTCATCACCAGAGTTACCAGCAAAGCCATCAGAGCCATCATCAGAAGCATCACCATCATTCTCATCAGCCTCCTCATCAGCCTGGTCAGGCATCTCTTCATTAGTAGAAGAACCGAAACCACGACTGGGCCAACGGGCATTCTACTCAACCCAAGACATGCCAAGAGCATGGAGCTCATTGGCCTGTGGGAAGGAAGGAGTAGAGGTACCAAACTGGCAAGCAATGTGGCTAAAGCACTAGCAGGCAGAGGCAGCACTCCAAGGGTAGATCCACCAGTAGTAGAGGGTGTAGCAGTGGAAGCAGCAGTAGGTGGAGGGGCGGGGTAAAAGTGATCATATGCATAGGATGCATAGTCACCTCCTGAGTAGGGTTGGTAGGTAGGGTAAGGGTGTACACAGACAGGTTCATATTGGATGTGATGGAACATAGGTCCCGATGCAGGTGCTCATTAACCTGAATGTTGTATACTTGTTGATGCATCATGTAGCCCAAAAGAGTTTCATTGGATACATGGAATGAGGCACGGGCAGGTCGGGTAGGCTGAGGTGGTGGAGGTGCTCGGGTAGAGGTAGAGGTAGAGGCACAGGGTGTGGTAGAGGATAGGGTAGGAACGGACTCATGAAATGTGGTCTCACTGATGCAAACTCCTTTTTGGGTAGGTTTGTAGTGCAGGTCATGGAAAAGAGATTTTCCAGTGGCAAGCTAGAAAAGACCATAGATCAGGGATGGGTACGGTGGGTGGGTTCCATGGGTGTTCTTCCCTAAGACAACGCAGGTCATATGGTAGAGAATGTATCTTACCCACTTGACTCTATTGTGCTTCAAGAGACAGTACATAATTACCGTAGTATTTTCTACAATTTTAGTCTGATTTTTCTTGGGATGAATATTGCAGTTTACAACCAATGCAAGTATGTGTCTCTTGAGGTCTAAGGCATACGAGGGAAGGGTGCACTTCTTCCTATAAGGGAATTGAGGCTTCTCCAAGAACTTATGAATATTAGGGAGAGTAAGATCATATTGCTTATAGAAGGCCTCAGGCTCGATTAGGTCAAAATACTCAGGATAGTCCTTTATCCAGGTGTCAGTCACTTTAGTACCCAAAAAGAAGATGTTCAGGGTATCCTCAAAGACTTAGAATTTCTTTTCGGTGATCATAGAGGTGAGGACTACTTGAATGTTGAGTGTAGGTATGAGTGTGTCATAATTCCATTGCAAGTTAGCATAGAATTCATGGACTACTTTTGTGCTAGTTATGGAATTGTTGTAGCACAAGCGCTCGACACACAAGGTGGAGAGGTGGTGGTCGTACAACAACTCAGCTACTTGATCAATGACTTCTTGTCTTTGTGGGCGTGGCTCAAACAAGATAGGAAATGGAAAGGGGTTCCTAGGGAGGAGCTCCTTGTACCTATTTAGAGCATCATTTGAGACAAAGAAAGTGTCATCAATGGGAATCAAGTGAGAGTTGGACGAAGATGAAGGTGCATTAGTTGGGGCAACCCTCTTACTCCTATTGGATGCAATGGAGACGAAATGGAGAGGTTGGAGAGAGCAAAAGCTAGAGAAACACCCCCAAAACTTATCCACGCACCTAGGGTTGATAGGAATGAGGTCAAGGAAGGTCGGTCTGGGTCTAACTAGGGTTATGGGGAAGGTCGGGGCTAGGGTTGAGAGCTTGAGGGATCTAGAGGTTGGATCGGTCAATTTTTCTCTAGTTGAGAGGGAGAAAAGTCAGCCATACCTATCTTAAGTTTTCTCTAGCCCACCCATCATTCAAGTTTTTTGACTCAGAAACTTGACCGATAGGCTCTTTTAAAAAGCTCTCGGCCTCTGATCGATCGAGTTGGCAATTCGACCCATGGTCAACCTGAACCAACTTTAGAAATTCTAATTTCTAGCCATTAGAGTGCTAATTAAATTTATTTTTCAAGTTCATTTTGCATTTTGACCATACTTAGGCACATATTACTCAGTACTATTTTGCGATAAAATACGTGTTTGCAAAAAAAAACCCAAAAATAATAGAAAAACAAGGCAAAATGAACATGAAAATGAATTTTAGCATATTAGCAAGAAATTGTGATCAAAACATCAACAGAGCATATAGGATAGATGGAAACTATCTAGAAGGCATATCAGATTCATTCAAATCAGTTATGAGTAGTTTAGATCTAATAAAGTTAAATTTCTCTCTAGCTAGAGGTTTAGTGAAAATGTCCACCAACTAATTTTCTATGTCCACATGCGTGATATAGATATCCTTTCTGGCAATGTGATCACGAAGAAAATGATGATGGACCTCTATATGCTTAGCTCTACTATGCAAGATAGGATTATATGGCAAGTTAATAGAACTAGTATTATCATAATATATAGGAGAAGCATCAAAATAAATGTTAAAGTCTTGGAGCATTTGCTTCATCCATAGGACTTGGGCACAACAACTCACGGCTACAATGTATTGAACCTCGGTGGTTGATAATTCCATTGTGCTTTGTTTCTTGGAGAACCAAGACACCAAGCATGGTCCTAGGAGAAAGCAAGTGCCACTTGTGCACTTCCTATCAATCAAGCATCCTGCATAATCCGCATCACTATAAGCAGTAAGAGTAAAGTCCCTTGACTTGGGATACCATAGTCCAAAATTTTGGGTTTTGGATAAGTACCTTAAAATCCTCTTAATAGCTATAAGATGTGATTTCTTAGGATTTGATTGAAAGCGAGCACACAAGCCAACACTAAACATTATATCAGGTCTAGAGGCAGTTAAGTAAAGTAAACTTTCGATCATACCTCTATAGAGCTTCTCATCTACCTTCTCGCCTTCTTCATCTTTGTCAAGATTGGTGGTGTTTGACATGGGTGTATCCATCGGCTTGGTGTTCTCCATCCTAAAGTGCTTAAGTAGCTCATTTGTGTACTTTCCTTGGTTGATGAAGTTCCCATCTTTAGTTTACTTGATTTGAAAGTCGAGGAAGAATGTGAGGTCACCCATCATACTTATTTAAAATTCACTTTGCATAAGATCACTAAATTCTTTACAAAGATCAAGGTTAGTTTTGCCAAAAATGATATCATCAACATATTGAATGATAAGAAAATTGTTAGAACTGTGCTTTCGGAATAAGGTAGAACCTAATTTTCCCATGATATACCCATGATCTAAGAAAAAGTTCTTTAATTTTTCATACCTAGCTCGAGGTGGTTGTTTGAGTCCATAAAGATATTTGGTCCAAATAGATCAATGTGAAGAAGTTCAAGAGCTCTCTTGGTACTAAGGACTCCTTTGGATTTGAATGAAGACTTGGTTTTCTTTCCTTGGGTACAAGGTTGTCATTCCTCATCCTTTTCAAGATTCTAATTGTGAAGTCCCTTGACCAAGTCCTTTTTTCTCAACTTCTTCAACTGATGCATATTTACATGACTAAGTTGATGATGCCAAAGAGAAATATCATTTGAATTGACTACTAGGCATCTACCAACCATAGGCTTAATAGAGTCAAGAACAATAACATAAATATTAACACTTCTAGTTCCCTTATATATAACTTAATAGGTGAGGGAATCTCAAGATTCAAAGGAAGTAAATAACATAAGGTAACCATTGTCACATAATTGACTAACACTAATTAAATTGTTATGTAGACCATACACAAAAAGAACATTCTTGATACACAAGGATTCACCTACATCACCCTCACCTTTGACTTTACCTTTCTTGTTGTCCCTAAAGGTAAATGAACCTCCTTTCTTTTTGGTGAAGTTGTTGAAATGTCTTATATGACAAGTCATATGCTTAGTGCCGCCACTATCAACAATTCATCTTCCTTTTTCCTACAATAAAGGAGAGTATCAGTTCCCAAATCAAACTTTGGGATCAGGAGTCAGCTTAGGGACCCATTTCATCTTTGGAGTGGTCCCCTTAGGCATGTAAGGAAAATAAGTATAGTAATGATCATCACACTTGCAATAAGAACAAACCATAAGATTCTTAGTGTCAGAAGACTCTCCAACAAATAAGGAAGTCTCCTTGCTATTTTTCTTACCTTTGGCTTTGTTTTTTCCCTTTGGTTCTCCCCCTACAAATCCCAAACCATTAGTACCACTTTGTTTGGTAGAATGGTCAAGGATTTCATTTAGGGAGTTTTTCCCTTTGAGGAATTTCTGTAGAGAGGCCCTTAATCTATGATTATCATACTTAAGAGATATGATAGTAGAAGACAAACTAGCAATATCATCTCTAGCATGAACAAGGTCGGCCTTTAGATAGAGGGCTTTAGTCAAGTAAGAATCTTTCTCAAGAGAAATAGAAGCAATATAATTACTAGGCAAGATATCTCTAGAAGATAAATCATTAAACCTAGCATTTTCATATTTAAGCACTTGAATTTCCTTAAGATAAACATCTCTCTTATCTCTACGAGCATCAAAAAGAAGCTTAAATTCAGCATTTTTAGTTTTAAGAGTTTCAAGTTCCTTTAGGCACTTTTGGTTATCTTCCTTAAGAGTTTCAATGTTCTTAAGATAGACACATTTCTCTACTTCAGCTCCATTGTATTGGAGATCAAGATCAAGATATTGGCCTTGCATGTTATCAATGCTCTCAAGATGAATTTTCTCATTAAGCTCAAGAATTTCAAGTTTAGCATACAAATCATCAATAATTTTAACTAACCTTTTTCTTTTATATTTACACTTAGCAAAAGAAGAATGGGTAGAAACAAGCATATCAATAATAGCTTTCTTGAATAACTCATGCAAGATTACCTCACTTACCTCATCAATTTCTTCACTAGTAGAGGCCATGAGTGCAAAGTGTCACTCTCCATCATCTTTGGAACTTGACCTATTTGAGGATGAAACTTCCCAAGCTGCACTCTTGTGTCTTTTCTCCTTCTTATCCTTCCTCTTACACTTGCTCTCCTTCTTGTACTCTTCCTCCTTATTGGAGCTACCCTTGTGGTGTGACTTTATTGACTTGGGACATTCACTCTTGTAGTGTCACTTTTGTCCACACTTGTAGCACCTAGGAGTAGAGGAGGAGGCTTGCTTTCCCTTGAAATGTTTGCCATCGATGTAGTTGGCTTCATGCTCAATAGGGCCATCATCTTCACTTAAGGAGGAGATGTCCGGTAAGCAAGTTGTTGTTCAAGGATGACCGCCTCCACTTGTGCTTTGAAAGCACTATCTTTGATCTTATTGGCTTCCTTCTCTTCTTGTTTGGATTCTTCTTCTTGCTTGTCAAACCTTGGCTCATGATCTTGGAGGTTTCCAATGAGCTCTTCGGTTGGGATGTCACCAGGGATCCTCACTTCTTCAATGGAGGTTACCTTTGACTCCCATCTTTTTGGTAAAATCCTCAAGATCTTGGAGTTGATTACACCTCTATCCAAAGTGTTGCCCAAAGTAGCTAGGCCATTGATGATGACATTGAGCCTAGATGACATCTCCGCAATCCCTTCTTTCTTGTCCATCTTGAAGTTCTCTAGAAGGCTATTCAACATGTAGATCTTAGTTTCCTTGACTTGCTTTTTGCCCTCATAAGTGATGCACAATTTGTTCCAAATCTCATAGGTGGTGTCCCAAGATGAGATGTGGTTGAACTCCGTTGGGGTAAGGGTTGCATAGAGGATGCTTATGGATTTGGCTTTGAGCTGGGCTTCTTTAAGTGTAGCTTCACTCCATGTTGCAACAGCTCTAGTTGGCTCCATGTATGGTGTGACCATCACCATCCACATATCAAAGTTCATGCCTTGAATTTTGAACTGCATACGCCTCTTCCAATAGAGGAAGTTGGTGCCATCAAAGACCGAAGGGTGCATAAAGAAGCCTCCCTCTAGGTTGAGTGAACCAAGTAGGTTGTCATCCATCTGCTCACCTCGTGGGAGATTGTTGGAGAAGATCCTTCACTTTGATACCACTTATTGGATCTAGGGCTCTAGAGGGGGTGAATAGAGCTTCAAAAATTCTCACAAGATAGATTAGACCTTTAAATTATATCAATCAAAACCAATAGCTTAAGTGCAATTTGAAGTCCTAACTAACAAGCATATCAAGGATGAGGGAAAATGAAATAAGCACTTGGACAAAGTCGTTTAGAGTGGTTCCAAACTAGGAGAGAGTCAATCCACAACCTAGAGAGGTCAGCCTCTAGGACTTTGCAAGTGCTTTCCTCTATATATTCACCTATAAGAGATACAACACAAGACCCACCAAAGGACTTACCTATCCAATACAAAGAGTCTTCAACATTACCAAGGACTTACCCAATTTGCAAAGAGTCTTTCACCTTCTTCCAAGGACTTACCTACTCTTGCATAAGTCTTCAACCTTCAAGGGATTACCCACTCTTCTTGGATCTTTAGCCTTTGCCTTCCCCTTCACCTGGAGAATATCTTCACCTCTTCCTCAACCTTGAAGAAGAATAGCAAGAGCTCCACCTTCACTCAGAGTAGCTTGTTTCACCTTTGCTTCTTTGAGGAAAGGGGTAGGGAATATTGAATGGAATGAGAGCTTTACAAGCACAAGAATGTAGCTCTCTTACAACTGGCCTAACTCACTCATAATCACAAAATGATGTGTAAACAAGAGAGAGAAAGGGGCTCAAGGAGTTGCAACACACTCAACTATAGCAAGGACTTAGAGTAGCATGATGGAGAAAACTTGGAATGAACTCCAAGGGGTCCTATTTATAGATGGTGGTGTTCCCTTGAGTGTGGGATCACTTAAGGGTGAAAGATAGCTATTTTCCAAGTTCTAACATATCTATTCTCACTCAAAACAACTCATTGACGGTTATAATCACTTTTTCTCCATTTTCTATATAGTACATTCGGTTGAGTTTCAATAAAGGTAACTCAACTGATCCACTAAGAGATAAAGCAAATTTTCAAGCTATCAGTTGAGTTTGTTCTAGGAAACTCAACCAATGAGCTAAAATCAATTTTTCTCAGTGAGTCGGTCGGTCAAGTTCCGTGAGTGTGCAACTCGACTGATTGGTCTCTTTAGAAAATCCATCACTGGATCGGTCAAGTTTCCAACTCGACCGATAAACAACCTGTGAAAAATTTTCTAAATTGACATTTGAGTGATCAAACTTTGGAATTAAGTGTCCCTAATTTTTTCTCATCTTAGTTACAAGTCATATCATCAATACAAGTGATTACAAAAATCATCTAAGGTCATTTGGAGTGATTTCCCAAAACACACACATGCATTGCTTTTGACTTGAACTTGAACAAGTTAGGGCTTGCGTAATTTAATCCTTTTCATGTACCTAAAGCCTGAAATCAATCTTGAACAAACATATTAGATACATAAGGATGGAATGGTTAAATCATTATCAAAATATGGACAATGTAGAACTCTCAAGTCAATAGGAATAATAGTCAAAATCAGTTCACATATTGATAGTGGTACTTAGACCTAAAGTAACTACATGCATCACATGTTGTTCAATGTATTTTGACACCATCCAGTGCAATCTTAAATAAGGGTTACTATAAAGGTGGAGCTCTATTATGTTGTGACACATGGGGATTGAGTGTGAGTGATGTAGACGGGATTTATCCCTCCTATAGAAGATTGGTATACATGCCACTTGATAAGTGAGACTAAGAAATGTAAGGTCATACTCATGTGATTCAATATGTGAAATGTGCAGTCACATGCATCTCAGACAGTCTGCTATAGTTCAAGGAACATGGATTGAATGTTAAAAGGGTGATGATTCCATCCCTTGAGTTCAATCCGGATATCAAAGACAAAGGAACAATACAATCATGGTAACACTAATCATATATTATAGGTTAAAGTTGCACTCCAACTTTCTAATTACTTGGGTAGAAATGATGTGTTTCTAGATGTCACTCATTGTTTGTAATGTCATAAGTTGGTTATGGACATTCACTATCAATGTAACTTGGGACCTATAGGGTCACACACATAGAGTGCACTTTGAATAGGAGTTTATCTATGAATGATGTTTTATTGGAATGCAAAAGTGTTTAGGTATTCAATTTAAACAACAATGGTTGCAAATTGACTGACTGGACTATGAACTGACCAGTTCAAGTGTCATGTGAATTGGAAACAACATTGGCTGACCAATGCCTAAACTAGGGTGTGAATTGACTTGTTCACTTAGTGAAGTGACTAGTTCAAGGTCTAAGATGATTGATTCAAGTGTTGAACTGTCTGGTTCAATGATCGATTGGATTGGATCAAGGATTGATGTTGACATCATGTTTTGCATTAATCGAATATTGAATGTCAATGTGATTCAAAATGTGAAAGCATATGAACCAATCAGTTCAAGTCCTAAACTGACCAGTTCACCTTCATAGCTTCCAAAACAATTCATGAAATTCCATCTCTTTGACTCTCAGATGAACTGAAAAACCGTGACTCTGGCCATCTTGTATAAAGGGGGTAGTCTAGGGTTTTAGAGACACAACAATAAGCTTTGACAATTGAGTCCTCTCTGTTTGTGGTAACTAAGAGATCCCTTCTTACCTATGATAGGGATGGATAGAAAGGGAGAGACAATTGGGTGAGCAAGTCCACAGTAACACGCTGATGTTCGAAGGAAAAATTCCTTCCCCTTGGCTCTTGTAGCGCAATGGGGAGTTTATGATGGTCTGCATGGACTACTATAGAGGAAAATAGGTGGTTGCCACCCGCTAGGAGGACATCCTCAAACGCCATCCATGGTGTTTCACTAGGAGGTCTTTGTTGATAACTGCTTGAGTGCTAGTTGGAGAAGAAGCATGTTGCTACAAGCATAAGTCATTGAACTTGCTCCAAGACCAGGTATATCCCTTGAAATCTTCTTTCCTAGATGCACTTTTGGTGATTCAGTCTTCTAGTTTGGAAATAGGGCATCAAACTTTTTGATTCCACTGCCTTATATGTTTCCTCAATTTACCAATAGTTCCTATGTCTTATAACGTACCATGGGATTTGGGACTAGACTTATGCAACTTTACTAAGTATATTTTTATCAAGTTCAACATTTATCTAGATTCTAATATGTCTTAGACTTTTTTAGAACAAGATATGGGATGGAATAACATTCACCCGATGACTCTTGCCAACTCTCATACTTATGATTTTGTACAATTCATTGCCTAAACTCCTACTTTTTATGCAAAAGCTCCATGTACTTTTTTGTATTTTTGAAAAATGGAACTACAAAGTCAGTGTCTAAAACCATTAAATTGACTTCATACAAAACAACTATTTGTACATCTCAGAATATAAAGCAAGAAAAAGCTATGCAGAATGAAGCATTAAACTTGTAATAAGACAGTAGTACTCTGAATCTAAGCCCATGGCCTATCAATCTGAGTATATCTATTTTTGTGAACACAAAGATTCCTTTCATGCCACAAAGTATAAAGTATAATAAGAGCAAGAGTATGAGACTCCTTCCTTGACCACTGGATCAAATCACCATAGCATTTGGGAACAGGTCCAAATGCAATAGCCTTACTGCAAATCTCTGAAGAATACAAGCAAGAAAACATAACATATTGAATCTTCATAACCTTCCATGCATAAAAAGCACACAAAAGTGGTAACAATGCTCATTCTAATTAAATAATCAGAGGTAAATAACTTCTTATGAGCCACTTTCCAGACGTGGACCTAAAAAACTCTAGAATAATCAAATTTCTAGATCCATTTAAAAACTCCAGAGTCCTCAGACTTGTCCCTAATAGTATTACAAAAAAGCCAATCTTCAGGGAACTCATACCCATATAGCTGATGGAATTAACACCAGTAGGAGAAATAGGAACATTCTTTAGTAACTCAATAACATGACCATTTCTACTATTGATAGGAACATACCAATCACCGTCTTTAAAAATATGAGCAAGAAAAGTGTCTCTAGGAAAACCAAGGCCCAAAATAGTTTTAGATCCAATAACATCTCAGAGAAACTTATTCCCAGGAAGCCAAGGATCACCTCAAAGCTTTATATGACTACCATCCCCTATAATGAAATTCACATGAGGAAGCATACAAGGTCTAACATAGATCAATTGAATCAGTAACCAAGAACAAGAGAAACTAATATCAATCTGCCAAATATAACATTTAACCAAGTATTTCTCATGAATCCAACGCACCCAATGGCTATCCTTCTTACTAGACACATTACAAAAATTAATCACTGAGGCAGCCTTCACCGTTATTCTGATAGATCTAACCCCAAGGCCTCCTTCCTTTTTAGGTAAGATGACTTTATGCCAACTTATTGAATGCACACTTCTCTTGTTCTCAGATACTCCCCAAAGAATATTCCCACATAGCATCTCAATCTCTTCAATCACTGAACAAGGTAGAGGAAGAACAACCGACCAATACAACTGAATAGCAGGAATGGTAGATTGAATCAAGTCTAACCTCCCCACCATCGAGAGAAGGTTGGCCTTCTAGCCATCAAGTCTAGATTTAATTCTATCAAAGAGAGGAGCACAAAAATTTCGTCTCATCTTACCAATAAAAAGTGGCACTCCCAAGTATCTCTGAGGAAGAATACCTTCACCAATCTTCAAAATAGACCCCAACAGCTCTTTGTCAGCATCATAGCTATAGAAAATTGAACTCTTAACAGTGTTAAGACACAGAGCAGTAAGATTCTTCAAATTGTCAAAAACTTGAGTTATATTCCTAGCATTCAACTCATTAGCTTCCGTAAATACCATCAAATCATCAGCAAAAATAAGATGGAATGCAGAAAATGTTTTAGAAGGTTTTAGAGGATGAATCTTACCCTCATCTACATAAGTATTCATCATTGAATAAAACATTGCATCACAATCCCAAATAAGTATGGATCCAAGGGATCATCATGTCTTATCCCATTACTAGGAGATAAAGTGTCAAGAGGCTCTCCATTAAAAAGAACCTCATCAGAAGATGTACAAAAAAGTTCTCTAATCCAAACAATCCAATAACAAGGGAATTCATCTTCCTTAATATGGTCAAAAGAGCCTCCCAATTGATCAAATCATAGGCTTTAGACAAATCTGCCTTAATGCACATACGAGCACTCCCCTGACTCTTATTAAAATCATGTTTAATTTCATTAAACAAGAGAACCACATCTTTAATGCTCATGCTCTTCACAAACGCACACTGATTAAAGCTAATAAGAGAAGGAAGAACTATCTGAAGCATGTTAGTCATAATTTTTTAGATAACTTTATAAATGATGTTGCACAACGTGATCGAATGCCAATTCTTTTGCTCAATGGTGTCACAACTCTTGGGGATACGACAAGTAAAAATCTTGTTAGCCTCCTTAAGTAACCTTCTAGTTTTAAAGAATTCAAGAACAACCCAAGTGACATCCTACTTAACACAATCCAAACACTCTTCAAAGAATTTTCCATTAAACCCATTGGGTCCTAAATACTTCTCAACATTTAGATTCAAGCAGACATCCTCAGCTTCTTTAGGAGAAACAATCCTATCTAAATGAAGCTTTTGAACCTCATCCAAACAAGGAAAAGCAAGACTTTCGAGACCAACAGTATCAATGTGATTATTATTGTTGAAGATTTTTAGTAATAACTAGTAACATAACTTTTGAGAGAATTAGGATCAGTGCATAAAACACCATCAATATTTAAGCACCTGATGTGATTTCTATGTCTTCGAACTCTCAAAGAGGAATGAAAAACTTGAAATTTTTATTACCCTCCTTTAACCAGGAAACTCGAGACTTCTGCCTTAAAAAGGATTCATAGTGAACAGAATCTTCAATAGCAATCTTTCGAAACCTAACAACATGTTCAATCAAATCAGCATCAAAAGGATTTTTATCAAGATCATTCTGAATACGAGAAGCCTCAATCTCAAGCAATTTGACATTATCAATGAAGTTTTGATTCTTCTTATTCCAAGAAATAAGACCGTCCTTGACTCCTCTTAGTTTGTTATAAAATTTACACATAGGATAACCAAAAGCCTCAGCACTCCAAGCTTCAGTAACACACTATTTTAAACCATCCATAGAGCACTAAGCATTAATAAATCTAACGGACTTTTAACTGATATCCTCTATCCAATAGATAAATCAATGAGTCTATGATCACTAGTAGTCGAGGAATGAGCCATAGCCTTAACAACAGGGAAATTAGACAAGAACTCCGAATTAAACAAAATCCCATCAATCTTGGAAATAACAAAGTCCTTTCCCCCTTCATGATTATCCCAAGTGTAGAAGCACCCATCAACATCAAGCTCAAAGAGATCAGTATATAGCATACAGTCATTAAAATCTCTCATACACTTCTTTGTAGGAGGGTCTTTACCAAAACACTCAATATCCTTCCTCATCGTGTTAAAATTTCTAATCAAGCACCAGGGATCCATAATGGAATCACAAAATCTATCAATATTCTTCCATGAACTAGCTCTTTCATAATCGTAATTGTGGCCATAAATCCCTATAACAATAATGGTCTCTCCATTAATAGTCACAGCAGGAACAAACTAATGAGACTCATCAATCTTAATGATGGAGAAGATTTCCTCCTTCCAAAGAAAGATAACTCTTCAAAGAACATGAGATTCATGATTTGAAACCCATGACTAACCAGAAAAATACCTATCAATAATCTTCTAAATTTTTCCAGACCTAACTTTAGTTGTCGTAAGAATAATAACATGAGGATTTCTTCTACTAACATCTTCCTAGACCTTGAGAACCTTATTATTAAGACCTCTCACATTCTAGGCAACAACGTTAAAAGAGAAATCAACCATTTGAACAATTTTCATCTAGTACTTCCTGGTCAGATTAGAATCAGATACTCCTCCAAGATTCTTAAACATGTTGTTTAACACTGCTTTCTGGTCAGAAATATTCTTCATAAATTTGGCTTTCTTCTTGTTCCCACAAACTTTGAACTCAGCTTCCTTAGCTTTATCTATTTTAGAGGGAGTATTCTCAGGAGTAATGCTAATAACTTCAGCCTCAGAGGCTTTCTCTCTCTCCTTATCTTCAAACTCTTTAACAACCTTCTCAAATGCTTCCTTTTCCTTTTCAAAATCATCACCCATGCCCACAACATGATCATCAGTAGCACCATCATCAGTTCTAGTATCGGATATAGGCTTGTCAGAGATTACCACCGTAGACTCCACCACCTTATCATCAAACGTGTTAAAAACCTTCTTAACCCATATCTTCTTATTGATACCGCCTACTTTAATGCATTCTCCATTACCAAACATTCCACATGTACTACACCTAGTCGGCCACCATTCATACTCAAATTTAATGATATGAACTTTCCCTTCATCTGAGCATAATTCCAGTTCAGAAGGATAACCAAAATCTTTAGGAATAAGAGCTTGGAGTCTCACAAATTCCATCCTCTTACATTCACTTGTAAGCCTATCAAAACACAATGGAAAACCCAAGAACGACCCAATACGATCAAACATCCTCTTATCCTAGATTTCTAGAGGAATGTCATGAACCCTCACCCAAATTGGTATATCAGTTAATTTGGATCTCGTAATCACATCACATGGCTTCCACCTCACTAAAACCACTGGTTTACCTTTCACCGTCCCTATCCCACCTTCAAGAACATATTCTAAATCATGATTATTCGAGAACCTAACAATGAAAAAACAATTTCCCTTCCAATGACTTCAATTACACCATTGATTCTCCAAATTTGGGCATAGTACATTTTCCAGAGTAGGGAGATGAAGCTTGAACCCGACAATGTAACATGCAAGATAGTTCTTCCACTTCTCATAATTCTCCACTACTTCCTTCTTTGGATATCAATCTACCCTCGTGTAAATCAATCTCTGTCTTATCCAGGAGGGTGTTGATATTTCTCTTTGGCACTGGAAACAACTTGCTCCATGACTTCTGGTTAAGAATTTGACCACTTCCGCAAGTAGAGCTTGTATCAGATCCCGAAGGAGGGAGACCTAGGGATGAATCACCTTTAGAATCGCCAACGCCGCCACCCCCACTACACTCCTCCATCCTTTGAGTGCCTAAACTCCTACTTGTTTACCTATTATTTTTTTATGATTGTTTCTAGTTGAAATGATTTTGGTGTTACTTTTTCTAAAAGAAGATGGGAGATTTGATACTTCATTAGGGTATAACAAATTAATTTTATTGACATATATGAAACTAAAGCATTTCATCTAGACATTCTTTCGAGAACCATGGGAGAAAATATAATCACTAATTGGATACAAGTTCCTTCAAATGGTCCCAATGGTTGTCCTCTCACTGGACGGGACCCTTGCTTATTTCTCCATCTCAACACTCATTTCTTACTCGGTCATGAACCAACTCTAAAATCCATTTGATATTAAGTGTGGATATTTTCTAGTATATATGGAGGGCACCTTCATCACAAGAAACCCCTCATTAATGGATTACATCAGTTGGCTTCCACTTACAATAATATTACTTAGGTCTTTGGAGGAGACTAATGACTAGACTAGATGTCAAGGCAATTATCTCACATCCCTTTATACCTATCATCAACACATCATCACATCATTCAACATTTGAATTTCTTTTTGTAATTAAAACCTCATTTATCTAACTATCAATAACTACTCCTTCACTTGATCTTGTTTAGACATATTCTTGTTATCACAACCAAGGGCCAGTCTTTTTTCATGACCGACTCATTTATCACTCATGTTATTTCTGATCATCTGGCTATATTTCTCATTACTAACTATTTGCCTTATAGACAAAATGTCTTCCACTTAAACACTTTTGAAGTTCCCATAACACCTTTGGTCACATCTTTGAACCCAACTAGAAAATCTCGATTAAAATGTTCCCACTACATTACCATACATTGTAACCTTTAAAACATTAAAGCTTATCTCACTCCTTGGAATAGGTCTACTTTTGATAATATCTACATATTTTTAATGAGAGTTGATCAAGAATTACTCCAACATGACATTAACATCAATTCAAATCCTTCAATCATTGAAAGCAATAGGTTGGGTATTGCATCCCTTGTCATCAATCAATTGATTTATGGAAACTAAGACATGTATAACCAATGGATCAAGTAAGGGGATCAAAATAATAATCTCCACAAAACTTGTAATGTAAGAAAGAGAAATTATATTATTTATAGCCTTTTCATTCTCAATGTGATGACCAATAATAGAGTGAGCATAACAACAATAACTTTAAAATTTATTTCATACACACACATACATTGTTAGATCCTTAAATTTGTTATGTTTGAATTCAATGCATATAATACTTGGTTTGATATATTCTGTAGTTACAAAACTAATGGAATGATAATGCTATCTTTGAGGCATGGGTTCAACCCGCATCGCAAGTGAGGTCCATGAGACCATATGCTTTGCAAATAGGTCTTTGTGGTACAAGTTTAATAAAAAAAAAGTAACTTGTACATAAATAAAGGATAATGGTTTTATGGTTTGTTAGAATATGGAAATATGGAATAACGGACAAGTATCTAAGAGATTCTAAGATAATTTGTAATTTAGATAATTAATGGAAGCAATTAGCTAACCACATCTTGAAACACAAGTTTAAGGATCAAATACACATAATTCAATATGATATTTGGAACACGTAGAGATGACAAGAAAACTAAGATAATTCTAGAATTTGATATAAAAAAGACTTTCCATTTGATGTGAGTAATTGTTTTAAGGAAATACAAAGGGTAAGTTTTGCATGTAAAATTTATCCCAATAAATACCAAAAAATATATGTAAGTTTAGAAAAAACATTAATGAATTTCCCTTCAAGTTTCATAGAGAAAGGATGCTCCTAGTAGCCCATGGAGAATTGAGAAGGAAAAGGGACTTGCTTTTAATAATTAAATATTGTTTACATTATTTAAAGAAAGAGAAAAGGATATCTAGAAACATCCCTTTGTGACCAAACTTGGCTGTATACAAAGTTCTAGGATAATAAAGTAAGTATCCAGTTTTGGGACCAATTGGAGTAAAGATGAGAGAGAGATATGAATTACTTAATTTCCATAGTAAATGTTTACAAAGGGGTCCCTGGGATACAAAATAGGGAAATAAGTATTTTCTTGCGCATGAAAAGTACTCAAGATAATTTATGAGATACATAATACAAATTTTGGATTGTGGAAGAAAATCCAAAAAGTTCTATGATATTTTATGTCCAAGATAATTAGTTGGTAATTAAGTAGATTTGCTTTTAAAGCCAAGTTTTGGTCAAATAAGGCATAATGAAGGAGTTTTCATTTTCCCAGTGGAAGGTAATAGTATGAATAGATGTTTTCAAAATAATGGTATGAGGGGTGATTTCCTTTTTGTGTCTTTTAGTCTTATTAAATAGAAGATATGAGATTGTTATTATAAGGATAGGAGAGTAGGATACGATTTAGTGTCAATATCTCACCAGATGTTAGCTTCTCAACATTGTCGGCCTCCTACTTGACGGCGCATCTAGTGTGTTGATATTCCAAGATAGGCTAATCTTCAGTAGGTTGGGATTTTAAATCAAACTCTTGCATGTTGTTGTTTGTTCCTTTAGTGGTCGGTTCCTCATGAGGTGCTTGCAGTTCTTGATTGGTCGATTCTTCTAGGGGCTCCTGAGGTGAATTTGAAATCTCTGCTTCACGTACCCGGGGTGCACTTAGTGCTTCGTCACCCTTTATCTATTTGGCATTATAAGGGATTGAAGACGCTTAAGATGGTGAAGAAATGGTAGTTCTCCTTGACCTCTTCTTCATCCGCCTTTCTTCCAATAGATGACTTTCATCATCCGTCTCTTTCTATTCTTCTTTGAACTTTTTGTATTCTTATTCTATAGCCTTGAGGGCTTGCTCGTGATGTTGGCACATGCCATCCATGTCTTTTCTCATCACCTCTTGCTCCCTTTGGAGTTATGTCATCTCTGTCATCATTGTTTGAATTGTATTTAGCATAGTTTCTTGGTTGAGGAGGGTAAATAAGCATATCTTCTAAGGACGAATCATTCATTTGTGCCCAAATGGCATCGAACTGATGTCCGAGTTCTTCTCTGAAAGTTGATGGATGCATTTTTCGTCCACTTATATATGTTGTTATTGTAGATGTTGTTGTATCATAGGTTTGTTGCAGTGGTGGGGTTCCTGCTAAAGCTTTTGATTGATGATCAGGTTATTTCTCTTGTAATCCTAGTTGTACAAGTTCTTCAAGTTTGTCTTCCTACTTTGTTCTTATTGTTTGATCGGCACTTGACGGTGCAAGTAGGTCTTCCGTCCTTTTTTCCGGTATTTCTAGCATTGTGTTAGTTGTTGTAGGGGTGGGGTTGGTTGTGTAGTTTATTTAGAATGCTCCAGTGGCTCTTCTTCTATCTTTATTGTTTGCTCTCTAGAAGTTGTAGGAACTCTTTGTTCTTCAACTAGTGCTTTTAGTAACATCTGGAAGACTGGAAGAGATGACGGGGCAGCTTGGAATCCTTCATTGACATGTGGGGTGGCCTAATTTTCCAAAGGGAGTTTCTTCATAGCCACTTCCTTGATTGGTTGAGCTTGAGGGATTTGAGGTTCCTGTGTAGTTTCTTGTGATATGACCTTATGGGATCTTGTTGCCAATTTATTCCTCTTATCCGGGCGTGCTTGCATTGTCTGTGGCACTTACTCCCCTTCTTGTTGGATTTTAGTAGTTTTTTGTTGTTCATTGGATAGCACTAGAGTGCATTTTTTCGACTTCCTCCATGCTAGGCTGTAGTTTGAGAACATCACAATAAGCCATCTTTGGGAGGGGGAGTAATAATTTAGAATGTGATTGTTTGTAGAAGAACTATTCTCCTTTTGTGCTAGTATTCCAGTTGTTATCACATATTTGGGTATCAATCTTCATGTATCCCTCAGTAGTCTCGTATCCTCATAGTTGCTCAACATCCAAGAAGTAAGATGCAATGAGAGTTATTTGTCCCCCCATGTAAAAATGTCTAGGCTTCCTAGCTTCTAGTCCCATCACCGTAGACAATGTGTCAATGAGTAACTTTCCAATGTTGACTGGTCTTTTATTCAGCATTGACTAGATCATAAACAGATCTCCCTTTGACACACTTCCTATCTCAGATTGTGTGAATATTGAGTTTGTTGTGATCTTCTTAATCACTCTTATAATATATGAGGTGATTAGGGTTGCTTTTGATTTCCCAGGGATGTGTATGTGTTCTCATGTTAGCTTCTCCCACATCTTGTGACTGTTGTAGCCCACAGTATCTCATTCCCCTGGTGATGTTGCACAAGCTTTGGCTTCTTCTTTGCTTTCAGTAAAGATTGTGTTCAAAATAACTTCGGCGATGCAGACATCTCTGTCCCCCATCCTCACATGTAGTTTGAACTATCCTCTGACCTCCTTTTTTTTACTATCACTGACTGGTATCTTCTCCAGTGAGGACATGAACTCAACAGTCACTTCAGTTAACAAGCATATATTTATTGTACATATGGTGCACAGATTCACTCTATCTAATAATTCCATTATTCTATCATCGATTCCTAATGTTTTGAAACATGAGATGTCCATGTACCTCGTTGTCTTGAAGATTTTAGTTCTCTTAATCATGTCATAATTGGACTGGTGAACCTTGTCTCTGGGGATAAAGGTTTCTAGTTTCTCTATGGGTGTTGTTGTTGGGTTCCCCCTACTATAGAAGAATTACGAGCCAGGTTGGTTGTTGAGCTTGCCTCTAGCCTCAGGGCTCGGGATCCAGTCTTCACTATCACCTTCCTTTGTTTTGTTGTTGGTACATCATGTGCAGATGCCTTTCGTTTCCCTTTTTCTTTGGGTTCTTCCTATAATGGCACGTATATAGATGTATTCATTTCTTTTGTGCCTTGGGACACCTCTTCATCTTCTAGTGACTCATGGCCAAGTATGATCCCATATTTCTCCTTCATTATCAAAAGGTGCATCTTTTTTCATTGTGACATGTTGGGGTCATCATTCAGTGCTTTATTGATTTCTTCGATGGTGTTTTGAACTCCTTCTAGGGGCGTCAATTGCTACCAAGGGTCAGAGTTTGAGGTTGACATCTTGTGGTTTGAGCAATGTATAGTTTTTAGGCATTTAGTTGCATATTCAATAAAGATCGTATTGGCTTGTTAACTATAAACAAAATCTTAGCAATAATCATGGGTGGATAAGATGTAGTGGTTGAAGAAGGGGATTAGAGTGTAATGACTGAAATGAACTCATGGTTGTAATAGAAGGTCACCGCCTAGTGATCGATATAGATCCATGGCAGAGGTAGCGGTCCAAATAGAAGAAGAGCACAATTAAGATAGCATAGGGTTCTTATAGCAGTCACTACGAATAAAGGAGTTACGTGCTAGGGATTATTGTGTAGAGGTTGCTACTAGTTTTGGTTAGAATTAGTCGAAATGAGGATCAGATGCAGCGGCGGCAATAGGTGTCGAGGGTAGCAGTTGCAACAAATCCAGTGCCTTGATTAAGGTCATGGTTTTGTAGTGACTGCAACACCTCTATAGTTGTTGAGCTTGAAACATCCCACCGGGCATGCCAATAGTTATTATGATCTAAACGAGATCATATATGCAAAAGGAAGAGGTAAAAGAGATAATCTAAAATCAACGGCCAAATGAGAAGATGAATCAAATGATGAATGAGAAGATGAATCAGAGGAGTGTTGTGTTGCGATCAAAATAGGTTCAACAGTTGAAATGTCATGAGGATTTTGATTGTAGTGGGGGTGATCGGAGAGTCTGAAATAGGTGATTAATAGTGTGGCAGAGTAGTCGGAGGAGAAAAAGAAAGTGAATAGAAAAAGGTTAGAAGATCGTAGTCTTACCTGTCAAAAGTTGAGATGAGACGAGAGAGAGAGAGGGAGGAAAGGATCTTCAAAAGTAGTTTTCGAGATCAGTTCTTGAATTATTGCAGTGTCACAGGTTGTTGTCGGTGTGCTTCTGTCTTCAGAGTTCCACTACAGTCTGCTAGAGTCTTGATCATTCTTCAGTTTACTTGAGAACTGCGGGAGTCAGAGAGTGAGAGAAGAGAGTTTACTATTTTGGGTTAGCCCTTTTATACCAGGTTAATGAAGTGGAATAGCGAGCGTTATAGCTAGAGTGGTTTTGGGGTCACTATGTTCCAAAAGAAAATGTAACGGTCGAAATAAAATAATAATGGTACGTTCACTACATTTGTAGTGGTTGCTACCCTCATGACCCATGGTTGATTAAGGCTAGAAATTAGTAGCAGTCACTACATCCATGACATGTAGAGGTCTCTATAAGGGTGATTCCAAAACCAAAATCATTAAACTATTGAGATTAAGATTCTATCCTTTGTGCATTCTAATTAAGGATGAAAATATGTAAAATGGAAAGTAGACATTTCCAACTTTTTCTACTTGGGATAGAGAATATTAGTATTAAGACTAGGGTGTATATATAGAGTCTTAGAGTTAATCAATGAAAGGGGAAATTTGCAAAATTTAAATGAAGTAGGAAATCCTTGGGTTGCCTCCCAAGAAGTGCTAATTTACAGTCTTTAGCTTAACTCTCATGTCTAGATTTTTATGGTTCTTCGTATGGAGCAGTTTTGGGCTCTTCCAAGTTGATTTCTGACCTCCTCACAAAGGACTCATCTTCATACTACATTTTTACTATGTGTCCATTCACCTTGAAGGTACCAGTCTTTTCACTAGCAATTTCATCATTCCAGATGGATAGATCTTCACAACAAAGAATGGCCATACCATCTGGACCTGAGTTTTCCCAAAAACAACTAGATACTGGAGTTGAATAGGAGAACTTTGTCCCCTTTGTATACGTCCTTGCTTTTCAGGTGAGCACCGTTCCACACCTTGGTTCTCTTCTTGTAAATGTGAGCATTTTCATAAGCATGTACCATGAGTTCCTCCAGCTCTTGGAATTGTAGAAATCTCTTCTTATCTGCGCAGTTGAGGTCCATGCTTAGGAATTTAATAGCCCAAAGGGCCTCATGTTCTAATTCCACCTGAAGGTGGAAAGACTTTTTGTAGATAAGCCTATAGGGAGTAGTCCCTATTGGTGTCTTGTATGCAGTATGGTAGGCCCATAGTGTGTCATTGAGTTTCATGGACCAATCTTTCCTTGTTTTGCTAACTATTTACTCCAAGATTTTCTTTATTTGTCTATTTGATACCTCTACTTGTTCAAACATCTGTGGGTGATAAGGTGTTGCCACCTTGTGCTTGACTCCATACTTTTTCAACAGAGCTTCAAACTTTTTCTCCCCAAAGTGGTATCTCCCATCACTTACGACAGTGTGTGGGGCCCCGAATCTTGAAAAGATAGTTTTCTCAAAAAGCTTAATCACTGCCTTTGAGTCACAAGTTTGGGTAGCTAATTCATCCCTATTTTAGGGCTTCATCTTGTGTCTTATTGCATTTCAATCACATACATACCTATTAGATTACATGTTATTTCCCTCAATATGCATATTTGTATAAAATGCACTTATGGACATTATTTGCATATTTTTCAGGCATTTGGACCATGCTTGATGGAAGAGAGAGAGGAGTGATCCTAGGGTTTCTCTACCCTTGAAGAGGCCTAAAGTGAAGTCTGATGCTCCCTCAACCTATCCCTAGTGGCCAAAGATCCATTGAAGCAAAGAATTCCAAGAAAATCCAAAGAAGCAAGTCCAAGTGATGATCTAGAGGACAGCATGGTTGTGGTACCACAGAACAGTCTTGTTAGCATGCTTGCATATCAACAGAATCACCTTGGAGCAAAGCTAGAATCACCACGGCCTTGCCACACAGAATGGCCGTGGTGAACTAACCTTGAACGGCTGTGCCACCTTGCACGGTCGTGTGACAGTCAATGCAGAACGGCCATGGAGCCAAGAACGGGTTGTGCAATCTGAACCACCATGGTCGTGCTAACCTAGCTCCACCACGGTTGTGCCACCTCTAGTACAAAATCAACCAAGTCCCTATGATTTTTCCCTATTTCTCACCTCGGTCATTCCCATCCACCATGACCATTCTCACCCCTCCCCACCCTGGCCGTGGTGACCACCACGATCGTGCTACTCAAAAAAACATAGCTATTTTTGCACTACATTTCCCATATTACCCCTACTTGAATTAGTGCTTCCCCCACACCTAAATACACTAAGTGGCGGCTCCAGCACAAGGTTAGGTACCTTCTACCACCTCTTAGCTCCCCATTTTCACCCCTTAGCCGTTCCACTTTATTTACACCTCCATTCCACTCTATTTCACCATTTCCACCACCAAAACCCTTGTTTCTTCTTGTTTCCACCCATTTTCAACATCATCCCATGCCATTGCACCTTGGAGGAGAAAGGAGGACACCCAGTAGTAGCTGAAGTGGAGGATTTCTCCATCTACACCAAGCTCCATGGATTATCCTACCACTTTCTCTCTTCTTTTTGTATTTTGCATTGTTATGAGTAGCTAGGCCCCTTGAGTGGGCTGATTGGGGTTAAAATGTGACTTTGATACCATGTTGGGGGGAAATAACTTGTATTGCACATAATTTCATTATATGATGATTACCTCTTTCTTCTATCTCATTTCCCATTATCTTACATGTGGTTTGTGTTTTTAAACATGAATTGCTTGTTTTATGATGCTTGATGACACTTAGCTTCTAGGGGAAATTGGAATGTATGTGGTAATCTTAGGAATGGCTCCTAGGTCCAATTAGTGGATCCCTAGCTAGCTCCCTTTTTTCCTACATACATCTCCCTTCTTTTACAAGTAAGTGTGAGATCTAAGTAGCTAGTGTAAGTGTGATTAGTGCAATTGCCTAGAGTTTCCTAAAGGCTAGATGGCAAGTAACATGAGGTGAAATACCCTCATCTATACTCCCATTCCTACCCTTGGATCTCAATTGCCCTAATACCACTTACCCTAGAAACCTAGACTTGCCAAGTCCTATCCGAATTACACCTAGCCCTAGTTATCCAACTAGTAGTATAGGGTATATTCTAATAGTACTTGCCTTGTTGTTTGGTTTGGTAATCTAGATTGAAATGTGAGATTTTCATGCTATGATGACCTTCCCCCAACTAATATCAAGTTGCATTCCCAAATGGCCCACCTATCCATCATACTGCTTATAATCCACCTTTTCCTTCTTAACTTGTTAATGCTAGAGTAGTTAATTGCCTTTATTAATTATTAGCTAATTGCATAGTCCTAGACAGTTTGTTCTTGGTCAAGTAGTTAGGGCTCGTTTGAGCTTGCTTGTGTTAATTTGGCTAATTAGTGATAGCTTAGGCTCTAGCTTGTCTAATTGTTTAGCTTTGTTCTTAGTTGCTGATTTCCTTGCTAGAGTAGTGTAGATCATCTTGCTCTTGTTTAGTTGATTGCTTAATCTAGTTTGTTAGACTTAACTTTCTTAGAGTAATCTAGGACTTTTGTTAACTTAGTTTCTTTCTTGCTAATTCTTTCTTGCAATTGTAATGTAATCAAATCAAACCCAACTTTAAACCCTCAAACCCTAATCTCTACTTTAGGATCATAGCCAACACAAACCAAGCTCTAGTGCCCCCTCTCTCCCTAAGGATTGACCCTAATCTTACCACTAGCATATACTATAGCATGACCCCATGTGCTTGCGAGAACGTCTGATTAGTTGAGACTGTGAGTTGGACTAGGTCCACATATAAATTTTGAGTGATCTGTGTGTTTTCCCTTAGGGTTGCATCTGGCCACCTTTAGTTGGATAGTGTGTGGCCTTGAGAAGAATTGCCCTAAAAAAGGAAATGCAAAAAAAAAAGATGCTCCTATTTAAGAGCATCTGAATAAAGAAAAGATGAGTGTGTAAAAGCACTCCAAAAGCTTACCACAATCCTTTCTTCCATTTCCATACCCATTGAGCTAGGAAACATCAAACCTAGCTTATTTTGCCCTTACCGCAGCGACGTGGGGAATTTAGTGTGTTTTGAAACATAAGGTTGAATGCATGAAGGTGAAACAGCACTCCTAGTTATCCTTGATTAACGCCATCATGAAATGGTCTTCCCGAAACTACATGAAAGAAATATGGATAGCATTTGTGTTCTATGCGCTATATTTGAAGTTCATATGCTTTGTGCTCTTTTCATGATTGGTTTGTGAAAGTAGGAGAGGAGAGAGGTGGAATGCATGCACTTAGTCATTATTGATCCCATTCAGCAATAATCATCTTTTTCATTACATTTGTCATTTCTTGATTGTGGAAAAATTGTAGAGAGATTAAGTTGGAGCATACTTGAGGACAAGTATGTTTTAAGTTTGGGGTGGTGATTTAGCCCTATTTTAGGGCTTCATCTTGTGTCTTATTGCATTTCAATCACATCTATACCTATTAGATTTCATGTTATTTCCCTCAATATGCATATTTGTATAAAATGCACTTATGGACATTATTTGCATTTTTTCAAGCATTTGTACCACGCTTGATGGAAGAGAGAGAAGGAGTGATCCTAGGGTTTCTCTATCCTTGGAGAGGCTAAAGTGAAGTATGATGCTCCCTTAACCTACCCATAGTTCTAAAGATCCATAAAAGTAAAGAAGTCCAAGAAAATCCAAAGAAGTGAGTCTAAGTGATGATTCAAAGCCTAGCGCGGTCGTGATACCACAGAACGGTCATGCTAGCATACTTGCAAATGAATAGAGTCACCATGGAGAAAAGCTAGTGTCATGGAACTATTTGTTACCCTAAGTCCACACTCCTAATGGCTACACATCCAAAGGTGAGTGGACCATAGCATCCGTCCCTAGAATGGATCTCATAAAATATTTCACACAGGCAGTATATATGTACCAGCAGTAATAACAAGACAACAAGATATTAAAGGAGATAGAAAAACATGCACCCATATCTAGATTTAAGTATACCCATTGGTGTTTCATTTGCGTCCAAAGTGTAGCTAATCTTTGGCAACTACAAAATCAATAAAAAAACATATTAATGCTAGAGCATTAAGTACGCTATGAAAGGCATGTAAACAATTTAAGAGTATTATAAAACTTACTTGGCTAGAAACATCATATAAGCAAGAAGTAGAAACAAGACATGAACATTTAACAACAATCTCTTATACAAAGCATGTTTTTAGTGTATTTTCCATTATACTCAACAACATATCATGGCCATTGACCGGCTTCCCATTGGAAGGGTCACTACTACAGAAATGGCTTATAAAGTCACTTTTCAAGGTGTCGGTTGTATACATAAACCGACACCTAAACTCTACAGTGTCGGTTGATAACATAAACCGACATCCAATCTATGAAGGGCGACCAGACACGGGTACCGCTTTTATTAAGTGTCGGTTACTTATTAAAAAACCGACACCTAAAAGTAACCGCCAAAAATAAAATTTCTAGCGAAAAAAATTGCCTCCAAAAATTGACATACAGCGTCGGTTTTTAATGGAGGAACCGACAACTAAAGCTTTTCTGTGAGACAGAAATTTGTACAATTTTAGTCGTCGGTTTTGTGACAATAACCGACGCCGTTGTGTTTTTGCACTATTAACCGCGAAAATTTTCACCTCCCTTTAGTGTCGGTGTTTTGTTGTAAACCGACAATAAAAACATTCAGTGTCGGTTTTTAAAAAACCGACACCTAATGTTAACTTAAATCGTGCAAAAGAGCCCGACTCTTCCCCTTTCTCTGTTTCATTCATTCTCGTGCTCAGGGTTTGGTCCTCTGACGATTTCTCTTCCGCCCGGTGCCGCTCCTCGCCTGCTTCTCTCCCTTCTGCTGACGCTCCTCGCCGGCGCCGCTCGCCGCCTGCTGCTGTAGTTTCTCGCCACCGCCTGCTGCTGCAGTTCCTCGCCGGCGCCGCTCGCCTCCTGCTGCTGCAGTTTCTCGCCGCCGCCCTCTCCTTCTCTGCTCTGCCAGTGCCCTCTCCTTCTCTGCTCTACGTCGGCGCCTCTCCTTCTCCACACTGCTACCAACAATAGGCCTCCTTTCTTCTTCTTCTTCTTCTTCTTCCTTCTCCCTCTCCTTACCAACAGCAACCACAGCCGTGTGGGCTGGCACGGCCGTGGCTGTGTTGGCCGACCACACGGCCGTGCTACCCAACACGGCCGTGTGGTTGGCCAACACAGCCACGGCCGTGCCAGCCCACACGATCGTGGTTGCTGTTGGTTATTTATGTACTGATTTTGTTATGATTTAATCATCTACTTAATGTTCTAATCATGTTCTATGATAAGCCTTAGTTAATTTAATATGCATACTTTGTATGTAAGACATAGTAATCGGGTACTACTGTATATCCAAGTAAATTACATGTAACTAATCATGACATAGCTAGATTTTAGAATGCATACTTTGGTTAAATGTACTGCTGTAATTTTTGATCAAATGATGATATGTAAATGTAGCAATAAGTTAGTAAGGTATCAATGATAAGTCTGCTGTAATGTGATGCAAAATAGTTATTGTATCATGCATATCTTAATACTTTTTTTTGTTTTATAGTTGTATAGGGTGTTTTATGTGTGACAAGTCTATTGTTTAATAGTTTAGCTATAATCATTGTTTTATAGTTGTGTTATAAAGTATTTGGGTGTTTAGTATAGTTATTTAGGGTGTTCAGATATGTATAAAGGTTCCAAAAAGTATAGTATATATATGCATACATGTGCATTTTTTTATAAAATTGTATAGAAAATCAAAACCCATTCTTGGTGAGAATCCTAATCACCCTTCTTGCTTAATGATGAACTGTAATGCACACATGTGACATGCTTGGAATGTAAATGATGAACTTTTCCCTAAATTTCCAATCATGCTTTTAAATACATCAATAATCACCCTAACTTGAAGAACTAGGATTTTAGGTATAAGAATGACAACACATTATTTGTTGGCCTAGAAATCCGTCTAAGATTTACTCATTAGGAGTAAATCTTGGATAGTCCCCGGTTTGGGACTGTTCTTGAACACCTAATCTCGCTTAGGATGTAAGTGTATAATGTGTATTGGGTTTTCAAGAAAATTTTGGCAGCATTTCCCCATTTGTTCTCTAAGTACATATGTACTTGGAGAACAGCGGGGAAATCCTGCCGAAATTTTCTTGAAAACCCAATACACATTATACACTTACTAGTGAGATTAGGTGTTCAAGGATGGGATAGGTGGTACATGTACATTTATTATATATAAGAATGACATCACATGTATTTGTTAACCCTAGACCGTAATCTTGTTGTAATATATACTTGTTTTCTCTTTGATCATAGAGCTTTACAATTTTGTTGTGATATATACTTTGTTGTAATAATGTGAACTTTACAATGTGAGCTTTACACTTTGAATTACTACTTTACAATGTGAACTTTACAATTTGAATGTGAATTTACAGATGGCTGACCATTCTCCTGATGACCGTGTTGATGACTACCGTGAGGGTGAGGACATCAATGCGCCGCCTCACAATGTAAGTTTTAAAAATATATCATATATTTATATCTATATGTCCATTTATAGTTATATCTTGTAAATGTGAATTATTTTGTCAAATTTTAGGTTGATGATGCACAGGTACCATCTGAAGCACTTGAGGCACTTGATCAACAACACCAAAAAGTTGACAAGATAAGGGGCATCACTATGATGAAGAAGTTAATTGAGCAAAAGGGCAATGGACCCAAACTTGTTGTGGATTTCGATAATGCAGGAAATGCATGTGGTGTGAATCGCAATTCATTTATTTCATATCTTGGGTTTGTTACTCATAGCCATTGTGGTTGTCGCTTAGATTCTTGGCATAAAGTTTCTAAGGAGAAGAAAGATTTAATATGGAGGGATTTATGCATGAGTTATTATTAATTTGCAATTCTATTTTGTAGATTACTAAATTTTTGGATACTAGTTAATAGTAATTCTATTTTGCAGAGTATATTTGAATTGGATGAAAATATGCATCGTAAATGCGTGATGCAATGCTGTGGGAGAGTCCTAAGGAACTATAGGACAAATCTCACCAGAGAATACATAAAAGAAGCCGACAAGAGGAAGAAGACAGCCACTGAACAGTGGAACTTCCTGGACAAAGAAGAATGGGACATGTTTGTCGCTTCAAGACAAACTGATGAATTCAAGGTATTAGGCGTCAGTCTCAATCTCATTAATTAATATATGTTGTATTCACTTATTCAAGATTAACATTTAGTGTTACTAACCAAATCATTAATTTGCATACTAACTAGGCCCTCAGTGAGGCACAAAGATCAAGGCGTGCACTGAATGTGCATGACCACAGAATGGGTCCAAAGGGGTATGCAGGCATTCACCAAAGACTACAGGCTGAGGCTACTTCTGCTCAGTCTGCTGCTACTCAGGAGTCCTCTACCATAGGTAGCACACCTCTACCTCGCCATGATGTCTGGATAGCTGGGAGGCAAAATAAAAAGGGAGAAATAACTAAGGCCGCAACTGCTGAGGCGGCTGCAAAAATGGTAAAATACAACTCTTACAGCAATCATTCGAATATTGATTATTTGTGTTGTTTACTTAAGTACAAATTTTTGTTTTGGAGATTAGCGGGAGCTGCACGAGCTGAGGAAACAAGGAAAGTTCATCCCTGAGGGAACAAAGGATGAATTGACAGTTGCTCTGGGTAACCCAGAGCATCCTGGACGTGTTAGGGCTGCAGGCGCTGGTGTGGGCATCAAATCTTTTTTTGGGTCATCCCAGCGCAAACATGTCCCAAAAGCGGGACTTTCACAAGAAGATGTAACATATTCTTTCTTTATAATGTTACTGTCAAAGAGAATTCAAAAATTAGAATTTGACGTTTCTTTTATCCATGTATAGGTGGATAAGCTATTTAACAGGAAACTCGAAGAAGCAATGAAAAAGTGGCAGGCATCTCAGACTGCCACTTACCAGACAATACCTACTGCAGACTCTACTCCTACTCCTACCGCAGAGGTTGGGAGTAATCATGTAGAACCACCACCTAGCACATCCACTGTAAGTATTTTTATGACATAGTAACTAGTTTTTTAATTCAAGATGATACATATATATGAAATTGTAGTCGTTTCAAAAAAAGATGATATGTATATATGTATATAACATTCTTTACACAAAAATTTGTAGGGGTTGAAGCCATGCCGTCTAAAAAGTAAAGAATATGTCGTGGCAGAGGCGTCGGCTTACCCATCCCTACCAGGGGAAACGTGTCACGGGTCTCCAGTACCATCTGGTTGGATTCGGGTGAGCCCGATACATATATTCCCCCAGTGGATGGATCTTCCACTGCCATATGCCCACCCAGATTGTGAAACGCTTGGTGAGGCGGTAGGCGGAGTGATATTGTGGCTAAAAGCGGATGTCTTCTTTACTGATAAGGTATGGTAAATTTACATTACGTTCAATTGTTAGTGTGTGTATATGCTGGCAGTTGATCTAAAATTATATATATATATATACAGGTTAAAAAGAAGACACCCACAGCATCTAGGCCTCCACTTCCACCTCCTGCATTACCTAGTTGGGTTCCACAGGACCTACCTGTCCCGTTAGGTCCTAACTGTAGGGGTATGGCAGTATGGTTAGGGGAACATGATATAAACTCCCCTATAACTGTTTCTTCTGATTCAGATTCTACAGGTCAGTCATACGAAACAAAACTATTTATACAAGATATATTGGAGTTGTTTCGATATGATTGGCTAAATACATCTGTGATAGAGCTATGGATAAGGTGAGATATTCTTTATACATCCATATACCTTGTGTATGATCTGCTGATCTGGTTTCTTATTTATTAATGCATGTGTAATTAATACATATTTTGTAGCTACTTAGACAACATATGTGCAGATTTTGGATTCGAACATGTAGGGTTTTTGATTCCATCCTTGATTAGTCTAGTAGCTAAAGACCCTACATCAGTTCAACAATACTGCTGTGAGTCTTTTTCAAATTTTGCTGTAAAAAAGAAGACGGTGATAATGGCTCCATTCAATGTAGAGTAAGTTTACTTTGCTTATTATAATTTGAACTTAAGAAAATTACATTTTATTGTGGATTTTGAGTTATTAATTTTTAAATTTTTTTCCTCTAGGGGTAGGCATTGGGGGTTATTGGTTATTGCCCTCGAGACGTTCACTGTGTATTATCTAGATCCTAAGGGGGGTAAATTGAATACAAGATTTGGACACATAATGAAAATGGCAATATTTCGGTGAGAAATATTTCATTTTTCATATCCGTTAACATATGTTATTACATTACTATTTAATTGCAATGTTTTGTGTTACATTAACATGTAGGGGTTTTGAGGAGTACAAAAAGGCTGGAGGAAAGGTCCCCACAAAAAAGAACCAGCCAATAATTTGGAAGAACGTGCAAGTAAGTTCCCGACTGCAATATATGTATATATTATTTATGTGAACAATGCTTAATTAGTTGTATTTTTTAATATTTTGTATGTTTGAATTTATAGTGTGCTACACAAGACAACGGATGGGCATGTGGATACTATGTCATGTGATATATGCACATGATTATCAAACATGCCGTACTAGATATCGAATGTATTGCTCAGGTATTATATAGTCTCATTAGATAATATGATCGAAATATATCAATCTTATTTATAGCTCATTAATTATATATATACATCATTCTCTTTACAGGTGTTTAAAGCTGACCCCATTACAGGAAAGGACTTACCAAATGTTAATGCTCCCTATACAATGGGAGAATTAAATGAAGTAAGAGAAGAATGGGCAACAGCCATACAATTAGTGGGGGCTTTAAAATATAATTGGGATCCTGATAGCGAATAATGACTAAACAATGATACTTTGTAAATGAATTTTTGAATTATAATATATGTGTGAATGTTTCTACATTTCTGGATGTTTCTACATGTGTCTGAGTGAAAATGAATGAAAGTGTTGGTTGCTATATGAATGTTTCTACATGTGTGAATGTGAATGAATGGAACTACAGATTGCTAGCATGTGTGAATGTTTATAAATGTGTGAAAATAAAATGGAACTGCAGGTTGCATTGCTAAATGCATGTGCTACTTTTTTATTGTTAATTTTGCAGGTTTGCGGCCTGTTGTCGGCTGATATCAATGGATGTCATAAAACCTACAGTTCATAACTGAACTGAACAGGTTTCTCATCCTACGACCAGCCACAGCAGGTCTGCAGACTGACAGGAAAAAAAAACCAATAGGCGTCGGTTATTTGTAAATAACCGACACATAATGATATAGTGTCGGTGTTCCTACAATAAACCGACGTCTATGTCCTTAACACCACGGCCGTGCTGGACAGCACGGCCGTGGGGCAAAGATATATGGTGTCGGTTTTTTACTTATAACCGACACTGATAGTGCCCAAGATGGCGCCCTTTCTATGGCGCGAAGGGTTTGGGCGTCGGTTTTCCCACAATAAATCGACGTCTATTTCCTTAACACCATGGCCGTGCTGGACAGCACGGGATATATGGTGTCGGTGTTTTACTTATAACCGACACTGATAGTGCCCAAGATGGCGCCCTTTCTGTGGCACGAAGGGTTTGGGCATCGGTTTTTAACTAAGAACCGACGCCTATAGTCCCATGATGGCGCGTTTTCGGTGGCGCGCGAAGAGTTTGGGTGTCGGTTTTCAAACCGACGCCTGATGGGTGGACTTTTAGTGTCGCCCACATAGGTGTCGCTTAGAAACCGACACTAAAGGCTTTAAATAACCAACACGAAAGGTAGGTTCTGTAGTAGTGGGTCTGTAAGGGTGCTCAAGATTAACCAACCCTTTTTATCAACATGGTCCACCTTATCTTGACATCTCAAGTGAGGCGCTCAACCTTGTGCTCTTACCTCGAGAATACAGGCAGGTACACAAGGTTTGTATAATGGACAAGTTCAATTATATTCATGGTTTGTTCAACATATTTCGAGCAAAACTAATGTATTAATCATAGGGAACAAGTAGCTCAAACAAGTAATTAACTAGACAACCATTCAGACGAGCATACATACAAATAAGCCAATACCATAGTAGAGTCAAGAGAGTAAGCATACCTTGTGAGTAGAGTAAAAGATTAAGCATTCTTGAGTAAGATCCTAGAGATTATCCAAACCAAGGGTACCTTGCAAGGAAAAGATATACCATGGTGTCTTAGTTCACTAGGATTTGAGTAAATAAGCATCATAGGAGTCATGTTGATGATTGCCTAGATCTAGGTTCCAAATATTTCAATTTTAGTTCCAAACTTCTGACGTACATGTGATTATTCAATCCTAGTAAAAGGATCATCATTAGGTCCTAGATCTAAGTGAACCATCCACATTAGATTAGATATAAACATGAGATCGTTTCTGATTTGAAGTTAGGAAAATAGGATATTTATATTACATCATCATGGTTTAACATGAAATATCATGATTAAGTCATATTAGATCAATCTCAAAGAAATAGAGTAGATTTCCCAAACCATTGGAGCATTAGGAGCATATGATAGCTCGATTTGGCTTATTGTGCTACATAAGTGATAAATCTACTGATTTGAACAAGGTAGAGAATGGAATTATCATAACAATCCTAATTCATCATGTGGGCACAATAAGATTAACTTGGTCATTTTATGTATAAACTAGGCATTTGTTGTTGTATTAGTCAAACATGACCCATTTATCATGAGTTATTGATCTAGGAGAGCACAATGCTCATTATAAGGATCTAATTTTGAAGATCAACCATTCATGGTGACAACCAATATACCAAATCTCACAAATGATCAAGTTGTATTGCTTAAACACATAAAGGAACAAACTTCAAGTCATGGTAGGTTAAAAGAACAATAAGGTGCTTAAATAGGTCTACAGAAGTTAGGTCACATTTACAATAGTGCAGGGCTATAGATTTGTATGCATGTTGGGCCATAGATCATCAATACGTCAAAAAAAGCACAAAAGGGCATATGGATCCTTCAAAGAGTGCCAAAGCATCACATTAGAATAAATAGAATAATAGTGAGTACATTTAGGTCGTGAAACCAATTCCAATGGATAGATCTCATTTTGTGGGTGCAAAGACATATATTGCATGCCTAAAAAGGCCCAAGGGGTGACTATATATCATTTTTCAAATAAAATAAATAGGGGGTTTTGGATCATTAGATCATGATCCAGCAGCTATGGAGAGGTTGTACAGCTCCCAGGTGAGGGGCTCCCCTGGTCTAGGCCTACGACTATTGGGCCTAGTGTTCAGTCTGCTTGTTCCATCTATGGTGGCCCGTGGATGCGGCTGGTCGCTCCATGTGGATTGATAGTGGTGCCCCGCCGCTCTGCATCGCTATGTGCCGCTACTTGATTAGCCCTGCGGTCAGTCAGGTTGTGCCAACCACCTAAGCTCGTACGACAGTGCTGCTCAGAGTAGTTCTTCGACAAGACTCGAAGCGGGTGCACAGTTGCTAGAGGAGGTCACAGAGTTTCTGTTGGATCTCATGGAAGCCCTATGGACCCTCAACCCCATGCAGCTTCCTCTAAAACCCTACAAAAGAGATACGCCCAAAGGTCCTCACAATAGCGCCAGCCTGAGGACAGAGGAAGGAGAAGAAGGCTAGAGGGTGCTAAGGTTAGCAAAATGAGAAGAAAATGAGGGGAAAGGAGTTAGGGGAGTGGTTTTATAGGCTAAGAGTAGGTAAAATGGTGCCAGG